>CM061921.1:55456309-55887969 GCA_031002005.1 Vandiemenella viatica
AACACACAGATTTTAAAAAAAAAAAAAAACCCACACACACACTCCTAAATTACCAATTTTACAATATCTTATCACCTAAACACTGAACACAAACACAAAATGCAGAAACTTACATATTTCCCTTCCTTTTCTTCATATTCTCCAAACCAATAGGAGTTCCTCGCCACAGGCCCACAACACTATACTGTAACGATAAGTGGCGTCTGCTAGCGGCGATAAATGCACTAGCAGCTTGGGTTGGGTAATTGCTGTTCGTCTGGTATCAATGGATTGCAGGTTCTTTACTAATAAGTCACTAAGTTGCCATAGGAATAATCTTTCAATTTATTCACCGAACATACAATTACTAAGCCACCACCACCAACGATTATAATTTGACTGTGTATAAAAGCTATCCAGGACTTCTTCTCCTCCAAACTTCAAGTTCTGAGCTACACATCATCACTTGGTTTGGATGCTTTATTTCAACACCCACGAGTTCACTGCTATTTACGAAACACTGCTGTTTATCTGCATGACGGCGGCGTACTTATAATGTTTCATCAGGTCCAACACAATAGTGCCAGACGCACCGCCTAACAATCACTGCGCGCGCAACCACTCGTGTCCAACCTCCAGACAGTGAGTCACACTGCCTTCAACAATCCAACTCGCATCTCGCGTCACACTTTCAACAATCGGATTGTCCCGATTCCACCGCACACACACACACACATCGCTTTTATACTGTCTCGCCACAATACATTCCACCCCCGAGGCACGAACTAATATAACTAGTACCTGGATGTTGTGGACTAGATTCGAGTCTAATCCTTCACTCTGACAAATATGTGTGGGTCACTAATTTATGCACAACCATAAATGATTGGGAGCTATCTGCTATGTCCTGTTGGGAAAAACTAAAGTAAATGTACTCTGCCGGCAATGGAGCAGATCTTCCTCCCTCCGTTGTGGAGGCAAAACCAACTAGGCATATTGTAATGCAAAGGATGTGTGTAACATGGAAGTACAACCGTACAAAATAAGGCGCTTCTAAACAGTGCTTGACCCATCTTTAAAGAACATATTGTTTAAATCTTTAGCATTCCTCCCTTCACCAAATAACTTAAACCCTGTTTCTTCTTTTGTCATCTCCATTTGCCTTCTTTTTCCCCATTCCTCCTTTCTATTTAGATTTCTTCTTTGCCAAACAATATCAGTAGCGATTTCTTCCTACCCTTTTTACATCTTATCGTCACAATTTCCAACGAACCTATCGACCCAAAGCTGTACACCCACCCAATTGTTTATGGACCATTTCTATTTTTTGCTTCTCTCCAGCAATGAGGAAGGGCCCAAACTTCTCGAAATTTGCAATGAATTTGACAGGATGCAATCCAATCGATCATCATCAATCCATTCCCAGTCAATCTTCTCTTCCACACAGACCGCCAACAATGTCGGATGAACCAAACGTCTGGAACCTTACCATCTCCTCCCTTCACTACCACTGGAAAATTTTTCTTCAGGATGTCCTCAGCCAATGCTGTCATGGACAACTTAGATTTCCCAGCTTGAAAAGCCAAACCACTTACCTCCATTTTCAGCTCCTATATGCCTTCCATTAGGCCTTTGCCAACAAGGCACAGTGGTTTTCCACTAACTCAATTGTATGGTGGTGAACAACACCCACTTCTTCCATGAAAGCTACCGTCTTGTTCAGTACCTCTGTGTCCTGGTGCAAACACTCTGTCTTCCTGGCCATCTCTTGCTCTAATTTTATTCAACTGTTCACTTAAAACGCTTTCCTTTACCTTGCAGATAGCCTTGTACTGCTCTAATTCAGCCCTCATGCCTGTTAAACTGATGAGTATTATTCCCTACCCACATTCGTAACTTCTCCATCAAAGTGTTTAGAGATTGCAAATTGTTCCAGAGACATTGTTATCTGATTTAAGTTCCTCTTTTACCGAGTGCAATCTGCTATTTAAGTTTTGCTGTAAACTACTGTTAAACCAGCCAGCTGTATACTTGAGTTATGCAAACAAAGCAAACCGTAGATAGATCCGTGGTGATGCGGCGATGGTCCCCCAATTTATTTCACTGCGTACTTCGACCCCATCCATAGTCCAACTTCCGCCAAAAATCTCGTGGCAGAATTTAGAAACCTGTTAACATCTAGAAACAGGAAACCTTACACTGTGCCAGCAAGAAAAGAGCATGCAGATATCCCCTTGTCAAAAAGAAAAGATTTCAGGATTAAATCAATTAATTTCACTACCAAATAAGACATACATCGTCATGTGATATCGTTTACTCAAGCCATATACATCGACATCAGTGTGTTCGCAAAGGAGTGGAAAAAAAAACTTCTTTCATGAAAACCACATGAAAATTTAGGGGCAAAACTTTATAACTTGGTTTGTATGTCTTGTTTAGAATTGGCATAAAATTGCTGACAAGAATTAAAACCCAAACTGCCACACACTTCTCTGATGTTGGGTGAAAAAATGTGTACATGGAAATATGCAATTACGTTGCAGCAATTTCTTTGAGGCTTAATGAATTAACGTAACCTGGACGATTCATGCAAGGAAATTGTAACTCAAATTAAAATGCGAAGTTACTATCTCATTTGTGTCTCCTTTTTTTCCCCAAAAAGTAAAAATACTCTTCACTTCTTCATTTAGACGTCTGCTAGTTATGTCACTGACTTTAGATGCCACCCGGTAGTTCCATGATGCATGCACTAGTCGCCGTGGCCATGCTTCTAGCAGTCATGTTATCATCATCCGGATTATTGCCTCTGCGTCGTCCGTCAGTAAACAATTTCCTTGTGTCAACTTCTTTGCCTATATTCACTATGGCAGCTCCCATATTGTCGCTGATTTTTAACAATTCACTATCACTCGATTCCTGATTTTTCAGCAGTTTCCCTTTAGTCGTGGCTGATTATTGTCCTTGCCTACCATGGTTCGATTTACATTGTCCTTTGACAATATTATCATTAATCATCTAAATTAGCTTGTTGCTAATTGATACTGTTAATTTCAGTCCTCAGCATAGTTAAGAATACTGACGCCAAAGTTGCAGATTGTCCAATCTTGATCTCAAAGGATCTTTGGATAAAACAACTACCTTGATAATGTCACAGTCAGCTTTCCACTAACACTTTCGTTAATTAATCTAAAAAAAAATACATGGTCAGCCAACCTTATGTCACAGATACAGTTGTAATTTTATTCACAATTGTGAACATTCATTCCTCCAAGAAAAAACACAATCATGCTGCCAAGGTGAACTACCAACTAGTTTAAATTAATTATCAGACTCCATATGAAGAAACATCGCTTACAAATGTGTGCAAAACATCGTGACCTCTCAGTACTTGGCAGCAATTTCATTCTGGCAAACGTTCTACTCTACCCTCAGTCACTGTTCATTGGCACAGAAATATCAAGTTCTCACTGCCCTTAACAAATCTGCTTCGTGTTCCAACACGATACTTGTATTTAACTCTTTTCCATGGTACAACACTTCTGCTTGCTTCACAATCTATACTTTCCTGTTGCCTTATTGCCTCAAGCGATAAAAAATCTTGTAGCCAGTGGCCAGTACGGAGAGTCTCACCAATATTGTTTAACTGTCCTGTTACAGCACATCTGAAGATTTTACAGATTAATGTCAGAACTTTTCTAGACATAGCCTGTAGAAGGTGTTTTATGATACTGTAAATAAAGTAGTTTTTCTTTTGTAATATTCAAAGTTGTAAATTCCTGATATCAGGGAAAAGTTTTCTCTTTCTGTCAAACATATTTGCCTGTGAAAGATATGCTAATAGATATTTCAATGAAATATTTATTTTGTAACTGGGAAAATAAATGAATTTAAGGCTGGCAAGTAATCATTGCTGATTACAACTACAAGTGGGTCCAATAAGTACTTAGCCTTTCTTCCCGATGGCGCCACTGTCGTCAGGGAAATTTATTATTATGTAGTACATTATCTTAAATAGCTATTGTTAAAATTTCAGCAAATCGGATTCATAGTTTTGTTTTGATCGCTTTTAGAAAAATGGAAAAAGAGCAATACGGTCGGTATTCGATTCTTGTTTCTGGAAGGAAAATTGCGCAGCAAATTCAAAGAGCACTTGGATACTGTGTATGGTGACTCTTCTCCTTCGATAGCGATTGTCAAAAATTGGTTATAACAAGTTTCAACGTGGCCATACGTTGGTTTTTGATGAGCCACGCCCAGGTGCCCCGAAAACAGTTATTATGGAGGATAACATGACAAAAATCCACAATCTCGTATTGACAGACCACCAATTGAAGGTGCGCGAGATTTCTGGGACAGTAGCATCTCAAAAGACCATGTGGGTCATATCTTGCATGAAATTTTGCACATGAGAAAGCTGTCGGTGTGATGGATGCCGCATTTGCTCACTCCGGACAACAAGCGCAACTGTGAGACCACTTCACAGCAGTGTTTGACGCTATTTAAGTGCAATCCAAAGGAGTTTCTGTATCGTTACGTGACCGTCGGCGAAACGTGGATCCGCTGGTACATACCAGAGACCAAGGAACAGTCAAAACATTGGACTTTACCCAGCGAACGTGCTCCGGAAAAAGCAAAGACTGTCCCATCGGCCGAAAGGTTATGGCCACCGTTTTCTGGATTCACAAGGTGTGATCTACACCGACTACCTGGAGAAGGGCAAAATGATCACAGGACTTTACTATGCCGAATTATTGGGCTGATTCGACGCCGAATTACTGATTCGAAAACTGCCCCATTTGGCAAAGAAAAAGTGCTCTTCCACCATGACAACGCACTGGCTCATACCTCCGCCATCGCCACGGCCAAATTGGTCGAATTGGGCTATGAACTGCTGCCCCATCCACCATAATCTCCAGATTTGGCCCTGTGCGACTTCTTTTTGTTTCCAACTTGAAGAAGACACTCGCCTGGCAGAAATTTGAGTCAAATGAGGAGGTTACTGCCGCAACTGAGGCCTACTTTGCAAATCTCCAGAAAACATATTTTTCAGACAGGTTAAAGAAGTTGTAGCATTGCTGGGTCATTGAATCGAGCTAAAAGGAGACTGTGTTGAGAATAAATCACCACTTTCCCAAAATTTTCTTTTGTAGCTAAGTACTTATCGGACCGCCCTCGTATGCAGTCGCATTTATCCAGATCGTAGAATAATTTTTTTTTTTTTTTTTTTTTTTTGGGATAGCTTTAGGCATGTGAAAAAACCTTCAATGCTATTTTTAAAAACCATTATTCCTTTTAAAAAATTAGAAACTGTTCAACTCTACAGTACCTTGGTGACCAATCTTCACTCGGCATCTTTCGATTTCTGTTCAATATTCAACATTTCAAGTAAAGTTTGATTAAAGTAAAGGGCTTGAAGGCTTCCTAGGCATTTTGAGGTGCACAATTAACCAAAGAAAAGTTTAATAACATTAGTAGGCTGACTGGTACCTGAACCTTCTACATATGAGGTTAGAGCCATTTTTGAGAAACCAGATGTAAAAATTGCTCTTAAAAAACATGTTAAAAACTTGAAAATCAAAACGTTATCTCCATACGAAATTTCATCCAAACCACTAGATCTATTTCCGAGACCGCTTCATAAATTGCTTTCAAATATAAATGCTATTATTATGTTAAATAGAAATCTTAATGCCAGTCAGGGATTAATTAATGTGCGAGATTTGTGGTAATTCAGGGATTCTACAATAACCCTTGATGATGGATTCTTCTGTAACTCAATGAGAAAAATTGAAAGTATATATATATGTGTATATATATATATATATATATATGTAATATTTTGCTGTCTTTAGACTGGTTTGATGCAATCCTCCATCCCTTCCTATCCTGTGCTAACCTCTTCATTTCTACATACCCGTTACAACCCACGTCCTCAATTATCTGCTCCATATATTCTAATCTCTGTCTACCTCTACAGTTCTTACCTTCAACTGTTCCCTCCACTAACAAATTAACCAATCCAGCATGTCTCAAAATATGACCTACCAGCCTGTCTCTTCTTTCCTGTAAGCTTCTTCCATAAACTTCTTTTCCTCACCCATCATTTCCAAAACTCGTTCATTTCTTACTTTGTCTGTCCACCTAATTTTCAGCATTCTTCTGTAGCACCACATTTCAAATGCTTCAATTTTCTTTCTTTCCGGTATTCCTAAAGTCCATGTTTCGCTACCGTAAAGTGCTGTGCTCCACACATAGAGTTTTAAGAAGTTCTTTCTAATTCCTAGATCAATATTTGAAACTAAAAGGTTTCTCTTTTTCATGAAGGCTATTTTTGCTAGTGCTATTCTGCTTTTAACATCATTCCTGCTTCGGCCATCGGTTGTAATTTTGCTTCCCAAGTAACAGAACTCACTCTACTTCTCCTATTGCATCAGATCCTATTTTTATATTTAATCTGCTAGTATTGGTATCATTTCTGCTACATTTCATCACTTTTGTCTTTACTTTGATTTATATTCAGTCCAAAAGTCTTCCTTCAGTATTTTGTTCATGCCATTCAATAACTTCTCAATATCCTCAGCCCTCTCTGCTAATAAGACAATGTCGTCAGCAAATCGTAGCATACTGATTTTTTCTCCCTGAAAACTTATGCCACATGGAAATTTTTCTTTGACTTTCTTCATTGCTTCTTCTACATACAAGTTGAATATTAACGGGGATAGACTACAACCTTGTCTCACACCCTTTTTAACTGATGCATGTCTCTCGTGATTCTCTACTTTTATTACAGCCACTTGATTCTTATATAGTTTATAGAGTATTCTTCTATCTCGATACTTTAGGCCTGACTTCTTTAAAATTTTGAACATCTTGTCCCACCTAACATTATCAAAAGCTTTTTCTAAATCAACAAATGCCATAAAAGTATCTTTGTTTTTCTTGATCCGCCCTTCAAGTATTAATCTTAAAGACAGAATTGCTTCCCTTGTACCGCGATTTTTCCTAAACCCAAACTGATCTTCACCTACTATCTCTTCTACTACCCTTTCCATCCTTCTGTATATTATTCTGGTCAGTAATTTTGAAGCATGTGATGTTAGACTAATGGTGCGATAATTCTCACATTTGTCGGCTTGTGCTTTCTTTGGAAGTGTGAAGATGATATTTTTATTAAAATCAGTTGGAATTTCTCCTGTTTCATAACTTTTTGATATCAGCTTGAATAATCTTTCGATTCCTTCCTCTCCTAGAGATTTAAGAAGTTCTGCAGGGATCTCATCAATTCCAACTGCCTTATTTGCTTTCAAGTCATTCAGAGCTTTATTAAATTCTGTCCTCAAAACAGGATCTCCTAAGTCATCAATGTCGACATCAGCCTTCCTTTTCCAATACACTATTGTTCAAGTCGTCCCCATCATACAGTTTCTCAATGTATTCCTTCCATCGGTTAGCTCTATCTTCTGAGCTTAAAAGAGGTTTCCCATCGGCAGTTTTAATGTTCATACCTCTTTTCTTCATTTCTCCAAAATTCTGTTTGATCTTTCTATATGCAACATCTACGTTTCCTACGACCATTTCCTTTTCTACTTCTTCACACTTTTCTTGTAGCCATTTTTCTTTTGCTATTTTGCATTTCCTATTTATTTGATTTCTAAATTGCCTGTACTGCTCTCTTCCTGCTTCATCCTGAGCATGTTTGTACCTTCTTCTCTGATCCATCAGCTGCAAAATTTCTTCTGTGATCCAAGGTTTTCGGGCAGCTTGTTCCCTAAAGCCTAAGGTTTCTTTGCCAGCTTTCATTATTTCGGTCTTTAATGCATTCCATTCGTCCTCGGTTGAGCTCCTTTCACAGTTAATTCTTAGACCTAAGTCTACCATTTCTGCAAATTTTTCTCTTGTGCTAGATTGTTTCAGTTTATTCACTTCCAGTCTGTTCTGCTTATACTGCTTCCTTATTCGCTTGAATTTCAGCCTGCACTTCATTACTATCAAATTGTGGTCCGAGTCTATGTCTGCTCCTGGGTACGCTTTACAGTCTAGAACTTGATTCCTGAATCTCTGTTTGACCATGATATAATCTAGCTGATATCTGCCTGTATCCCCAGGACGTTTCCAGGTGTATATTCTTCTTGCATGGTTCTTAAACAGTGTGTTCGCCACTACTAGCTTATATCTTTCACAAAATTCTAGCAACCTGCTTCCTCGCTCATTTCTTTCTCCTAGACCAAAACTTCCTACAGTATTCCCCTCTTTTCCTTCTCCCACTATTGCATTCCAATCACCCATGATTATTAGATTTCCTCCCCTTTCACATATTGGATTAATTCTTCAATTTCAGCGTATATTTTTTCTATTTCTTCGTCATCTTCCTGTGACGTTGGCATATATACTTGTACTAATGTGGTTGGGACGGGCTTAGTTTCTAACCTCATCAAAATAATCCTGTCACTAAATTGTTCATAATAACTCACCCGTTTCCCTACTTTCTTGTTCATTACAAATCCTACACCAGTGACTCCATTGACAGCTTGTGTGCTAATTATCCTGTGTTCCCCAGACCAGAAATCCTGTGCGTCCTTCCATTTAATCTCACTAATCCCAACAACATCTAACTTAAGTTGTTCCATCTCCCTTTTTAAGTTTTCTAACCTACCTGCCCTATGCAGACTTCTAACATTCCACGCTCCGACTCGTAGAATGTTTCTATCCATTCTGATGAATCCTCCCTGAGCAGTCCCCACCCGGAGATCCGATTGGGGGACTATTTTACCTCCGGAATATTTTACCCAGGAAGAAGCCATCATGATATATGTAATTTGAGAGGATTACATGTCCTCGGGGTACCCTTTGGGTCTTTAATGCAGTGGTTTCCCGTTGCCTTCTGCATCCCCATGCCGTTGATCATTTCTGATTCATCCGCCTTTAGGTGCCGTTTGCAACCCCAATGGCAAGAGGGTGCCCTGAACCGCTCCCCGCTCTTCCGCCCTCCTTTCGGAGGCCGTTGGCAAGCAGTGGGTGACTCCTTATACCGGGAATCTTTCAGTCGCCAGAGCCTCGTCCGTGCAAACAGGGTGCACCACGTGATGGAGAGGTTGACATTTGGTTGGAAAAGACTAGTATAGTCTCTCCCAAACCCTTACACCCCATGTGTTAGTTATGAGGCGGAAATTGGGAACCGTTTTCAATTTCAATTGCGATCCGATGGCAAAGTTCATACACCCACATCTTCCTATGCCTGGATTTCTTTCTTTTTTCGCTCCACTTACCTACGCCTGCCCTTTATCAGTTGCAAAAACTATCCATTGTTTTCCTTGGTAATTTATTCCAGTCTCTGACTCCCTTACCAACAAAATAAAATTTTCTCACTCCCATTCGCCTGAATTCAAGTGCCAGTTTATCATTATGGTCATCTCTTCTCCTTCATGTAGAATCCTAATCCTGTTACTAATATCCATCCATGCGTTATCGCGACTGTAAGCCTTAAAAAATAAAAATAAAATAATAATAATAATAAAAAACTCTTCGCCCGCCTTCTGTCTTTTATTGACTCCCAGCTCAGCTCATTCAACATATCAATTACTAATTGAATTCTGTGGCAATTTCGACAAACAAATCCAACTGCTCTCCTATGAATCCCCTCAAACTCCTGTATTTGGTATCCATAACGCGGGTCCCATACTACTCGACCATACACAAGCAGTAGTCTGACCAAGGTTTTGTAACCCAATTCCCTGACTTCTCTGGTTCATCACCCTCTCCAATAAATGAAGGACTTTGAAAGCTCTTCCTACCACCTGCTTGGTGTGTCCTGCCAATTGAGTTTACTATCAAAAGTTATTCCAAGATTTTTACAGTTAGGATCTTCCACAAGGAATTCCATCACTAACTTATAATCACTGAAAATCTTCATTATTGGCCTAGTTGATTACGGAAAACCGCCCAAACACAGGAATAAGAACGATCAATTTTGAACTCCGAGACTGTTGTACTTCCGCAGGTTCAGTGTGCCAGAGGTCCACTGACAATACATTCATTTTCCATTGATCCCAATATAAGAGACTGACTCTGTGGGATGTGGAAAGTAGTCAATTTACAGATAAACAATTTCATAACAAAGTAATACATACACCAGAAGAAGTACAGTCATAGCATACATGGTACATTAAACAATTGCGTAACAAAATAATACATACACCACATGATGTACAGTCATAGTATACATTGTATAACAAAATAATACAGACACCAGATGATATACAGTCATACAATGTGTTGCTGTTGTTAACACAGTCTAACGTAATGGGACCGAGCGTGGTGGGTGAAATGTTAACATTCTGGCCTCGCATTTGGGCATTCAGGAGTACGCGGGTTCGAATCCCCGTACAGGCATCCCGATTTGGACTTTCCATGGTTTCCCCAAATCACTCGAGGTGAATGCCGGGATGCTTCCTTCAAAAGGCTATGGCCGAATTCCTTCCAGTTCCTTTGTTCCTTGTCCCCAATCCCATCCCGCCTCTAATGACCTTAGCCGTCGACGAAGCGTAAAAAAAACACTAACGTTATGGATGCTAGCAACTGTTTCCATCTGCCTGCGAATTGTGGAAGCTTTTTGCAACGATTAGGGAACGTACATAAACTACGTGACTCGCTCTAGGGGGAGAGGGGTTGGCTGGAAAGGGGGCATCCACAAATTACGTGAGGTGTTTTTCCGGATTTCTGGACCCCCCTCCCCCTTGGTGAGATTTCGTCGTGAGATCTGGCCGGACCCCCCCCCCCCCCCTCTGGTGACCTTTTTTTTTTTTTTTTAGGTCACACCCTAACTTTTTGACGAAATACCCTCCTAAAATCGACTTAGGCGCAAATTGTAGACCTTTTTTTTTGGCTCTACTATCCCCAAATTTTTCGCAAAATCTCACGTGAGATTTCCGTAGACCCCCCCCTCCCCCCTGGTGAGATTTGGTGAGATTTCGCCGGACCCCCCCCCATTTCACCTCACGTAATTTATGGACTCCCCCAAAGCTAAGCTGGGCTACGTGGGGAGGAGGGTATGGTCCAAGCCAGGCTACGTAGTTTTTCATTTATATTATTTGTCACAGTTAAAATGAGGTACAGAACACACAACATCACGTGGATATTTATATCAGTCATTTAATTATCTCCATGTGTAATTTACGAAAGTATGACAAGAGAAAATAGTACAAAATGTCTTCTGGACTCAACATGGGAAAGAAGCTACGTGGGTGGGGAGGGGGGGTACAGGCAAAAGCCACGTCGGGATACGTGGGGGGGAGGGGGGGTTCACAGGAGGCCAAAATGGAGCTACGTGGTTTATGGATGCTCCCTTAGTTATTGTGGCGGAGAGGAGGTGGTACTAGCATTCGCTCATGTGACTACGGAAGAGATATTAATAATAAGTTACTCAACTTTACAGTAAAAGTAATGGTCGAGTTTGAATCAAGCATATGACTTACGGTGTGAAGGTGCCAACTATCAGTAGGCCTACTGCTTAGTGAATTAGAAATGAATTCCGCTCTGAAATTGCCTGACAATCGGCACAACGTTGTTATATTACGAGCAAATATCGTAAAAGCTCATCGAAAAAGGTGATTTACTGAGATACATTTGTAAATTGGACTGTCCACTGGCCAGTCTAGAGTTTATATGTGGTTATCCGTAAATATCTAGGAAAATGTTGGAACAGTATTGGGTTAGCTACTAAAAAATCTGGATCCACTATAGTTTATCGCCATGTTCTAAACTGTACTACCCAATACATCACCAATTACGCATTGTGCTTCTCAGCTATGTTGGCACCCCTATAGTCCTTCTCCTGGTGTCACAGGAAGTTTCATTTCTGTATGGGAGCAGAAGAGAACTATTTCTGAGAATATTTCAAGTTTGTATCTTTTATAGTATTCGAAATTATTTAATTTGGAAAATTAGCAACTAACTCATGAACATCAAAATCCGTCGGACACTTCCTGCAGAACTACAAATTTGAATTGCATTTAATTAGTATATTAAGAAACAATAAAAAATGGTAACTCTTAGCATAAAAATAGTTACAAATGGCATGTCCAGCCAACTCATCATCATCATTATTAAATTATTGACATAAAACAAGCTGTGGTTTCAATTTCAGTTAGTATCACGTCAATTAGTTTTCATAATCGCCTAAATATGCGACGATCATTTTTAAAACCCACTATGTTTCACTAGTGCGTTTGTCAGTTTTTATACACGTCCATAGACGACTGTTGTCAATTTTTAAACGCGCAAAGTTTTCGTTTTCAAACATTGCTTTTTAATGCTGTAGCATATAATAAGAAATTATTTATGACCCGTTTGGTACTTCTATTCACCCATACAAGGCACATGCCAATTTTTAAATAAGACGTGGCAATTCTTTTTTGTTAAAAACAAGTAAATTCGTGTGGTCGTAACGACCAGGCGAGAGGGTAACTTATAGGCTGGGCAATCCGCCTATACCGTAGCCGTCTAGCCTAACTCGGTAGTCCTACTGGGATAGGGAACCTACAGTTTAACGTGGAATCTGAACCACAGAAGCTTTGTGACGTTCTTTACACAACAAGCTGTGCCAGAGATGAAGGTCGGGTTAAGAACCTATACAAATCGCCGAAGGTACACGAATTCGAACAGGGAGACCTTTCGATCCCCACTTCGTTGCCTTAAGTTTCGAGCCACAGGGCCACTCATTGTATGTAGTAATAATAGCACATTATAATCCCTGTTATTTACGAACCTTTAAACTTACTGGAACTAAGATAAAACAGGAAATTAAAAAGTTAGTTCGTAATTCAGGTAGTTCCTGATCATTCAGGAAAATCGACGAAAAAGTGAAACCACATTAAAATCATAGCGCTAAAAAGTTCACATTCAAAAAAGGTACAAGAAATTCTACGTACGCATATAGGCTATTACTTAGCTTTTAATAAAAAGTGCACAGTTAAATTTGGCGATTAGGCTCCAATTTCATCTGTTTTACTTTTCTACTAAAGATCATGAAGAACTTAACTGTTATTATGTCACCACTCTTTACTTCAACGATTTCAAAGAAGAACTAGCCCTTTTCTTAAAAAAAATGTGATACATGTTTCCTATTTAGAATGAGATGACAAATGAATTTTGTCTATCATGTTTTGGAGATAGATGACAACATTGGTCGCTTCCCGTTGCAGTAAAAACAGCTTCAATAAACAAGCTGTTGAATGGACTTAAAGTACTACTGAAGCTAAAACTTCCTGATCGTTTCGTTCTCGTTTCCGTTGGCGTTTACAATGGCTCAGTGCGTTGAAAAACTTTCTGTGGAACAATGCTATCTTTTGTAAAGCTGTTCGTCCGCCAACAAAAGAAAGAGGCCACGTTGAGACAGGCTGCGTGATTCTGCACCAGCTTTGCTCAATTCATCTGGCAGCTGTCTAGCGGTCTGGTGGCTCATTGGTTAAGGTGTCTGCTGGAGACCGAAAGGTCCTCGGGAAGGGTTTCAGTGGTGGCTGGGATTTTCAAAGGCTCTTAATTCGACCTTCACCTCTGGCACAGCTTGTTGTGTAATGTGAAGTACGCCAGAACGCCTCCTTGGTACGGATTCCACGTTAAATTGTTGGTGTCCTATACACGGTAGGACTACCGTGTTACGTTAGGTGGCTACGACTGGGGCGAACTGCGCAGCAGATAAGAAAACCTGTCATGAGTTCAGTACTAAAACACGACAGTATTATCTGGCAGCGGTGTTTACGATTTCTGATTTAATAGTACTTAATGGTCTGAAGGTAAGATAAATCACACTGCAGTACGTTTGGTATCTTTGATATACCAGCAGCTACAATCCAGTTCCAATGATTGTGAGTACCATAATGAACTGAGATATGCGTTTAACCGACTAAAACTTTTAACAGCATGAATATTAGTTATGTTATATAATATGCTTATTTCATTGGGAAAACCTTGTTTTTTTTTCGGAAAGAGATCATTTTTCCGCATTATCTGAGTTTTCAAGATATAATATATGTTTTGTTTTATTTATCAATTAAAAATGTTCTTTGAACTCATTGATAGGCAAGTTGAATCAGAGTATGTTAACAAACCGTATCAGGAATGGGAGGACAAAAATAGTGGTTTCAAAGTAAGCAAAGTGGATTTATGAGAATTTCTGTGGTCTAAGTTTAAATTATTTCAAACGTAGGAAGTATTCTGTATCTTTCCAACGTATTTGACGGAGTGATTCATAGAATAGCCGTGAATAAGATTGAAACCATTGTGGTAAATCAGAACATGTTGTGATGGGCGGAAAATGTTAAGAGCCTCTAAAAAGCATGGAAAAGAGCTGACATATACTCTGACCACAATTTAATAGTTATAAAGTGCAGGCTGAAATTCAAGAGAACAGCGTAGCAACACAGGCAGGAAGTCAACAAATTTAAAACAATCTAACATGGGTGAAAAATATGCAGATATGGTAGTCGTGGGTTTAAGAAATAACTCTAAAAGGAGTTCAGCTGAGGACGATTGGAATGCACTGAAGAGAGAAATAATCAAAGCTGACAAAGAAACGTTATGATTTATTGAAAAAGCCGTTCGAAAACCTTGGATCACCGAGGAAATTTTGGAGATGATAGATCAGAGGAGAAAGCTCAAAAATACTCAGGATGAAGCAGAAAGAGAGCAGTACAGACATATTAGAAAATAAATTGACTAGGAAATTAAAGATAGCAAAATAGAAGTGGCTCCAAGATAAATACGAAGGCGTAGGAAAGGTCGTAGGTAAAGAAGATATGATATAGCGGAGGATCAAACAAAATTTTGTAAAATGAAGAAAAGATGAATAAACTTTAAAGCTGCTGATTGGAAATATCTTTCAAGCTCTGAAGATTGAGCTACCCGATGGGAGGAGTACATAAAGAAACTATATGATGGCGTTGATTTGAACAACAGTGTACTGGAATATGAAGGTAATGTTTACATTCATGTCTTAGGAGATCCTGTTTAAAGGACACAATTTGGTAGAGCTTTCAAGGATTTGAAATCAAATAAGGTGGTTGGAGTTGATGATATTCCTGCAGAACTTCTGAGATCACTATAAGAAGAAGGAATCCAAAGATTACTCAATCTGATATCAAACAGTTACGAAACATGAGAGATTCCAACTGATTTCAATAAAAGTATAATTTTCACACTAGATCTCTGATAACACCTCAAAGTTACTGACCTGAATACTATACAGAAGATTAGAAAGCGTAGTAGAAGAGATAGTAGGTGAAGATCAGTTTGGGTTTAGGAAGCATTTCTGGCTTTAAGATTAATACTTAGAGCGCGGACCAAGAAAATCAAAGATATTTTAATGGCATTTGTTGATTTAAAAAAAAAAAAAAAAAAAAAAAAAAAAAAGCTTTTAATAATGTTAGGCGAGAAAAGATGTTCAAAATTTTAAATAAATCAGGTCTAAAATATCGAGATAGAAGAATACTTTATAATCTATATAAGAATTAAGTGGCTTTGATACAGATAGAGAATGATAAGAGACATGCATCAGTTAAAAAGGGTGTGAGACAAGGCTGTAATCTAATCCCGGTAAAAATTCAACTTGTATGTAGTGGAGGCAATAAAGGAAGTAAAATAAAAATTTTAATGAGGCATAAGTGGTCTAGGGCAAAATATCAGTATGTTCCTTCTTCCCGATGATATTGTCCTGTTAACAGAACAAACTGAGGATCTTGAAAAGTTACTGAATAGCATGAACGAAGTACTGATGTAGTATTTCTGACTAAATATAAAACAAAACAAGGCAAAAGTGATTAAATGCAGCAGAAATGTTAGCAATAATGAAAGATTAAACATCAAAATACGATTGGATGCAAGAGAAGAAATAAGTGCATTCTGTTACTCGCGAAGTAAAATTGCAACTGATGGCAGAAGCAGGAATGATGTTAGTAGCAAAACAGCACTAGCGAAAAGATCCATTAGACAAAGAGAAACCTTTTAGTTTCATATATTGATCTAGGACTAAGAAAGAGCACAGCACTTAATGGTATCGAGGCATGGACTTCAGGAATAACAGAAAAAAGGAATATTCAAGTATTTGAAACGTGATGCTATAGAAGGATGCTTAAAGTTACGTGTACAGGTAAAGTACGAAATGAACTTGTTTTGTAAATGATCGGTGAGGAAAGAAGTTTGTGGCAAAGACTTACAGAAAGAAGAGATAGGATGGTGGGTCACATTTTTAGACATGCGGTTTTGGTTAATTTGTTAGTGGAGGCAACAGTAAAAGGTAAGAACTGTAGAGGAAGACAAAGATTAGGCTATAAGAAGCAGATAACTGAAGTTTTAAGGGTTATGTTGGGATGAAGAGGTTAATAGCTTAACTGATATTAGCAAAAAAAAAAAAAAAAGTTTCAAGGACTAGTATCAAGAAAAGTAATTTTGAAATCTTTCTTTCCTCCCTCCAACTACTTTAGGGCAAAAGTAGGTTGGAAGAGGAAAGGAGAAAGACGGGTGTGTAGGGAGATTGCCACCAGAGCGGTTGCTCCATTATTATTATTATAAAGTGGTGAAAGTATTTTCGTCAAATAGTAAAAAAAATTAGGCGAAAATTCGTGTAGTGCAAAAGTTGATGTTCAGGAAAATAGACACCGCAGCGTACCCTCCATCACAACCAATAAACCGAGCGTGGCGGTGTAACGGTTAGCGTTCTAGCCTCACATTCGGGAGGACGGCGGTTCGAATCACCATCCGGGCATCCAGATTTGGGTTTTTCATGGTTTCCCCAAATCACTCCAGGTGAATGCCGGGATGCTTCCTTCAAAAAGGCCACGGCCGAATTCCTTCCCATTCCTTACCCCCAATAATTAATAATAAAAAGTAAATGATCAAAATTCCATTATTTTCCATATTAGAAAGAAATTTAACATCGAAAAATAAAATTGTTGACAAAAATGAAGTTATGTGTATAGTTTTATTAGCTCTTATCCGCGTCTTCATAAGCGTGGACACGGAATATAATTACTAGAATTTGATATAGAAAGATGTGCGTTACGTGAAAGGTGTCCCCAAAAACACGGAGTCAGGATAATTACCATACGATTCTAACACTGGACATATCTAATGAACAGACTCAATTTTCAGCATGTTTAAAAAATAGTAAAACACTGATGGGGGCTTTACTGAGGGCATCTTGTCTTTCAGCTTGTTCTTGTCTTCTTTCAGCAGTATGAGCATCAGGTTCTGAGTTTCTAATAATTTAATCTGCTCGTGCTTTGGGAGGCATGTCAAAAAAGGAAACAAAATATACTGATGCCAGAAACTTTTAGGTAGACACTTTTCTAAGAGATTTGTGGAGCGAAAATCAGCATCCATCCTATCCAATATAATTTATATGGAAAAGAAATTAATGATGAGATCATACACTAACAGACTGCCAGAGAAGCACTCCCTAAGTGACCGATATAACATAACAGACATACACAGGCTATACATCTGTTTGACACCATTCAGTTAATTTACGTACTGCAGCGTAAGCTTTCCCAATTATGCAACGATTTCTCACAACAATCTTTTTTATGAATCGTTAATAAATCATGAATAGATGTTTCATTTGAAGGAAATAGTTGCGCCCTTCATTAGAAACTTATTTCTTATATTCTCGTCTGTGACTAGGTCATCAGAAGAAAATTGTTCTGAGACAGGGAAAGGAAGTGTTATTGCGTAATTTCAATGGTACTTTTAATATTTCGTTTGTAGAAATTCTCTACTGCTTTCTTGTTTACAGTAGTTACAGATTAAAATGTTCTAAACCCAGAGTACTTATCTTTTTCTTTCTTTTTTATGACTTTACCCTTAGTCGGTCTCGAGGTCACTACAGGCGACAGAGGATATGTTGATAAGGAACGGGAAGAAATTCGACGATGGTCTTTTGTAGGAACCATCCCAGCATTCATCTGGAATGATTGGATACACCGTGGAAAACCGAAATATGGATGGCCGAACGGGGATTCGAACCCGCGTCCTCATGAATGTAAGACCCGAGCGATACCGCTCGTCCAACGAGCTTGGTGATAATTATCTGAGCTTCTTTCAGGTTCCTCAAAAATTAATTGGAAATTGTATTCATCGCACCTTACCGGTCGGTATGATAATTCCAGCTACTTTCGAGTTATACATACATATTTTAAACAGCATCCATGTGTCGGTCCCATTAGCGTAGCAGCTAGTGAGCTGGCTTGACGTACTGAGAGTCACCGGTTTGAGTCTTCCGAGGGCATGAGTGGTTTTAGTTAAAAGTTGTGCTCGACGTGGGTTGTCCATATTGTGCGATACATTAATACTAGTAATGAATACGGCTGTTGAGAGAGCATGTACGCAAAGCTGTACCTGGCTGAATGGCTGACATGGCAAACTGCCATAACATTGAAGAAAGAGGAAAAAGAAGTATTCATCTTACATGTGTGATGGTTACTAACAACGTGTAGAAATGTTGCAATAGTTTTTTTAATGTTACGTTCAATTTGATTAAAGACTTCAACTATAAATAAAGCAGCAGTGCTAGAGGTTAGTATTTACATTTCGACATGAGGCAAAAAGGATCACTGTAGCTAAGATTTTTATATTTTTATTAGTTTTTTACTGTCATTACGTCTTCGTTTACTGTGTTGTTTCATAAAAATAATTAGATTTAAATAACAAAGACGTTTAAGCAGATGCATCTCGCAACTATTTATCACGAAACCATCGACAAACTCCCGACAAACAAGCTGCAGGAAGTGATTAGTCGCCTTCGGTGGCAATAATTTATTTCAGAGAGCGAGGAAACATTTATACTGCCTAAAATCTCCATATGGCACCAGTGAGCAAGATTACTCTATAGCAGTTTGGAGCAATTATTTACGCTCTCAGCCCGTAACGGAGACAGCTCAGAGGAAGGAAAGTGGTCGTGATCTAAGGAAAGTTGAACGACAGGGAAGACTAACAAGCTGCAAGGTGTGGGATGACCAGTGTGCGAACTCTCCCTTGCCAATGACCCCTGGACCCGGTTAGAAACCTCCACAATAAATAAGAAAGCAGGCGAACTCGTCTAGGGCAGCTTTCCTTCTAGAAAGCTGCTATAGGCCTTTAACTGATCGTGTATGTGTATATAAGTTTGGAAGAAATACTGTAAACAGGAGCTGCAATCAAACATTTTCATTTTTTTGCTAATGTTATCTTCTTCTCACTCCACGTGAAACTTTGTAAACAGCATTAATTCTGTTTTAAATACGATAAAGGTGTAATAGTGACTATGATACTGAACATTTGTTACACATTCAAGATTTCGCAGAATATTGGTTGATAGATATGCCAGTTTGAAGACTAAGAACCATCACGTTTATTTTTTAACGCCTTACCTCATAACCTATACTAAATTTTTCAACTGAAAATAGAAATTTAGTTTGGGAAATGTGACTTAAAATATTCCTCCATTATATTGAAACAAATTGTAATAAATTATTGATGGAAGTGATGATTAATTTACCAAAAACGCTTAAATTCTTAGATAGCAAAAGCAGGAGGGTACAAGAGAGGAGAAAAATTAGTGCATAGGGAAAATTCCACCTGGCGTGCGCTCCATCACAATTAAATTAATTGCATTGCTTCCTGACAACGAATAATACTGTGTTTCAGTTCGTTTTCTAAGCCCATATGTAGTTATACGGTTTTATCAAGCTATTTTATTATACTGCATATTACTTCTCAGAGGCACAAAAATAAATATGATAAATTGGATTTTTTGGTGTCACTTACGAGTTATTGTTTCGTTTTGGCTGATCTGAGCTCGACTTCAAATTTTGGGTTTTATCGTTTCTGTGCTTAATTCAGAGGACGACTAGGCTGATCGATTTTCTTGATATCTTGTTCTAGATACACATCACAGAATTATAATTACACCGATCAAAGCTACTCTAACCTTGAAACACGTAGTTGATTTATCCTCCCCCCACTCCGCAAGAACTACAGACCAGGAGGATAAACTTTAGAGTATTGGTAATCAACAAACCAAGACACAGAAAAACATGTCCTAAGGAGAGATTCCCACCAAAGGTGACGAATGGGAAAAGAAGAATACGAACAATGGACTGGAATTTGTTATTGTCGGAGCTGGAAGCTTTTCACTCATAACTAAGAGATTCAGGGAGTGTAAAAGAAAACAAAGGGATGAGCTGTGCAATATACCTTAAAAAATGAAACAATTTAAATTGAAAAATTATGTAACGCAAAAGTATGTTTGAAGTGTAACAGACACAGGGACGTATGCTCCATAGCAATTAATAAATAATTAGTTTAAAAATATTCTGTTAGTCTGTGTATATGTGAGGATGTTTTACTGAGCCACTGACTGAAGCAATCGAGTTCTCACATTTCAAAAAAGATCTAAATAATTCAATGACAAACAAGGTTAAACCACCACTAAGGAATTAAAACCCTTTTAAACTGAACGCTAGAGTCGCTGAGAAACTGATATATTTTTGGATTACTTTCAGATATACTAAAAGTTTCAGTCATAACGTACCATCAATATTTTTCAAGGTTTGCTGTGGCTCTGTTGAAAGATGTAATAACCAGTCCTTTTAATTCAATTGAGATGGAGCACAATGCCAGTGGGAAATTCCCTACATACACAGACGGAAAAAAAAATCCCAACACCAAGAAAAAATTATTGTAGAGTAATGAAATTTGGACAATGCATTTGTCAAGTTAACATGTTTAATTGATTAAATTTTCAAGATCACAGGTTAATTTAAGCTCAAGAGAATGCATTTCAAATGTGAAATACTGTTAAATTAATAGCCGGTGTAACCTCCAGAATTTTGAATGCAAGCCTGCAAACGTGAATGCATTGTGTCATACAGGTTTCGAATGTCACTTTGTGGTATGGAGTTCCATGCTTGTTGTACTTGTGCTGTCAATACTGGGACGGTCAGTGCTGGCTGTGGATGATGCTGGAGTTGTCGTCCAATGATATCCCATACGTGTTCAATTGGAGACAGATCTGGTGATCTCGCAGGCCAAGGTAACATGTCGACACTCTGTAGAGCACGTTGCGAGACAACAGCGGTATGAGGGCGAGCGTTATCCTGTTGAAAAACTCCCCCTTGAATGCTGTTCATGAATGGCAGCACTACAGAAATTCGAGCTGCAGTTGGTACCACAGTGACACAACGAACTGTTAGAAATCGGTTACTTCAAGGACAGCTCCGAGCCAGGCGCCCTGTAGCGTGCATTCCACTGACTACAAGCCATCGCCGTTTGCGACTCCAGTGGTGTCAAGCCAGAGCTCATTGGAGGACGGAGTGGAGATCTGTTGTGTTTTCTGATGAAAGCAGGTTCTGCCTTGGTGCCAGTGATGGCCGAGTGTTGGTCAGAAGGAGGCCAGGGGAACGCCTGCAACCAAACTGTCTGCGGCCTAGACACACTGGACCTACACCTGGAGTCATGGTCTGGGGAGCAATTTCCTATGACAGCAGGAGCACTCTTGTGGTTATACCAAACACACTGACTGCAAATTTGTACGTCAGTCTGGTAATTCAACCTGTAGTGCTGCCATTCATGAACAGCATTCAAGGGGGAGTTTTTCAACAGGATAACGCTCGCCCTCATACCGCTGTTGTCTCGCAACGTGCTCTACAGAGTGTCGACATGTTACCTTGGCCTGCGAGATCACCAGATCTGTCTCCAATTGAACACGTATGGGATATCATTGGACGACAACTCCAGCATCATCCACAGCCAGCACTGACCGTCCCAGTATTGACAGCACAAGTACAACAAGCATGGAACTCCATACCACAAAGTGACATTCGAAACCTGTATGACACAATGCATTCACGTTTGCAGGCTTGCATTCAAAATTCTGGAGGTTACACCGGCTATTAATTTAACAGTATTTCACATTTGAAATGCATTTTCTTGAGCTTAAATTAACCTGTGATCTTGAAAATTTAATCAATTAAACATGTTAACTTGACAAATGCATTGTCCAAATTTCATTACTCTACAATAGTTTTTTCTTGGTGTTGGGATTTTTTTTTCCGTCTGTGTATCTACTTTCCAGTTTTATTGTTATTATTAATTTTTTCAATGAACTTCATACTTCTTCCGCCAACCTGTTTAGGTCGCAATGACAGGAGGATAAGATTCGAGAAATGTGATGCCATACTGATAAATTTATGTATTCTTTCTTTCCTCGTTCTGTTCGCGATTGGAATGCACTGAATTAGGATTGGTGCTTAGCACCATCTGCCACCAACAGTATTTGTGAATTGCAGAGTATAGATGTAGACGTAGGTCACCCACCTACTTTTGCCCTTTACAGATTTTAATTTCAAACTCCTTCAGTGTTTCTGGTAAATAGTTCAGCATTATCCTTGGTACTTTATTCCAGTCCCTGACTACCTCACCTACAACGCAAAATTTTCACATTCTCTTACGCTTGAAATTAAGAACTTCCTTATGGTCATGACCTTCTATTCCCTTCTACGTATTATTCCTGGTCCGACTACCAATATCCATTCAAGTATCATCAATAGTATATTCCCTGTATACTCCAAGTACCATATTCATCCGCCTCCAGTGACTTCCAACCCGGAGCCTTTATCATACCAGTAACTGATTGCGTTCTGAAGTAATTTCCATAAACAAATCTAGCCCTCCTGCTTTGCACACCCTCTAATTCCTTAATTTTATACTCAAAACGTGGTTACCGTGCTACATCACCATATTCAGGTTAAGGTTTTGTAACCAAAATCCCTAGTCACCCTCCCCAGGAAATGAAGGATTTTGTAACCACTCCCTACCATCTGCCCAATGTTTCCCACCCGATTGAGTTAACTATCAATTTTATATTAGAATATTAAAACTTAAGGTCTTCGACAAGAAACTCCTCCTTCATAGTATAATCATAGAAAACTTTTACTTCTTTGTCTGTGCATCTAGTAATCTGACACTTCTTGCCATTTATTTTCATTCTAAGTTCAAATGCCCTGTTATATATCCTATCCAGGTCTCCCTGTAGCTGTTCACAGTCACCTCCGGCTTTAGTCCTATTATATAACATTATGGTATCTACAGTACAAACAACCAGACTTCTGAATGAAAAACATACACAATCATTCATGACAATAATGAATAGTAATGTTCCCAATACACTATCATGTGAAAATCCCATTTTCACTTTCACTTTTGATACTGCATCTTCTACTATACTTCTTTGCTTTCTACCTTTTAAGAATCCATCCAGCAAGTAACTTTTACTTCGACTCCAAAGTTTTTTTTTTATCTTAATTACCACCATTTTTTGGCTCATTGTACGAAATGCCTTTTAAAAGTCTAGTGCCACACTATCAATCCGGCATCCCTCGTCAATTTCATCTTCAATATCGTTCATTTAGCCCACTGAGACTTACATGAATATGTTGCTACCAGTATGCATACCAGTTCCTTCGCTCACAGACATTTCTGATCTAGTTGCATGGCCATCTTTTCATTAATTTACCTACCACTTTATTAATTGGCCTGTAATTTTCAACCCAGTTTATCTTACCTCCTTTATGGACTGGTATCCTTATGGCTCTTTTCCAGTCCTCTGGCAAGCAGCATGTCTCCAGAATCACTCTAAATGCTGTTACAAAGTGTGGTACAATCCCGTATCCCGCTTTCGTTAGAACACCGGTCCCTTTGTGTAATTTTAGTTTTCTTAGAGACCTCATAATATCCTAATGATTTCAATTTTTTGGTATGCTCATTACTGCTTATGTGGAGAAGCTCCTCATTTGATTATTCCTCCTCTTTCCCTGAATTTTATTTCTTAATGGCCTTATTAATCCATTTACTTAATATCTATGCCTTTTTTATTTTTATAAATACCCAGTAACTTTTTTTGTCAGGGTACATTCCCTTCCGTTCAGTTTTCTAATATAGCCACACAAATTTCTAGATGCATCACTCAGTGGTGTCCCTGTGGCTATAATATTTTTCATAAAGCAGTCTTTAACTTCACTCTTAGCTGCTATTAATTCCTTGTTTAGTTGTTTCAGGGTTTCCCGACTGCCTTGCTGTCTCTTGCTTCTGTTGTATTCGAGTCCCCCTGCAGCCATTCAGATTTGGGTTTTCCATTGTTTCTCCAAATCACTCCAGGCGAATACCAGTATGGTTCCGTCAAAAGGCCATGGCTGAATTCCTTCCCATTCCCTGTCCCCAGTTCAATCCCTTTTCTAATGACCTCAACCTCGACGGGTCATAAAGCCAGAAGTAAAAAATAAAATTAAAAAAATGTTGTGTTCCTTTCTTACCAACCACTTTAGCCTTCTCATTTCCCTATTATAGTAATTAGGTTCTGTACTGTTGTTAATTTTCAGTTTTGGAATAAAAATTTCTACCCCCGTTCTTATAATCTCGTTGAATTGTTCGTACCTAATTTTCACTGTAATGGTGCTCTGCCACATGCTGATCTTTTCTCTGAAATATTATTTCAGTTCTGAGGCATGTGCCTTTTTACAATTGTACCTTCAGTTTTGGCAAGTGATTTACTGAACCCTCCAATATCCACCAGAACTACTGCGTGGTCACTTATTTCTTGTGTAAACTCAGACTCTAGAAAACCAAGAATTATTAGGAAGATATCCATGCGGTCCCCCCCTTGCGCTCTGTTCCACTACTTGTATAAGGCCTCATTTGCTCTATAACGTTTTTTGAACCACTGTTTCCTTGTGTAATTAATCTTATTCCCCATCAATAATGACCATTCTACGCTCATCTCTTAACTCTGAATATGAATTTAATTTCTTTCCAATAGCCTCATCTTGATGCTATAAAATTCTTTTCACTCGTACCGAGACACACAACACTACGACGCTTAGGTCTTACTAAATTACAGATTAATCAATATTTTAATATTCTGATAAAAAAGAGAATAAAATCATTTTATAATCTAAATACGTATATTATTTGAAATCGTTAATTCTTTTGGTCTTAGATTTACATTTTTATTTTTCCTTAAAACAAAGCTGATACCTTTATATCACTCAAAAAGGTGGAGATGGTGAATGTAGGGTTTTATGTCTCATTGGAATTATGGTAATTAGAAACTAAGAATGATAATTAATAGATTTTTACAAGTAGGAGGAAGGCTGTTTGTTATAGATTGTTCCTTGACGCGTAGCTTCGTGCAGACATGAGAGCACTAAAAACAATACGTGGTAAACAATAGGAAAGTGTCACCATCTCTACCTGTCTTCGAAATACCTTTTTTTTTTTTTTTTTTTGGTTCTACGCTCATTAGAGGTGTGAAAGGACTGGCTTCAAGGAACTAGAAGGAATTCAGCCATTGCCTTTCTAAAGGAACTATCAAGGTCTTTCGGCTGGTGTGAGTAAGGAAAATCACGGAAAATTCAAAACCGCATCCTTCCGAAAGTAAGGCCAAGGCGTTACTTCTCTACCACCTCATTCGGTTGTCGTCAAACTGCATGACTTGATGTTAATCCGCGTTTTATTGTTCGGCTTTTGAATCGTGTACCATTGAGGTGGAAATTCCGGACCATCACTTCTTTCGCGGAAAATTATAAAATTAACTCATTATCCGCATGAAATCTTTAGAAGCCGAAATAAGGATTGTATTTTATGCTCTCAAGATTGCTACCTACGCAACATCAATCAGTAGGTTTATGGATCTGAAACTGAAAATCTGACAAAAGTATCAGAAAAAAGGTCATCATAAGTATTCTGGTATAGACTGGATGCTCCAGGTGACCGAATCTGTGTTCTCCTGGAAATACTCTCCAGTTGTATGTGTTCCCGACGCTAGTTTTTCGTTAATAGAAACTTGTTCTCGTTTTCAGGTATGCTCGAAAAGTCTGTTTGTTAGGTTTCTTATGCCTACGTAGGACGAGGTGATTAAACTACTAAATACAAAGAAGTTGTAGCACCAACAATAAGATGTACGCAAGACACCTTTTGCTTAAATATGGCATCCAGAAATTTGAATCTCTCAGTTTCTTAAAAATACTGTGTTTGATTCTATTTCACCGGTTTTATTTTGACCAACAGTAAAGGAACAGAAACTGGATTTCCTATAAGCAAACCAATTACGATGTATTCTTTGTATTTCTGTACTATTTATTTTAGTTGATACTTTTAAAAAATAAAAAGATAGTTTTTAAATTACATAGGAAATTAAGAACTGGTGTCCTATTTTATTTATTTTTTTGCTGTTGCTTGAGCCATTTACTGACCACACCAGTAGCGGATCCAGGGGGGGGGCAGCTAAGGAGTTCAAGCCCCCCCCCCAAAAAAAGCATCTAGGTCACCCCCGACTACATCGTAATTTTGGAGATTTTTTTTTTAGCTCTGCTGTTCTTATTAGGGCTGCGATCTGAAATAAAACGATGTTGACATGAGATTTCTGTCATCGAACCCTCCCCTCCCCCTCTTCTATAAAGTCTACCCTCACCCGAGTCAAGCCTCCTACCCTCCAAACCAAAATCCTGGATCCGCCACTGGACCACACTAGTTCCAAGATCCTTTTCCTTTCCCCTGCTCCTGGGCGTTAAATTTCATCGAGTACTACCGTATTCGTATCCTGTGCAGTTCCTTCCTCGCTTCAGTCTACGTTTTACCAGTTTTTAGTTTTGACTTCTCTTAGTTATAACGGTTATTATTATTTTATAAGCAATTGTAGTAGTAGTAGTAGTAGTAGTAGTATTTTATTTGTCCTCTACATCATATACATGTACTTTATACATAATGATATGGGACACGTCAATTATAAAATATGATTTAAATTAAATTATTTACATTACATTATTTTCATTAAATTAATTCATACAATTCAAATATTCTTCTACAGAGTAAAATAAGTAAACTTTGTTATAAATATCATATTTGAAATAATCTTTTACACATCTTTTACAATCTGTTTTACGCTACTTTATTAAAAATGCAAGGAAATTATTCAATAAAAGTTACTTCAATTTTTTTAAGCGAAAAAACATATTAGGGAAATCATTCTGCAGCTGCAGTGCTTGTACAATACCCAAATTGGACACGTGTGCTTATTATCAGATCTATAGTTACGTGGAAGCAGAATGTGTCCGCGTAGAGTCCTTGGTCAAAACCTTGGCGGTCCGGCGAAATGAAAGGTAGAAGGCTAACTTGTACCCGGATCACTTTGTTATAAGACCTTCAGACCACGGCACAGCTTACAAGACGACGGAGGGTATAATGTGTTACGTGCAATGGTCGCTTATCTAATATCGTCAGTTGGTTTCGTATTTAGTGACTCTGTTACGATAAATACATTGTTTCACTTTTCAAATTTTAGTGCGTAAGCTACGCGTTCTTAATCATTAACTATAGGCTATAAATAATCTCATTGCTCAAATCACAAGCTTTCGGAACAATGTCAAAACTTTAAAGTTGCAAATTTAAACCTTGAAACCAACATTGTAAATACTATCTTCCTAAAGGCAACGCAAACTTAAGCCATTAACACGTGAGCCTGGTACTCCTAAGACTTTTCTAGGTTAAAAAAAGCAATTGGCATTCATTAGGTACTGCCGACAGAACTGAAAAGTTAAAACAACTAATATCATACGCGGAACACGTCATACCTACAGCCACAGATATACTAAATAATAATAATTCCAAGTGGTCGTAATTACCTGATGACTGGATTTCTATAGGCTGCGTGTTCCACACCGAGCGTGGTGGGAGAACGGTTAACGTTCTGGCCTCGCATTCGGGAGGACGCGGGTTCGAATCCCCGTCCAGGCATCCAGATTTGGGTTTTCCATGGTTTCCTCAAATGCCTGGATGCTTCCTTCAAAAAGGCCATGGCCGAATTCCTTCCCGTTCCTTGTCCCCAGTCCCATCCCGCCTCTAAATACCTTAGCCGTTGACGAGGCGTAAAGCCCTAAGTAAAAAAAAAAACGCATTCCACCTCTGTCTTAGCCGCCTTAACCTAACCCTGTAGTGCCATCCCGTACAAGGGACCTACGGTTTAACGTGTAATCCGAAACACGAAAGCGTTCTGGTGTACTTCAAATTACACACCAAACTGTGCCAGAGGTGAAGGTCAGGTTAAGGGTCTATAAAAATCCTCACCGAGACAAGGGATTCCAACCGGCGACCTTTCATTCTCCAGTCTTAACAACTGAGTCACCAGACCCCAACAGATATACTGTTAACAGCAGCATGTCGATGACGCTAAGTAATAAGATTTTCCCCATCCAAAAATCGCCCAACGCGCGTAAATAAGTATTCACTTCAAAAACTGAAAATCTAACTTCCCGAAGGAGATGTAGTAAGCTGTTGTGTCAGAGGCAGGAATACCAATTCCTCTCCTTAGGGGGCTAAAGTTTCACGTGGAATCAGAACCACGGAACGTCCCGGCGTAGCTCATATAATTAAATACAACTCCCGAAAATTGCTGCTCACCACGGGAGTTGAACCCGTGACCGGAGAGAGAGACTTTTCGGAAGTAAGTGCCTTAACCACTTTTTTTTATCTGTTTAACGTCTCTCTAACAGCGAGGCCTCTAGAGACGGGAAAGGATGGGGGGGGGGGGGCAAGGAATGGGAAGGAATTTGCCCATGGCCTTTTAGAAGGAAGCATCCCGGCATTTGCCTGGAGTGATTAGGGAAACCATGGAAAACCCAAATCTGGAAGCCCGGACGGGGATTCGAACCGCCGTCCTCCCGAATGCGAGGCCAGAACGCTAACCGTTACACCACCACGCTCGGTGACCACTGAGCTACCAAACCGCATTGTTTTAAAGTATATGTGTGCTAAGTACTATCAAAATCGGATGAAAGATGTGTGAACAACGTTGACAGAAATTAAGGTGAGGGGGGAGGGGAAGGAGTAGAGGGTTTAGATTTTTATGAATCAAACGTAAACAGTGTTTTTCTGTTTGTTTTAAAGTATACGCATACAAAGTCCCATCAAAATCGGATGAAATCTGCATGTTTGTATGAAGAATATTCATAAAAAGAAAACAAAACAAACAAACATTCATTTTTATATATTAGATAAATGTATAATCTATACTCTCATTGCTGTCAAAGTGCAACACGTCATACTTATAGCTACAGATTTGCTTTTAACTTTATCATGTTGGTGACGTGAACCAATAAGATTTTACCCATCCAAGAATCGTCCATACGCGCAACGTGTCATAGGATGTTGACGACGGGAAGTCGGGAACGCGTAGATTCTGTAGCTGTCGTATTAATAGCAATTAACACTGCAACGTATGTTTTGCTAAATTTGTTACGCCTTCCACTCAGATGTTTTTAGACTTTTTAACCCCATTTTTTGGCATCCTCAAGGAGCTGGGGCAGCTCAACTGAGTTTTCCATGGTTATCTGAGTTTTCGCAGATCGCTCCAGGTAAATGTCGGGATGGTTCTTCAAAATAGCCCATGGGCGTCTCCTGCCATATTCCGTATATCCCTTCCAAACTATGACACTTTCGGATAGGTGCAATGCACCCTCAGCCATCCACTTCTGGTGAATCGCCGAGTAATAATAATAGATAATAACACTTCTATTTTATTTATGTATTTATTTATTTACGCCTCGACGACGTCATTAGAGGTGGGATGGGATTGGTGACAAGGAACGGGAAAGAACGATTGCCTTTTGAAGGGAGCATCACGCCATTCCCCTAGGGTGATTTGGGGAAACCATGGAAAACCCAAATTCTAGATGCCCGGACGGGGATTCGAACCAGAGTCCTGAATGGGAGGCCAGAGCCTTAACCCCTCACCCACCACGCTCCGTCCATTTTAATTCTCGTCGTTGTAGCACCATAGTACATCAAAAATTCTTGATGATCCTATGGCTCATTATCGCTGTTATTAGACCTTTCTTTCGGTTTCCGGACTGCCAATCATATCTGATATTCCGTGTAACAATTTCATTTGAACGTCTGGGATAAATGTTATAACTTATTCGGTAGGCTAGAAACAGTTAACTCTGCTGCTACGAGAAAAACCAACGCCTGCCATGTAAGCCAATGAACAATGCACACTCTTGACAAGATGTAGTGTTAAGGTCTTCCGGATGGTTCAGTATTTCACCTGGAAATGGCAGCGGAGATTTTGATCGCCAAAACATCGTTTGAAAACGCCATGTTTACTATGTCAGTTTCTCGAAGCGAATACATTAATATACAACACCGAGGAAGACTTCGCTCTTACTGTGTATATTGTTTCAAACAATACTCATCATGGTATAGTAACACGAACGTGCTGTTTAAAATATGTATTGCAGTAGTTACGTCGCTTCTTTACATTAACAGGCCTATTAATTTTATCTTAAATACTGTATGCGTTTTATGTCTCACCTGGTGACATTGATGATGCAACAGTGAACTTCATAAGTGACTCAGTGTGGTATTAACCACCTGTTGAAAAAGTCGCGTGCTACGTGACTGTCGTGTTTGTAACTATAATTTCGCATGGAGTGTAATCGATTGAACGTTCGTAGGGCACTTTAGATACAGAAAGCAAGCTAATGATGAGGTAATTATCGCAGGCCAGACCGGGAACACACAATTTTCATGGCGGGAGCCTCACCACTTGAACTATCAGTCCGCTCCAGTAAACGCTTATTACATCTACCACTTCCAACATCTCTTGCTTAACAAAGACTTTTGTATATCTGACCAGCATAAAACGTTAATCTACAACAAAAATACAAATTTTAAAATGATTTGCTACGGCTGTTTCGGTATTTTGATGATTAATGTGTATGTAAACTGTAAATGCGTTTCAGCGGCCGCGTAGATCAGGCGGTGGAGCACCTGACGACCCGGGTTCGATCCCCAACGAGGCCGAGAACCTTTCCTCGAAGCTGTACGTCCGGAACCGGCTCCCAGGCCCACTCAACCTGTTATCCAATGAGTACCGTGGGGGAAACTCCGCGGGAAGGAGGTAAAGAAAAAGGGCAGGACCGTGTCGCCGACCACGGCACGTCTACTCTAGTGCGTACGGTCAGAAAATAGGAATGCGGAGCTCTACCTCTGCTAATCCTACGGGAATACGGCTTCAAAGCTGTGAAAAACCACTGCCTTTACCTTTACCAATTGTGCTCCTGTGTATATGTTTTTTTTTCTTTGAAAAGAAGAAAAGGAAATTATTTAGTTTTGAAAGTCTTGTCATCTGTCAAGAAGTCCAACATCTGCAACAAAGAGATTTGATACATAAAGTTCAGTTCCAGAAACTGGAAAATTGTTTCCACAATAAAAGTGTTTAAAAGCATCTTCTTTAAATTACCGAGCGTGGTGGGCGAGTGTTTAACATTCTGGCCTCGCATTCGGGAGGACGTGATTCGATTCCTCGTCCGGGCATCCACATTTGTGTTTTCCATGGTTTCCCCAAATCACTCCGGGCGAATGCTGGGATGGTTTCTATAAACGTGCTGGGCCACATGCCTGCCGTCCCTTGCCTCCTGTCCCTTGCCTCCTGTCCCTTCCCGCTTCTAATGACCTCAACGTTGACGAGGCGTAAGGAGACAAAAAAAAAAAAAAAAAAAAAAAAAAAAAGTTAGAAGATTTGAGAAGTTCATTTGAGGCTTGGGTTATCGCCGTGGAAAGAAGTCTTGCAAATACTTGCCGTGTATTTTGTAGGTCCCGTTCTAGATGATTATTTCCGGTAGCCGATGACCCAGGATTAGCGGTTTCTCTAGTTGGATTTATTACCCCTCAACAGCTTAGAAATTTAACTGGGATCCCGCCACTAATGACCTCGACGTCGACAAGGCGTAAAGCCATAAGTAACAAAATATGTATATATATATATATAACTATGACGGATTGCAGCAATGCAAGTGTATGTACGTGTTACTGTTTTGTGTGTATTGCTGTGATTTGTGTCTGTTCGGTATAATATGCTGTTTGCGTTGTGAGCGAATGAAAAATGAAGTAAGGGAGAGGCTGAAACTCAGTGTCGACTCGTTCAGGCCTAAAGATAAGGTCACGGGGTTCCTACGGCTCCTGCCGCATCCCCTAGGATTCACGAAGGTAGAGCTCCGCACTGCCTGTACAACCTTCGGCACTATAATGGATGTGATGGGGTCAGCGCTACGCTCCGGCCTTTCTTTACCTACCCGCGGAGTTTCACCGACGGTACTCATTGGATAGTAGGTCTCATTCAAGCCTAGTCTTCCAAAAAATCAATAAGGTGTTGCCAAGCTTAAAGTCCCAATTTGACGGAAGAATTACCATGAACAATGTCGTATGCCCTGACTCTATGCGCGTGGTAAAGAAGTTTGGGATTTAATGCAGGTCTTTCGTTCATAATCTGGTGATCAGGAATTGTGCACTACTCATCTCTCCTACCCTGCCGGCCAAGTTCTGATGAGGGAAATTTGTTCCACCCACCAGGACTTGAACCGGATAACGCCGTGTCAAGCCTTCCCATTCTAAACACGGATAGCACGCTCACTATTACTACATGCATCGTACGTGTGTCTAACTAGCAGTCATTCCTTGTCAGGTGACGCTGCTATCGCCTGGACGGGTTTATATCGATAGTAGGTACGTAGGCATAATGGTCTAGCTCATCAGTGTATGTGCCGTAACGCGCTCTTCAAGACTTCAATTGTTTCAAGAATTCTTTCCTCCGGTGCCTGTATGGTATCTTTGGATTTTTCACACGTTGCTCTATGCAGTGACGCTAGTTGCTCCAATTTTGACTTTTGCGAGAGTAAAATTAAACGTTCTCGGCCTGTCAAAGGGATAGCATTAGTATTTAGGTATTTTGTGTGTCTATTTTGTGGCAGACATGTCACAATAATTAACACCAGGTTTCAACTTGATTTTTGAAGTAGTTTCCTCATATGGCTTTTTAAAATAGAAGTATTGTGTTCGTCCCGTTGAAATTGTTAAACTGGAATATTTTACTGTCATAAATTTGTTTGCTTTGGACAGTTTATCACCCACGGAAATACATACAATATTGATAAATGTTTATAAGGAATCAGCTAATTTATTTTCAACACTCAAGAAATGGGCGGCTGAATTTAAGCGTTGCCGTGAATCTCTTGAAGATCGTCTACGTTAAGTACAACCAATAACTGCAATCACAGAGATGAAGCCGAGTATGTTATGGGATAATAAGTGGTTAAAGGCCACGATAATTTAGAAGCTTCTTCGGTTGAGATCTTCAATTATATTCGTCTTATCCTCTTTTATTTTTAAATGAGTCTGCGTCTGCAAGTTTGGACGACCGGTAATACAACTGGAAGGCGGTTTCGATGTACTGTACATCACGTGGCACCGCAGTTAAAATATGGTTTGTTTCATTTTAATGACGAAAAAACTGAAAAATATAACAAATTAGTATCAGTTTTTTGAACGCTATTCAGGGAAATCCTACTGGTCAGATTTTGATGGTCTTTAGATTAATTTATTGTTCGCGGCTAAAATTGGCTATGTTTTATTTCAGTGTGTGGCTGAAAAGATGAGAAATTTAGGATGATTTTTCTTTGAATTTGATTCACGCAAAAACTATCGCTTGGAATTTGATTATGTTACTATTAATGTGCAGGTCCTGGTACCACTGGTGAAATAGGGTATTTTTCATAATGAAGTGGTGTTCAAAAGCTGAGGAGAAATTTAATATAATTTTTCGTTGGATGTAATTCACGTAAGAACTACTTTTCTTGGGGTTTCGATTTATGTGCAGCCCGTTTCTGGATAGGTAAAACAGCGTCAGGTGGCGTCGAAACACTGATAAATTTCAGATAATTTTTTGTCCAAAAGATTCATGAAAAAATAATTGGCTGGATTTTAATGGGATTTCGATTAATATACAGACCGTTGTTCAATTAGTAGAATAAGTTGTGGGGTATTTTGGTGTGATGTCGAATAATTATGGAATTCAAACTAATGTGTCTACAAATTTGAAATCATTTAATGTCAAGTTATTTCTTACAGTAAAAATGTTTGTCGTGACTTCACCTTACGAGCGACTTCGTATTAATCGGAGGAATGAAGTTACTGTTGGTTTTTAGAGACCCTTTATGTAAAAAATAACTAAATAAAAAATATCTAAAAACTAAAACATATATAAAATGATTAAAAAAATTGTGACCAGTGAGTTAACGGAGCCGTATATATTATAACTGTTGACGATGATGGTCGAGGAGAGAGATCTGTACATTGACAGTCAACGGGACTGAAGCTGCCTGCAATAGCTAGCTTAAGAATATAGCCACCAAATATATATATATATATCAATAAAGTAGTTCGAAATATGGGCAGTTCCACATAAGTTATTATGCAAGAAATGCGTATTATTACTTTTTGATGTTTATTACAGCTGCTGAAATGCAGTCTGGAAAAAATCTGAAGTTTCTTGTATTTGGTTTCATACTTTTCTACTTCTTACGATTCATACAGCAACATTACAAGGTACTAATTATACGTTTATGACTTACGTCGTACGCCATGGATGTAAGTACTGTATGGTGGCTTCCAGCGATCGGTTTTGGTACTTTAAGTTTGAAATTAGTATATATTTTACATACTTATTTTTAAATAATATCGCTAAAGCAACGTGTGCACAAATTTTCAGACCACCTTTAATCATTCTCGTTGCAGAGCCACCTCCGCCGAACATCTCGTAGAAAATAATCATTTACCAACAGACATAAATACAGATATGCAAATCCTCGCAATCAAAAACTGCAGACAGAACACCCTAAATCCAAAAGAAAATTATCACATTCAAAAAGCAACAACCATACGCATGTAACTAACGTAGCAAACCCTATTACAGCTAATAAACACATACTAATACGACAGACATTAAAATAAACGAAATACAATATCTAAGGAACACACACATAAACAAAAAACATATTATGATAACTATTACGCATTCATACACTTTCAGAACTATGATGACAACAAACAAGATGGCCACAGCAGTAAAACAGTTGCGAAAAAGCGTACTGTACCACAGTTAGAGGCCAATATACATGTCAGATGGCTGTAGACGGAACACACATTTTGAAAAAAGCAGAAATGCGTAATTGCCAACAAAGTTGACAGCATTGAAAATAGCAGGTAATAAACAACTAACAAATTGAACAATTTCAGTATTACGTGAAAACATCATTTAATAAGTTATAAACTAAGCCTATATTTCAACAAAGTTCGTCCGCTGATGATGCCTGGATGAGAGGTCAAATGCATACGGTATTTAAAAATATAATTTTTTTATGCGTTCTATATTGAAATCATCGGTTTTTTATTGTTTTTTTAAATTTTTAATGAACTATTATCCAGGCTTTAGATACAAACCATCAAAAGTATTTACTACATGCTTTACTATCATCTCACAAAGTATACTTAAATTTATTTTACAGAAATTACTTGAAATTCGAAATTTCACTTTTGTAGCACATTTTATTACAATAAATAGTGATATACAATTAGATTATAAATAACTAAGCAAATAATATTTACCAGCAGAATGCTTTAGCGCCAACTTTCCGTATTGTTAGAACACACAGGAAGTATAAGCTTTTTTTTTTTTTGTTATGGCTTTATGCCTCGTTGACGACGAGGTTATTAGAGGCCGGATAGGACTGAAAGCAAGGAACGGTGAGGAATTCGACCATGGCATTTTGATGGAAGCATACAGGCATTCACCTGGAGTGATTTGGGGAAACCATGGAAAACCCAAATCTGGATGCCTGGACGGGGATTCGAACCCGCGTCCTCCCGAATGCGAGGCCAAAACTTTAACCGTTCACCCACCACGTTCGGTAAAAAAAACTCGTGTGGTCTAAACAACATGATGACAAAGTTTCAAGTTGCAGCACATTCCGCCTCTGCCATGTTTAGTGTTCACATCCACATAGCAAATGTTGACAGGTGTGAAGGTCATGGTAGGTGTCCATAAAAACTCCAAGCCGGACTGGGATTCGAAGCTTGACCTTCACTTTTGAAAGCGAGTTCGTTTAACAATGGGCTACCAGATCGAGCGGCCTATCACAAAGGTTTATCGATCAAAGTGACAGTGAATGTAAGAGTTTCTCTCTCCATGCCATAACTTGTTTGTTGTGTTAGTATTTTATAGCGGTGAACTTGGCTTCTCAGAGAAAGGAATGATGCCTTGAATGTTACACTTCAAGGAATCGGAGCGAATGAGATAAAAAGTACAGAGCAACAGTTAATAAATTGCCATTGTTCAACAGGCAGTTGTTGGACTGAAATGCTGATACATCATTTAAGTAAATAACGTCCATGACATACGCCTCGATGATCGAGATTGCTGAGGCAGCAGCATGATCGCTTGACAAGTTGTTAACTGATCCGAGCCCTGATGCTGGAGAGAACTTTCACCTTCGGGACTTGGCCATCAGGGTAGGAGAAATGGAGGTGCGCAATTACTCATCATTACATTGTGTACCGAACGCCTACGTTCAATCTCAAGCCCATCCAAAAATCGTATGGAGCGAGGATAGGTGACATTGTTTATGGTGATTCTCCCATTGATTGGCGTCGTTAATCTTGGAGCAACGCATGGTGTCTGTCTGAACAGTAGGGATGAGTGGATTGGCACCGTGTTTCGCCTTCTCCCTTCCTTCACCTTCATGTACACATCTCAAAACAACACACTCCACTTAATAGCACTCATCACTCTTCTATGCACACGGAGAAACATCTACACACGCGGAGTTAGAGAACTGAATTTTATATCTCTGTATGCAGGATTAGTAGGTCATCTACTACGCTAATATCCCGAGTAAAGACGGTACAATGATTTAAAGAAAACCTCTGAAACGTAAAAACAAAATACCAACATGCCATTTTTTGACATTGAGGTCATTAAAGGGGACAACATTTCAAATTACATATTCTCTTTCAAAATGGTAACACCCTACAATCTTTTATTCGAGGATTGGAAGTTGAGATGCGATTTTCTTGTGTGATCGACCGTTCACTAAAGTTGGGGATGCCTGGAGAGAGAATTTTTGTGTGATTTTAGCTCACAGTTCTCATGGTGTACACGCGTGGATGCTTGTGGTGTGCCGGACGTAAGACTTTAGATTGGTACCAATGTCAATAATCCTCTCCTGCATGCTCAATTAGTGCTTAGAGCAGAGGCTAAGCCAAGGGTGGTGGGTGAAAGGTTAACGTTCTGGCCTCGCATTCGCGAGGGCGCGGGTTCGAATCCCCATCTGGGCATCCAGATTTGTGTTTTCAATGGTTTCCACAAATCACTCCAGGCGAATGCCGGGATGCTTCCTTCAAAAAGGACATCGCAGAATTCCTTCCCGTTCTTTGTCCCCAGTCCCATCCCGCCTCTAATGACCTTAGCCGTCGACGAGGCGTAAAGTCATAAGAAGAAAAAAAAAGCAGAGGCTAAGGCGTCCACCAAACGTTCGAGTCGCCTTGGATTCGAACACTAACGCAGATATCCGGAATTATACTTTCAATCGTTTCCGCAGATAGAAACTGGCTAGTGCCAGGATTATTTTATGGATGACATTGATTCTGTTACTTAATGAAGACCAAATAAAAGCTAATTCCTGTCTCGATTTCTGAACTTGTTAATCGTAAAATGAAAATCTAGTACTGAAGTGCGGATTTCAGGTATCAACCAGTTAACTGTTTCGGGGTGACTGCAGTTGCTATTAGACACAATTAATATAATTAGAACCAGTATGTAAAATAGGAAGGTGATATAAATCCACTGAAATATAATTTCATGAAACTGGGAAATGCCATAAAATAATTTTTCCGGACGGTGCGTTTCGTATTTCTACATTATATACCGTACTTTTTTACTGTCCTTCGTTTACTCCCAACATATGAAACGTATCTGTCAGTGCACGTAGGTTTATATTTATTCATTTTACTCTGCTAAAGAGGAACCAACGCCAGTTGTGTTCAAAACATTTTCTGCTATCGTTCAGTCATTCAAGTTCATTATGCAATTTAAAATAATAGAATATGTCACCCGCCAACTTTGGAAAACCTGACAGAGGACACATTACGAGAAAGTCACAACGCTTATCGAAGCACTACCAGTTGTCACCAGTAAATTTACGTTTTTCGAAAACTGATTTTATTCAAGAAAAATCTGCTTGCTAAAACATAATAAACTAATCCAAAGGGTTGCAGAGATCTATATCGTTTCAAATAATTTTAGTTCATCACGTATCGCGCTCTTTCTGTATTATTCTTGAGAGTTCTTGTAAAATAATATTGTTAAATTTTTTACATACTTAAATTTAACCCAAAATTTGATTGATCTCTGCTTCCTTTGTCTCCTTGAAAATACAACTTTCAACAATTAACTGTTAAAAAAATGAAAACAATTGAAAATAAACTTTTGATTTTTGACATTTCACTGTTAACAATCTAATTTGTTTACATATTGTCAACATATCGAGAACGCTGTTAAGTAAACACCTTCTTATTTTTTGTCTTATGTCAACTTCCGGGGTCAAAATTTATGTTTACTAAATTTAGTGCCAACTCTCAGTGTCAGATCGGCGAAACAAGATTTTACTCCAGTGATGGTGCTTGAAAAAGTTGTACACAGCGGAGTTACGCTCTCATATGAACAGGAGAACATGCTGATCCACGTATTGGACGTCCCGCCGGTAGAACAAAAAGTGTTAACACAAAGAGTGCCTTTTTCACCGCTACATCGGGAGCCCCGCTGAACTTCGAGTGACACTGCTAATATTGTGAAAAATACCATAAACATTGTAGCTAATGTAGAAACTGATAATTTTTTGAATTAGTGTAAAATTTGATTAATTGTACAATTTGCGTAAGTTATTGTAAATTTTATGTAGCACTTTTTAAAGGAAGGATGATCTACAACTTTTCACTAGTAGTTTTGGAGGTTCATTCCACATTCTGTCCCCATGTGCGCTGTTTGGACAACATGTAGTTAAGCAATTGTACGATAAATGTTTGACAGTCAACCTGAAAGATAGCCCTGAAGTCACACATACAGATCCACATAAAGGGTGACAGTTTGTTGCATGTACACATACAGATATAAATGGACAGTATGGTACACATTAGCATAAACACACACACATTGCGTATACCTGATTAGATGTTGTCTCTGTGCAAACACCCTGATAAGATTTTGGCACTAAGGTTTGGAAACATAATTACTGATCGCGGATGTTGACATAAGAAATAAGAGAGATAGCAGCGTTCCAAATGTGTTAACACTGTGTAAACTCCCTTGATCAGATGTAGCAGTGATGTTAGTAAACATAATTATTGGCCCTGGATGTTGACATAAGATAAGAAATAAGATGGACTGCAGTGGTCCCAACATGTTGACACTGTGTAAATTCCCTTGATCAGATGTGCCACTGAGGTTTGTAAAGACAATTATTGATCACGGATGTTGAAATAATATAAAAAATAAGATGGATAGCAGTGGTCCCAAAGTGTTGACACTGTGCAAACACCTTTGATCAGAGTGTTTGTAAACAGAAATGCTGACCCGGGATGTTGACATAAGATAAGACAAAAGAAGTTGTTTACAAAACACCTCTACTAACAGCACGCTGGAGATATGGTTTCGTATTCCCATACTTCACCTGCGGCACTTATAGGTGAGGTTACTGTACCTTCTCGAGATATTTCGTCCCCATTATTCATTGGACAGCAGTCTGAGTGGGTCTGATGGGGAGTTTTGGACGTTCGGCTTCGAAGAAATCTCTTCAGCTTCGTCGTCGATCGAACAATGGTCAGGCACATTACCGTCTGAGTTACGCAGCCGGATATAGTATTAAAGTTTATTTAGTTTAAATATTTTTATGTACGATAAAATCATGTGGAAAACAAAAATAAAATAAAAATTATCCCTCTTCAGTATACGTAGCCAATAGGATGTTGATGCCCTAGGTGATTCTCTGCACTCCGCTCCATGATCTCAGTACCAGATTGGAGGAGTTTCATTAGACGATTGCTCTAATACTTCTTCTCAACAGTGTCCCGTTTCATGTTGTTTGTCGCTATATCATGCAGCGTGACATGCGCTTCTAACGCGAGATGGCTTTAGACTTAATAAACTGTTTCAGATAATCATTGAGTAGTATGCGCCACTCTCCAGAAGCCGCATCATTTATTGCATGGAAGAATTTCCACAAGAACTTCTGGTCAAAAATGAGGAGACTGGTTGAATCCTGCTTTCTTACACTTATTATGGCATAATAGGTGAAGTTGATAATTTATATAGCTGCCTTTTGTATTATCTCAACAAGCTTGATACCTGATTCATTGGAGTGAAAGTAACATTGGTTTCCGGCTTGGATCCTCGCCGTTGTGTCTGTTACATATGGTACAACCTTCTTGAAGGTTGCTCCAAAGAACTCGCGGACTCTTCCCAACCGTCATACTTGACTCAGCCCTGTAACTGTATCGAAGCCGTCTCTAAGATGTTTCCCTAGTTTCACTTTGCCTTTCATCTCACTCAGGCATACTCTTACAAGCTTCTTGATTTACTTAGAAAATACTCTGGGTTTCTTCAGCAGTAATTTTTTAAGAATCGGATAATCTACTTCTTTTTTATCTTCTTAAAGACTAATTTCCAATATATCAGTTACTTCCTCATGAAACAGTTTAAATGTTAGTCAATTTCCTTGCCTACAATGTCCTTTGATCAACAAGATGTGTGATGCTCTTTTTTTCCCGTACCTAGTTTTGTAGCATTCCTAATCACTGGTCATGCAGTGATGAAAATAAACCAAAGTGATGAATTGGCAGCTGGAAGGTACTTTCTCTCATGCCGCATTACTTCCAAGCGGAAGGAGCCTTAATGACGCTTATAATCACGTTAGCGTCCTCATTGACGGATATCAGTATCACGTATTCTTTTATGTTCTATCGAAACAGTACAAATCAGCTTCAGTTGCACATTTGAGTCGGTGAGACTGCATATTACATTGACAGACAAGAAAAGGGCTCCTACTCGTCATCAACGATTTAATCCAAATTTACAGTATATGTAGGGCTTGAATAGAAACCAAAGTGACCCAAGCGTTTTCGAAATAAAAAAATAAAAACATATTTTTTCGTGGATCTGGCAATATATAAGTCTCTTACACTACTGCACATTCCGAGCAATAATTGGTGCAGCGGCAAGAGTTCGACCTCGTAATGATAGCGTCACAGGTTCAAGTCTCTATGTGGGAGCTTCTTTTTTTCTGTTGGCTTCTTTTTAACGTATACTTTCTGTATTTATTTATTCTTTTACTTTTCCTTAGTGTATTTATTTATATTTTTTCCAAAGGCATCGGAAGTCACAATGTTAAGAGGAATCATCGAAAATTAGATACTTTTACTATGAATCGCATGTGCTGGGGTAATATTCATCGTAAAAGCAGGGGAAGGAAGATATGAGTGAAGGCTTTCTCGGCGTTGTATTTAGATGAAATTTTCTCGGGAAACTAACCAAGTGAAAACGTTTTTATAGCACGACGTTTCGACGGTCATATCCTCATCCGCCATTGTCAAGTGTCACTTGACAATGGCGGCAGAGAATATGACCGAAACGTCGTGCTATAAAAACGTTTTCACTCGACTAGTTTCCCGAGAAAATTTCATCTAGGTGAAGGAATAATTGGGTCGGCACATAGCACGCGTTAGGGAGTGTCCATTAACTACGTGTCTCGGCCTAGGGGGAGGAGGGGTTGGGTACTAAGCGACGCTAGGCTACATGGGGAGACGGGGGGGTATCCGAGCCAAGCCACGTAGCTTCTCATTCATATTATTTTTCCACAGTTAAAATATCGGTTGTATTACTTATATATCCAATAACTGTAACGATAGTATAATCTATTTAAAAACAAACTTGGTTTTCATCCATGAAAGGTACTCCTGCATCACACATAGACAGTTTGGCAGGGAAACACGCGTACCGCATCATGTTGCCAAATATTGGCGTGGATAGCTGGTGATGTACGATGGAATGTATTTTAATCCATTCTTCCTGGAATGATATTTCTTTTTCTATCTCGATGAGATAAGAGGAGTTTTTAAATTTTCTGATACAGTTCTTTACCTGACGATAAACACCGCAGGGTTGCACTAGCGGAGTGCATTTCGGAGGAATCACTTTGACAGTACACGTTAACAACATTTTTTGATATTCGAAAACCTCATCGTATAATCGTGCATTTTGTTTTTAATCTCCCAATGAGTCAATAACAAAAGAAATATTTTCCTGCACGTAAGGCTTCATCACATCTGTTAGAAATTTTTTGTACAATGCTGTTGTAAGATAGGAAATTTTGACGAATCAAAAACATTCCTATATTTTTCCATGCTCTCATTCACCCATAGTCGAAATAAAACAAATGGATTAAGAAGTCCACGTGTACACTTTTATTACAATTCCTTCTCGGAAAATTATTCACAATAAATAAATATAATGTATTATAAGGCACAAAATTTATAATTATGCTATGAAAAATTTTAAAAGAAACCATCCCAAAAAAAGTTCCCACACGGAGAGTCGAACCTGTGATCCCGACGTAATAACGCCAAACTCTTACCGCTGCGCCAACCACTGCTTGATATTTACGCTCTCGTAACAGACTTATGTATTGCCCGATCAACGAAAACTTTATTATTTCGAAAACGCTTGGCCATCTGGAGTTCCCACCTCAGTCACTTTCATTTCTAGTCAACCCATACCTATATTGTAAATTTGTACAAAATCAGTGTTGTCGAGTAGGCGCCTTCTCCTTGTGAGCCTTGTAGGTGAGCGATAATCCTCTAAACTGACATTCTGGAAGACGCGGGTTCAAATCCCCGTCCGGCCAACCATATTTTAGTTTTCCATCGTTTCCCGAAATACTTCAAGTGAAAACCAGGATGGTTCGTTCAAAAGGTGATGGCCGAATTCCTTCCCGCTCCTTGCCCATCAATCTCTCCCGTCTCCAAAGACGTTGACGACCCGTAAATATCGAACCAAAGAAGGTAAAATAAGTTCTGTCCGCGCCTGGTTTCTCATGATAACTGATAGTTCCAGGTTGTTTGTCGGCAGAAGCCAGGCTTACGACAATTCGAAATGATTTTTTCCTGTCGGCAGATCCCTCATCATAAAAGTGTAGACACTGAGCTGATAATGGCAGGGATTTATATATATATATTTTTTATCTGCTTAACGTCTCTCTAACAGTGAGGTCTTTAGAGACGGGAAAGGATGGGGGGTGGGGGGGGGCAAGAATGGGAAGGAATTCGGCCATGGCCTTTTGAAGGAAGCATCCCGGCATTTGCCTGGAGTGATTTGGGAAACCATGGAAAACCCAAAACCGCATGCCCGGACGGGGATTCGAACCGGCGTCCTCCCGAATGCGAGGCCAGAACGCTAGTCGTTACACCACCACGATCGGTAAATGACAGGGAGTATCATACTTCAATACATCCTTACTTTAGAGGAATTTAGGTTGAATGCTTATGCATCAAAGCGAGATGATATTTTCATTACGTTGATAGTTATTCGAAAGAACGGAAGAAATGAAAATCTACTAGTAACGATAACTTTGTTTGGTTGCTAGGAAATGGGGGAAAACTGACACTTTTTCGTCTATTTTAAACAGCAGCAGGAATTCTAATGACCGAGCGTGGTGGGTGAGCGATTAACGCTCTCGCATTCGGGAGGACACCGGTTTCGAATCCCCGTCCGGGTATCAAGATTTGGGTTTTCCATGGTTTCCCCAAATCATTTCAGGCAAACATAGCTTTAACATAACAAACAGTTTGAGGACTCAATAAACATGGCAGTTGAAACCTGGTAACAGGAAGAATAGTCAGGATAGGAAGGGCACGCGTTTAATTGGACGCATGAAAACCCAGAGTCGGAGGAAATAAAAAATATCTAGGAGGAGAGTAGCCCATATTAAAAATCAAACGAGGAGAAACATGTGAAAGTACTTTATAATATGACCTAATGGAAGATATTATCGGAAGATCATATTTTTTTTTTTTTTTTTTCTTATGGTTTACGCCTCGTCGAAGTCTAGGTCATTAGAGGGGGAAAAGGGCTGGGGGCTAGGAATGGTAAGGAATTCTGCGATGGCCTTTTGAAGGAAACTTCGCGGCATTCAGGAACCTTGGATAACCCAAATCTGGATACCCGGACTGGGACTCGAACTGGTGTCCTAGGCCAGAGCGTTACCGCTCACCCATCACGTTCCTCGAAATGGATTCGGAGGCATGACGGAAACGTTCATCGCTACTAACCAGCTCTGACACCATTTAACAGTGCTGCAGGGGAGAGGATGGTTCCTTCTGAGGAGAGTTTAATAAGTTTAAATTTTTACGTTAACACTCTACAAAACCTTGGGGATACTGTTTTGTACAAGATTTCAGATTAATGCTTTTCTGAGTAAAAGAGAAGTAAAATCAATTTCCGAGATAATTATTTCTGTGAAAATAATCATGTGAGTAATTTTAAGTAGTTAACTTTGGTAGAAGTGTGCAATCTTCAAGAATAATTAGCAAATCAACAACGTGATCCCAGTGGCCGGCAGTGTGTTGCATCATTTTCTACAGTTATTTTATCTAATCTTCAACTCCCATCACAGGTGTCATTACTGTCACCTGAATTTTGGAACACCCTGAAAATTTGTGTAACTGAAGATTACTCGTGAAAAAGTAAAGTTACAAGGAATAAAATTATACATGGGTCTTTTGACGCCATGACATGTTTTTTCTGTCGCTGGATTAATCTGAGCATCGTGATTTCTACAGGGCGTTCGCCGGGAAACGCAACCCACTGTTAGCGCTACAAGGAAGAAACTGCTCCCGGCTAGCGAGCGGTCAGTTTCCGGCATTGTTCGACCGTCGGCCGCGGACTATTTCATAATAATTACGCTTCATAAACTTGTGTGCTAAGCATTTAAATGTGACGTAATTCATTAGCTTACCTTATAAAAGATGCTGGACGTGTTGACCCTCTTGTGTAATGCACATTTCACATCTTCTGAACATATTTCGAGACACACGCTGCCCTCTGACTTAATGATTTTTTGGGTGACTGTTCTAGTCGAAAAGCGATATCGTCAATTTTCTCCTCTGTGAGAATACGGTTGACCGACAGTCTCTTTTTGTTAAAAAATGAACCCGTTTCTCTTACTTTTTAACCAGACGCAGAATTGTTGATTTAGCTGGCAGTAAAGCGCCAGGAAATTCGCGACGAAATTTACTGCGACACTTTTTAAACGACTTCTTCTTCACATATGTATCGTAGAGAAATATTCTTTGTTGCAAACTGTAACGTACCATAATTTTACTCACACTCAAACACGGTACAGATTAATAAGAGTATGAAGCCCCAAACCAGCCAAACCGCAAAGAAACGTTTATTCACAGCACTGATTAATAAGAGACTGAAGTCACAAACTATCTACAATGCAAAGAAACCGTTCTTAACAATGTAAGGGTCACTGCACTGCACTGTTGGGGCAGCGGAGGTGTTAAACAGTGCGGTGATTCACGGTGGCGGTTGGCGGAAACTGCTGGCTCCACTGACCGAGCAAGTTGCCGACGGCAACAGACTGGGAGGGTAGCGTTTTCCGGCGAACGCCCTGTATAAAACCAAAGTACAGTGGCTTCTAAAGAACATGTGTGTGTTTTTTTTTAACAATAAACAATTTAAGCTTCTAATGAGAGCGGTAAAGAGCGAACGTCTTTTAGTGACCCCTGAAGTTTGTCAAGAAAATTGGTGACGTTTTGCATCGAACAGATGTGGAGATGTGGTGACGTCATCGAGTGATCAGTGATGTTACACAAAAGAGAGAGTAACTTCGTATTTGTTATACACCTCATATGGTGTGCCTGTGATAAAATTTTAAATAATTTTTTAAGTCTTTAATCCAATTTTTGTCTGTCAATATTAGTTTAAAGTTTACGAGGACGCTCAGTGTTATTCTTTGTTCTAAACTGTTGACTGTGGAAGGTTATTCAAATTTTTTACACACACACTCTTATGTTGTATTTACACTTTTAATAAATTTTCTGTCTTATATCATTTAGGATTATGTAAACAAGTTCCACCTTTACCATGCGATAATATGGACGCACTCTCTCTTTTTTTCACAATTATTAATATTGTTCATTATTTCATAGTTGATTGAATAATAATGTTTCTCTTCTTTAATAATAATCTGTGTGTTATTGAAGAATACTTGGATAGTAAATATTCACTTAGTAGCTGCTGTAACAATATAGTGAACTGCCAAAAATCCGTTTTTCATTTTCTTAATGCGACATAAGATACGCAACTTCACAAAAGTATGCTCAATCAAAAAAAAAAAAAAAAAAAACTGGAAAAAATATTTGTAGATAAACACAGTTATCCAATCAGTTAGATTTTGTTTCTTTCTACAATGTTTCTCAAGGACTAAATTCGTGGATTACTCATGGTAACTTGCGTCTGTGTTTAGATAGAAGCAAATGACACATTTTGTATTTCAGGTGAAAAATAACTAATTCAGTCTTCACACCCGTTTCTTTCATTGTATACGTTATACGTATATTGCGTGTCTGAATCAGCAAAAAAAACAAAAAAAAAAGACGGGATGTAGGATTGAGCCTAGCATTTGACGGAAATTGTTATAGAAACCTGCCTGATAAGTACATGTATGAGCTAATAAATAGTCCAGAATTTCACTGCCATCACTTATTGTTACGTTTTTATTTTTCCCGTACCACGCATCTGAAATCGGGTCTCTTCCCAGAACACGATAAAATACACAACACCAATATTTGCACGTATATTCCTGTGAACGGTGAGTCGAAGCACACTTTTATGTATTAATAAGTTCCGTTGATCCCAATGAAATTTGGCCTCTGTGGGCTGCGAAATGGCGTCACGTTATATCGTTTCACACTAGCTGATTAAAATACACAGCGCTCATTTACAAGTATACGAGTAACACGTCAATTTGGCCAAGTGCGTTTAGTAGCCGCTATATTAGAGTTATTATTTTATTTTGTTCTGCTATTGGCTTCATGCTTCTTCAACGTTTCGAGGTCATTAGAAGCTGGAGAGGATGGGAGCAAGGTGAATTATTTTTTTTTTTTTTTGCTTTATGCCTCGTCGACGTCAAGGTCGTTAGAGGCGGGATGCGACTGGGGACAAGGAACGGGAAGGAATTTGCCCATGGCCTTTTGAAGGAAGCATCCCGGCATTCGCCTGGAGTGATCTTGGGGAACCATGGAAAACCCAAATCAGGATGCCCGGACGGGTATTCGAAACTACATCCTCCCGAATTACAGGTCAGAGCGTTAACCACTCACCCACCACGCTCGGTGATAAGGAATGGGAAGGAGTTCGTCTTGGCGTTTTAAGAAACCATCTCGGCATTTTGGGAAACCATGGAAAACCGAAAACTGAATGGCCGGACGGGGACTCGAACCCGGGTCCTTGAGAATGCGATTCCACAGCGTTATCACTCACGCACCAGGCTCGGTTTGGAATACATAGGTCCTGACTTACCTGCTGTCTTGATTATGATTTTCCGTCATCATCTAGGTGAATTCTGAGCCTCCCAAATTTCTATCTAAAATTGAAACAATTTCTGAAAGAATTTGAAGGATAACACACAGAAAAACTTCCTCAGTTCACAGACAGATAATGACACTTAGAATCCATGGTAATTAACAACAGAGGCAGGGTGGGTAAAAAGCAGTCTCATCCAAAGAAATATGGAGAGAAACTAGGAATAATATTAACAGGCTTAATACGAATTACTAACTGTGACAAGTTTCAAGTGTCGTTCCTTTCAGGTAAAAGGAAATTTTGTAGGCCATTGGTGGCCGGTAAACACAGAAGTATTACAATTAGCAGAAAAATAAACCTGTGTCATGGAAGAATCTCCTAAATACTTAGTACTACAGTTGGCTATCAAATTCGAAATACGGAACCGTTCTAGCACACTTCGCACACATACAACAAGCTTTGCCAAAGGTGAAAAAGTTAAGGATCCAAAAATATCGCAGCTAGGTAGGGATTATTACTGATGGAACAGTCGCTCTCGTTAGAAGTGAACGTCCTGAGCCGAGTGGTGGTGAAGTGCTCCACTCTGCTGACAAGAGAAGGCAGACCTCAAACATTCACCTCTATAACTGTAATTACTGTATTCTTCACAGGAGTCACATAAATACATTTAGAACTTTTGAGTTAGCCAAGTAGTTAGTACCATAGCAATACTTTAGACAATAGTGACTTAGTTTTTACTTGAATCGTACTTCTCCTACTGTATGTTCAACCTTAATGATTCACAAACAAAAATAGAACAGAAAACAATGCAATGAGGTGAGAATAGAGAAAGGAAACAGATCACTTAAAGTTACAGGCAACAGCAATACCGTGAAAAAAAGGAGAAGAAAATGTTTGTGCAATGAGAAATTCTTCGTCTATAATCCAGAAGTTTTCTTCTAATTCTTTCTTTCTTTTTTTCCTCATTGCTCTTGTATTTTAAATGCTTACTTTCTGCATCCTTTCCATATTAATTTTAAAAAAATTGTTTAATTAAAACATTCAGATATGAATATTTGACTAATTTTCGTGCAAATGATCGGATTAACATTAAATTCTAGTAATTTTTGCTAATTTTTACTTCTACAATAACATTCCTAGTTGCTTGAAGAGCGTTTTACGAGACGCTCTAACACGTAGCTGACATATTAGTTCAAATGTTTAGTGACCTGCAGATATTTTCCATGATTGCTGCACAAGTCTACTTCTGTATATAATAGTCCTGGTTGGAAAATGAAGACGTTATTAGGGGTTCCGATTCGAATCCCGGTCAGGCAAACTACAATTTTGTTTTTGCGAAGATTGCATAATTAACACCCTTGTTATTTAACAGAGGCAATGGTAGAGTTCCTTCTATTTACAAGGCAGAACAAAGTGTCCGTTTCAATAATCTTAATCTTAAAGTTGTATATACCAAATTAAAAACAGATTTATTTATATGATATAATTTTTTCTGGCTTTACGCCTCGTCGACGTCGGAGTCAATAGAGGCGGAAAGAACTGGGAAGGAATTCGGTCATGGCATTTTAAATGAACCATCCCGGTATTCGCGTGGAGTGATTTGGGGAAACAATGCAAAACTCAAACTTTAATGACAGGATGGGGATTCGAACCCACAGCCTCGCGAACGTGAAGCCATAACGTTTATGCTCACTCACTAAGCTTGTTATATCAAACAAAGTTATACTGTTCATTCTGAATTTTTAACTCAAACCTCGTTTTTATTGCAGTTGAACCGTAAAATTAAAATAAAAGCATTTCCAAGATTGCTGGGCCAGTAGAGAACTAATTTTCCAGCACCGTGGAGAGTTTAATACCTTCTTTCATCCTGTAATATGCCGTTTATTAATACTCCGAGACGATATTTAACTAATTTTTTCATAACAATTTTATGATAAAATGTTTAGAATGAACTGCATGCCCAAAAAAATAAGGAAAACACAATGGGCTTGGAAAATATGGATTGTGATATTGTAATTCACGTATTATCAGAAGGAATCAACAGCTACATCGAATTGGATAAAAAATAAAATAAAAAAGTGAAATTTACATACGTAGCACTGCTGCGTGTTCTGTATCCCGCATAATCTGCAGATTGATATATCAAACTTTTTATATTATTAAATTTTTGACTTACAATTTGTTGTGATGCTCATTCTAGGATGTAATTCATTAGTAGAATTTAGAAGAATCGAAAAGCATAAACACGGGAGACAGCATATAAACTTGTACGTGTTTCACAGTATCGAGAAAGTGCGGGGAAAAGACTCTGGTTTTGTGACTGCTTGCCACAGCAGTTACGAAAGTGGGATTGTCGGGCAGATCGACAACGTAGTTTCCTGTTGGATTTATTGGGAAACATGCGAACATCCACTTTCACTTTAGACTGCGGAGAAATACGTCACCCACCAACCTATTTGTGTCATTGTTACAGGAGACACAAGTTCAGGGAAATAAGAAGCTTTACTGATGCTTTTATGTACTTTTACGTGCCTCGTATCGTTCGGGATTGAATTACACAAAGTAGATAGTAATTTTAATTCAAACACCCTCTTTCACCCACAGTTATCTGGGAATAGATGTAGAGTCATTTAAAGACAGTCTTATAACTTTATGTCCACCTCTCAATTAGAAACCAGAAAAATTATCCGCCCAGTTAGTTTGTGATTTTTAATTAAGAATTAATCTGCAGATAAAGCGGAAAATTTATTGAAATTAAAATTACTATAATATTTGATAAAGCACCACGCTTCTGAAATTTTCTTAGCGTGTCGTGAGGTTTTCTTTATTATTATTATTGCTCGTTGGACAAAAATAGCCACATTCAATAATAATCCTTTCACAAGATATTTAAGTGTGGTGACCTTGATACTCAGAATCAATACGACAAAGAAACAACATTGATGAAAGGCACTTTAGTCAATGCCACCCAGCCTTTTATATTAGTTGTTGTGGAAAGTGAACGGTCCACAGGTCTGTGGTTATATAAAATGCCTTAACATAAGTACAAAGAAGCAATATAAGACTTGGACGAAATTGCTAGAAATTTCGAAGTTGTTTGGTTCTTCTAGGCCAACAGATTTATCAGAGAGTTGAGCCTATCTAGGGATAGCATACAAATAAATTGATTTTTATTTTTGATTGGTTGCCTGTTTGAATCAGGTTTGGAGTGTTTCTGATTATAGTCGCCACAATTATCATCACGTGTTAATCGCGCACTTAAAAAATTACCTATCTGAAGATTGTATCTCAGTGAAATGTTAAGATATACAAGATATGTTCCGTTTTCTATCGGTGAGATGAATGGCTCGAGTAAGGAATGACACCTAAATAAAATAAGAACTGTAACTGATATTGGATTTCACGCCTAAGTAGATAATTTTTGGCATCAATAATTTTTTAGAGCTGTCTCCTGCTGTTCAAGCGAAAAAACATTAATCCATAAATTGATGTAAGATCTATGTTGCCAACTGCATTGAATCTCATAAGGAACGATAGGGGAGGCCTGTATTCCATTCTAAGACCTAGGAACTACATTGAGTGGGGTGTTGTCTTTTAGCTTCAAGAAAAAAATCTTCTAATTTATTGACATTAAGTAGTTCCCAATTCATAATCAACTCCTTTTAGCGACAGAGCAATCAGCTATGACAGCTGTATGTAATTTTGAAATTGACTTTACACGAAGAAAATAAGTAAAATAAAAATTAACCCATTTCTTGGCAAAGGTTGTAAAAACAGGAACTGTTCCTGTCATTCGACAAAGAATTGGCAACGAAAACTATGGTGGAAGAAATTTTCATCATCCTGGACATGACCAGCAGGTTAGTTAGGACAGTGGGATAAATTCTATAATCACCATACTATGTATTAGAACCGCGGGTTAGATTCCAAACATCTCCGTAGAATGTATGGAGGTTAGCTGTTAATGTTCGGTTTTGACATTCGAAAGGACGGAAGGAATGTGTCGGCTGGACGGTAACGCTGTGGACGGGAGGACGGGAGTTCAAATCGATCATTCAAATTTCGGTTTTCCACGCTTTCCAAAATCTCCCCAGGCGAATGTTGGGATTGTTTCTTCAAAAGGCCATGAACAAATTCCTCCCCATTCCTAGCTGCACATCCTTTGCCCTGCTCAGATCTAATAAACTCGACATAAAACCCTAAAATCCTGAAGAAAAAAAAAAACAAATATCTTTTTACGGATATTCGGCTTTTGGATTTCCATTGTTTCCTGCATTCAATCTAGGAGTTGTAAACGACTTTCTTCCCGCTCCATACTCCCAAGCCTCTGTTATCTCTAAGACCTCGGCTAGTCATAAACCTCAAAAATCGTTCTATGATGGCGACGTTAGACCAGACGATCTTGCTGGTATATCTTAGGCACAAAACGAAAGAAATCTATATACACTCACCTCAAACATACTCAAGAATAACTTATAACAGTGTTGATTACACTGGGGAAGGCAACTCAAAGCCACCTCAGTCAACATTTCTCAGGGGAGTAGATATGGAGGTAAACCCTCCAAGCTAATCTCATAACGGTGAGAAACAAGACAAGCTAAAAAGTTTGAAAATAAAATTATTTTTCTCGGTCGGTACATCTCATAAACGGAGAGATTCTTAGAATTGTAAACGAAAGGTATGAAAGGGACCCTAAATTACTTGTATCGGTAGTTCAACAGTTATAGTGATGGAACTATAGTGTTTCACTTAATTAACTGTTTAAAATGTCCTTCGATATCACATTTTTCCATGTTTATACAAAACTCACCAACTTAACAAGTTTAAAAATAGTAATGATGGTGGATAAACAACTGCAACAGCCGAACAGCGATATGAATATCTTCCACCGCTTGTGGAGGATCAGTTTGACATTTATATGGAGCGACTTCTAGGAATAAAAGATTGGATAATGTGGTCGAGATTTAGATCTGATTTCGAATTTGTGTAACATCGCTTGAATGCTCTGCAGGAACGCCTTTCATCGCCACAGGACGCCAGCTGAAGGCGACGCAGCTACAGTTATTTCTCCATTCATTTTCTGAACCACTGGTCCATAAAGAGGTTGTAAGCCTCGCTTCACTGGGACAGACGACACGGTCCACTGCCTTCATATTGACCAATCGCAATTCTTGCGCAAAATACTTGAATCCGGTCTCAGCAGCCCAGTTGCACGATGAACTCAGCTCAGTATCAACTTACGATATCACCTCTGAGATATCAACGCTTAAGGCGTATTGGATTACTGACGGAAACATCGTGTTGACCCAAATTTTCTTCTGTTGCAGCTATGTAGGGCAGACATTCAATAAAACTATACCATTTCACTCGAAAGGCTTGCAGCACCAACAAAAGTGAGCATACAACCGCTTTTTTTTTCTGTCATCAGTCTCTCGACTGGTTTGATGCTATCCTCCATCCCTTCCTACCGTGTGCTAACCTTTTCATTTCAACATACCCCTTACATGTCCTCAATTATCTGTCTCTTCTTTCTGTAAGACTCTTCCACAAACTTCTTACCTCACCATCATTTCCAAAACTCGTTCGTTTCGTACTTTATCTATCCACTTTATTTTCAGCATCCGGCTATAGCGCCAATTTCAAATGCTTCAATTTTCCTTCTTTCTGGTATTCCTAAAGTCCATGCTCGCTGTCACAAAGTACTTTGGTCTACACATATAGTTTTAAAAAGTTCTTTCTGAGTCTTAAATTAATATTTGAAACTAAAAGATTTATCTTTTTCATGAAAGGTTTTTTGCTTGTGCTATTTTTCTTTTAACATCATTCCTGCTTCGACTGTCAGTTGTAATTTTACTTCCTAGGTAGCAAAATTCACTAACTTCTTCTATTCCATCGGACCCCATTTTTATATTTAATCTAATATTATTGGTATTATTTCTGCTGCATTTCATCGCTTTTGTCTTGCTTTGACTTATATTTAGTCCAAAATCTTCCTTCAGTGTTTTGTTCATTATAGCCAGTAACTTATCAATATCCTCAACCTGTTCTGCTAACAAGACAATGTCTTCAGCATATCGTAGCATACTGATAATTTTTCCACGAACATTTATGTCACATTTAAATCACTCTTCCCTTCATTTAATGCTTCTTCTACATACAAGTTCAATATTAATGCGAATAGACTACAACCTTGTCTCACACCCTTCTTAACTGATGCGTGTCTCCCATGGTTCTCTACTTTCATTATAGCTACTAGATTCTTATAAATATTATAAAGTATTCTCCTATCTCGATATTTTGACCCGAAAATTTTGAGCATCTTGTCCCATCTAACATTTTCAAAAGCTTTTTCTAAATCAACAAACGCTTACTTCCCATTTAATATAATTTGTGATGAGGTGCATGGGAGAAATATTGCAGTGTTGTTCGCACTATGAAGCACTGAGTGTTATTAAAAAAATTTAGCCAGGATAAAATAACTTTTAACTGCCAACGTATCAAAGCCCAATCTGTATTATTTAAGGGAGGGGGGGGGGGCGTTCAATAATTATGTGAGCTCAAAATAGGGGTGGGTCCGGTAGAATCTCACCAAATCTTGTTTAAGGGGTGGAGGGGTCTTTAAAAGTCTCACATCAACCTTTTTATTTCAGTTTGCCGCCCTTCAAATAACAACAGAGCTAAAGGGGGAAAAAAGTCTTCAAAATTATGAAGCCATTCTCCTAAATAAACTCCTCTCATGCTTCCAGCAGCGTAAAAATGTCACACTTGGGGGATGTTTCGTAGGCGTCTACCTCAGCCCTCATTTTCAACCAAATGTCAATGATAAACTGTTTGTTTACCCGTTTACCCGCTATTTACCCCCTATTTTGAGCTCACATAATTAATGAATGCCCCCCCCCCCATTTTACGTAATACAGAGATTGCGCTTTGATACGTTGTCAATTAATAGTTTTTTTATCCATGGCTAATTTTTTTTTTAATAACACTCAATGCTTCGTAGTGCGTTCAACAAACAGTTAATCATTGACATTTGGTTGTAAATGAGGGCTGAGATAGACGCCTTCGAAACGTTCCACAAGTGTGACACATTTACGCGGCTGGAAACACGAGATGAGTTTATTTATATACAACGCCGAGAAAAACTTCGATCCTACAAGCCATTCTCATGTTAGGAGGAGGGGTACCACCAGATCTCACCAAAGGGGTACAAATTTAAGAAAAAACACTACACGTAATTAATGGACACCCCTAGTGATAATGATCGAGTTGTAAGTACTGTGACTCGAATTATTGAGGACTTTTCACATCCCTCTTCACCTATCGAGAATTCGGTATTTATATTATTTCTCGTAATCTACTGGACCAATTTTTAAAAATGCCTCAAATATTTTTTTAAATATATGAATACAACGTATACAGGGTGATTCAAAATAACGTGGACAAAATGACATGGTAGATCAGTCATACAGTAAGAATCAAAAATCGCACAGGAACAGAGGGTCGCAACTGCGATCCGGAGCCGCTACAGGGCGTCTAAAATAATACTGACACAAAGAGAAGAAACAAAACCATTATAGATCATTTTATTGATAATTAATCAGTCACATGCGACTAATGCAAGCCAAATGTTGAGTCTACAGCAGATGCTCAAAGTTTTTGCCAGATGCGTCCAGGCAAGCCCGGCATCTCCGTTGCGTGGAACGGCGCACCTTCTCAAAGATACCAGGTGTATCTCGAACACATCCGGCTGCCGCGACGATTCTTCCTTATTTTATGACAGATCTACCATGTAATTTTGTCCACGTTATTTCGAATCACCCTGTATATTGATACTACAAGTGTGTATATTGATTTTACAAATCTTTATCAAGAGTGTAAACAATTTTTTTTCTCTCTCGCTATATCCACTGTGGACTATGTAGACGTCAGCTACCTATTTTCACACGTTTGTATCAAGAGAGAGGAAGGGTTCACAGTTAGAATCAGCGAGGTCCATTCGTGGGGGGGAGGGGAGGTCTCCGTCAAAATCTCACGTCATTTTAGAGGGGGAGGTCCAACCAAATCTCACGAAGTCTCACCAGTGGGAGGGGGGGGGGGTCCGGAATTCCGGAAAAATATCTCACGTAATTAATGGACGCCCCCTAAGGCTATTTGGTTGTGTTGCCATCTGTTGGTGAAACGTGTAGCTAGTGTTCTGTCTTTTTTTTGAGTGTTTTTGTGAAATATGTAGTTTATGACGGGGAGATTGGAGATCACCTAGGTGATTACGGGAACCGTTTAAAAATCACAATCATGACGGCGGGTATGTAGGGACCAGGAAACAAACCTGGTCCCGTTGAATCTTCGAGATCCAGTGTGATGGCTCCTTAACTCCCGCAACCACACTGGCGGGTTGTACAGGTAACACAGAGCGGAAACGAATTTACTTACAAATGGCTATCACCGAGGCCGGACTCGTACAAGCGACCCTAGCAATTCCACTTCTTTTAGTGTTTTTTTTTTTTTTTTTTTTTTACTGATGGCTTTACGCCTTGTCGACATCACTAGATGCGGGAAAGCCGGAATTCGCCTGGAGTAATTTGGGGAAACCATGGAAAACCTAAATCTAGATGCTCGGACGGGGATTCGAACCCTCATCCTCCCCAATGCGAGGCCAGAGCGTTAAATCTCACCCACCACGCTCGGAATTTGGGTTTTAATTTTAAAAAAATACTGTTTTCAGTCACTTTTAAAGGATGCAATAATAGAATGCAGAGATGTCATACGCATGCATTCAGATATAAATTTTCCTATTGTTTTATCAGTGAATGGACGGGATAAAACAATTGTTTATGGGGAATACTGACAATTTCTGGGGTCCACATAAGTTTTGGAATTATTTAAAGTGACCATAACAGACATTTCTTTTTCGACTGATTCTGTTTCTCGAGCTTCGAACAATCATCGTACTCCTTCAGTACACTCGTTAAGAGAATGTCTGATACAACAACATCGCCGTGTAACAAGAAATGTTTATTACTGCTTTCCTTTACTCCGTCTGGTCAGTGTATTAAGAAAGGTGGAACGAGAGGAGAGAAAGCTCGAGGTGCCCGACCTTGATGTGTAGTGAGTTTATCCTAAGTTACCAAGCGAAGGCCGTGAAGCCTGTTCTGGGCGGCGCGGGACCACTTCATTACGTAGCGTGGCTGTCGCCTGGCGGCAAATAGAGTCAAGGACTCTACTCGTCTCGTGTGCATTACAAAGGTGCGTATCGTAAGGTTCGTTTATTCGTTTAGATTTACCCGGCAGATTGGCCGAGAACTTAAAGATCTTCATACCGGAAACAGGGATGAACGGTTGGCCCAATACAGCATGCCACAAGCATTCCTGATTTGCGCTTTCAGGCGATCATCCGTTTTATCTATGCAGATATCCCAATTATGATCTCAAACACTACCTGTTTCTAGAACAGATAAAAAAAAAGAAACATACAGAACAAAGACACGTATGGTGCCCCGAGCGTGGTGGGTGAAAGTTTAACGTTCTGGCCTCGCATTCGGGAGGACGAGGGTTCGAATCCCCGTCCGGCCATCCAGATCTGGGTTTACCATGGTTGCCCCAAATCACTCCACGTAAATGCCGGGATGTTTTCTTCAAAAGGCCATGGCCGAATTCCTTCCCGTTCCTTGTCCACGGTCCCATCCCGCCTCTAATGACTTCCACGTCGACGTGGCGCAGAGTCGTAAGCAAAAACAAATACGCATACAATACTTTTGCTCTGTCATAAGCCGGAGGGTAAGAAGAAAACTCATCGGCAAGTTAGTTCTAGCGATATAAGGTTGATTGACCAGGAAATGCTTAACAATAACACAAGACTGGAAAGTCTTCGTTTATTGAATAATACATAGTTTTAAGCAAAAATCAATTTCCTTTTTGTAAGAATGCAGGCTTCGAGACCGAAATTGGTAATCGAGTGGTTGACGTTCGATCCTGGATTTTGAGAGAATGCGGGTTCTATCCAGTTTCCGGCAATCTAGATTTCGGTTTACGTAAGTTTCCCCAAATCACTCTAGAAGAACGACATGATAATTGCTTCATAAAGGTCATGGCCTAGTTCATTACATTCGTTGTACCCCCACCCCAATTCCTTCTCCGACTGTAAGAAGATCGAAATCCTCAACCTTTCCTCAATCAGGGCGTTATCAAATGAGTTCAGGGGGGAGGTAAACAGTAAAGGCTGTGGTGCTGACCATGCATCCTTTATTGTTTATTGTACTGCAAAGTTCATGGGAAAATGCTGAACGTCAGCCAATCATAACCCGTCGGGCTTAGCGATTTTTTTTAAAAGAAAAAAAGAAACACACAACTTTACCTTGTAGTGTATATGTTACAAAACAATGCTAACTTTTTTTAAGGTGATACATGATACAGACACTGAACCGGCTAAAAATAGATCCAATTAGTATAATAATCGCCAGCTCTTATTGAAAACTAGCAGTTTCGCATGGACCTTTCAGGCGATCATCCGTTTTATCTATGCAGATATCCCAATTATGATCTGTTGAAGACATTAAGAATATCATTTATGTTGCCATGGATTAGCAATAGTATATCATCTACATAACGTTTATAATACAGGATTTTTTTAATACATATGTCAGGATGGCTACAGATTTTCTGTTTCCTTCTCCACTTTGTAAAACCAAATTGATCAAGAACAACATTATTCATGGCCCCTGTACAAACTGAAACGTCATTCCTCCGATTAATATAATGTCATTCGTACACTGAAATCATGATATACATTTCGACTGCGAGAAGTAACATACCTTTAAATTGGTACTGATTTTTGGACACTTTTATTTTAATAATTTAGCGTTTCAGCGTTGCTTAAAAATAGAACGTAACTGGTACTACTCACGGGACATGGGCTGTAAATTAATCGAAACTTCATAAAAATCCGACCGGTAGTTTTTGCGTGACTATCGTTCCACAAAAAATATCTTAGCTTTATGACACCACATCAAAACGAGACGTAATTTTTTTTTTTACCGTCGGCCTCGCTAGCATAGGGGCTAGAGTGCTAGCTCCACGTGCCGATGGTCACTGGTTCGAGTCCAGCCAAGGGCATGGGTGTTTAGGTTAAGTGTCGTGTTGTGTTGTCCTACAATTGAATGTTCAAATAAAATTTGGAAAGATTCACTAACATTGATAATATACAAAAATACATTGAGTGCTGGCTGTGTGGCTGTAAGGACGTCTGTCAAATACAAGGGGGGAAAAAAACTTTCTTTACCCGTGACACCACGGGCTGTAAATTAATCGAAACCCCATTAATATCTGACAAGTAGTTCTTACGTGAATTGCGTTCAATGATAAATTATCTTACTATCCTCCACAGTCTTCCGACATTACAGCAGAAGGAAAGAGAAAATCTTTAGCCATCCTGACATATGTATTAAAAAAATCCTGTATTATAAACGTTATGTAGATGATATACTATTGCTAATCCATGGCAACATAAATGATATTCTTAATGTCTTCAACAGCATACACCCCTAAATAAAATTTAGAGTAGAGTTTGAAAAATAAAATAAACATAAACTTCCTAGACATATGTATCTCAAACCTCAATAACAAACACCACAATTTATAGAAAAAACACAATGACTGATTGATTGGACCATACCCTCAGCATCTGGTCACCCCAATACACATTAACAAGCAGTCTGCTGGTCCATGGTGCACTTATGGAAAGTCAACTATGATCTTGAGCTAGATATAATCAATCAGGAAGCTTTAGCAAATCAATATCCTAGCCAGATGATAGCCAAAATTGAAATGAAACTAAATAAGAAAAAGATGGAAAACAGATAGCAAAATGTATTACTAGTATCCCTTATGTGAGCACAGTATGTCAAAAAAATGAAAATGTTCTCAGATCGCACAAAATAAAAATAGGGTTTAGAACCAAAAACAAAATACAACAGAAATTAATACACAATATTAACACTAATGCAGACCCATTCCTAGAGTCAGGTATTTATAAAATAACACGTAGACTATGTTCAAAATTCTATTTAGAGCAAACTGGCAGGAATTTCCAAACAACATACCTAGAACACATTAATGCCTTTAAAAATGGACAACACACAATATCAGCTATAGTAACACACATACACAACACTGGCCACCCTTTCAATGACATTAACAAAGATTTGAAGGTACTCCACCGCCTAAATAAAAGCCACCATATAGACTTGATGGAAGAATGTGAAATTTATTTTCATCATAAATTATCTAAAAATACCAACCTAATTAAATATTACAATGTGAATCTGTGACCTTTTTGAAATGTTTTGACACTTTAATATAAATTATGTACCATAATCTGCTAAGTCCCAACACAAATTTAATTTTATTTATTTCATTTATTAAATATCAATCACCTCTGATAAATCATAAGCAACCTCTCCTGTATAATAACATATATCCTTAATCATGTCCTGTAGGCCCTATTATTTTTTTTTTTCAATGTCATACGTACTGAATCATCTTTGCTTTGTTTATATAACGTTAACTTTCAAGCATTGTACATACATTTAATGTAATGAGGATGTATACGTGTGAGTTTCTGTGGTGTCGTTTTTTTAAGAAGCCTTCAAAAATGTAAGTTTGATTAGACACATCTACTTAGTTGCAAAATCTTTATATAGTACAACACTCCACAATTTTATTTCCAGGGAAAACACGGTAAGCTTCACTAATGTCCAGCAGAAACTGACACAAGCACTTCTGACATCACAAATGTAATAAATAAAGCGTTTGTAAATGAGAAATACTTCTCGAAACGCGTCACGCACAGCGTAAAATAAAATAAAACATCAGCAAAATTAATTGTGTTGCAATATAATTATTTGCTTACTCGTCAGTTGAAACAGTTACAGACTTTCATAAATCCATTACTATGGATAAAGTTAAGATTAAGAAAAACAACCTATTTTATCCGTGGAGCTAATACTGTTAATTAATAGAAGCCCACTCAAAATCCTACAAGGAGGTAATGCATGAATCTCGTTCATCTGAACTTTTAGACAGACAATCACAAATTAAAAAATTATAGTCGAAAAAATCTTAAAATACGCTTTTGTAGCAATTTGAATGAGTGTAATGACAATAAATAATATAATGATTTTCATCAACAGCAATTGGATGTAGCACAATTCACTATACCTTAATTTTTTTTAGTAACTTACTGTGAGAATAAAGTCATTGATCAAAAAATGAATTTTAATATAAAAACGTGTGGGATGCTCTCTGCTTACTTTTCATAATGACCAGCTACATTCACAAATAGCCAAAGATAAAAAGTATAACACAGCTGATATCCATCACGCCACGCTTTTTTTACATTAAATTTTTTGCCCAATGTCTTTCTTCTCATTTTAAGCTTATTCGTAAAATTAAATTATACTGAATTGTGCGACATCCTATCGCTGATGAACCAAATTAAAGATTATTTTAACCTTTTAGTTCACATTGCTACAAAAGTATGTTTTGTAGTTTTTTAAACTATAATTTTTCCCAAACAGATCGTAGGCCTACACATCATTTTTTTTATCTTTCTACTACGACATGACCAAACCGCAACGTTACTTGTGTTCGGTTTCCATTCGCATATTACGGAGACAAATGGAAGCACTGTTTCAGCAAGGAGCGCTAGCACATATAAACAAAATGCAAGTTATGCCAGAATTAACGTTTCTAAAGAAACATACAGCTACAGCCAGGAATCATACTCCAGAAGACATCAAACATACAATTGATGGTATGGGAACTATTTCAACGAACACTTGGATTTTTGTGAATCAATAGCATCTTCAGCTTAATTTAGACAAGGATTTAAAAGTGGCGAAATAATACGTTCTGCCAGTTTTCTAAAGCGCAAAATCAACATTCCTGAGTTGTTTTATAAAAATCATAATTATTCACTTAATCAACCAATGCGCAGTAATAAATAAGTCGAAGGAACCAAAGATTACTCAGATAAGAAGAAGTAGCCGAGTTTTGCATGAAAACACTCACATCGAACAAAGCAGCACAGCGGCTATTTTTTTTTAACATGTGCCAATGGTCGCTGATACGAGATCGGCACCGAACGGGGTGCGTGAGCGATAATGCTCCGGCCCCGCTTACTGGAGGACGCAGATTCGAATCACCGTCCAGTGATCCAGATTTGGGTTTTAAATGGTTTTCCCAAATCAATCCAGGCGAAAGCCGGGATGTTTCCTTCAAAAAGCCACGGGAGAATTTCTTCCCGTCCCTTCCCGCCTATAATGACCTCGACGTCGAGGAGGCGTAAATCCATGAGAGAAAAAAATTGTATGGTATTTGCAGCAAAAACTAAGAAACTTTTCCGGAAGCTGTTCAAGGGCTCACAGAAAACACGCTATTGAGTGTTGTCAGAGTGTGAAATTTACCCGGACAGCAATTATATCTGCTATACGGAAACCATGTTACCGAACGTGGTGGGTGAGCCCTAACGTTCTAGTCTCGAATACTGGAGGACGCAGGTTCGAAATCCCTCATCCAAATTTCGGTTTTCAGTGATTTTCCGAAATCACTCCAGGCCAAAGATATGGTTAATTTTCAACAACTTCTAGCGGTGGTCTGGTATCTTAGTTGGTTAAAGCACGTGTGTGTAGGATGCACGTTTCCCGATTCGAATCCCGGTATCGGGCGCAACTTTTACACACCGTAGAATTAACTTTCACCTCTGGAAAAGCATTGGTTTGTTTATGTTAAGTACGCTAGGACGCTCATTGGTAATGTTTTGACTTTAAACTGAAGGTTCCATACACCCGTTAGGATTACCGGGTTAGGCAAATTCAGCAGCGACATGCGTGCACTTTCGAAAAAACTTTGTCATTCAGCGGCCGGACCCTTCTGAGATTTCCCAGCCAACAATGCCATACGCATTTAATTTAATTGCCTACTTCCAGATGTCTGGGTTATTTGAAATTTGCACACGTATTTAGAACCGATGACAATGCAATAATTTCACAGCTATGTCCAGCTACGCTCATTAATTTGACAGTAACAACAGACATATTGTTTTGTTGCGCAAACTTCTGCACATCCGCACTTAACGATACTTCATTGTAAACAGCTTTAACCTGGCCTTGACTATTGCCGGCCTCTGATCTGCTGATGATTCCTGATGTTATCCTGATGCGTGCTCTCTGCCATCCTTTTTTCCTGCGACTCGCATACTGTGGTAGATGCACCCAACACAGTCAGAATCACTACATCCAAGACCTCTGTCCACACGGATCGTTTCTGTTACACTAAGCAGTCTCGTACTGAGCTGCCAGGTTTATTACGTTTTTGTGTGTTGTGCAGCCACAGTTTAGTCCAAAAATTATTGTCATGACCCATTTGAGCTCTAGCTACGGTCGCGAACGGATCTCTTGAGGAAATAAATATGTGCCCGTAGGAGAGCGGAAGTCAGCGCTGTGCAGTCGGCCGAGCCTCACTTCGTGTGACGCGATCGACTGCAACCGCAAAGTGTGTTTCCCACTACCGTGTGTAACATAAAACGCAACAGTGACAAACTGATGGCTACCACGGCAACCCACCACAGACCTATCACAACGCGCCCCGAGCGCTGTGAAGGACCATCGGACAACAACTCAGCCCAACTAGATGAACGTGACATGTCTACGAACAGCTACAGTGAAGCTACAGAAATGGCGATCAGTGAAAGTGAATTCGACGACAACAGTGGAATAGCAAATGAAAACTACGAAGACGATGACGACGCAAGAAAATTCGAGCTTGTACATAACAAACGGAAACAACGAAGCCCATTGGACACCTACAGTAGGAAACAGGCAAGGAAAGAAACTGAGATCCTAACCAAAAACCGTTTCGAACCTCTTGCAGAATGGATGATTGAAACGGAGCCAACGACAGAACAACAGGAAACAGCTGAAGTGCCAAGTAAAGTGCAAGAACGCATCCCTCCTCTAGTTATCCACCAAACTGGAAACTTTATCCAGATGAATAAAGTAATCAAAAGCTTGCTACAAGGATCACTAAAAGTGGTATGCACAGATGATAATATAAAATACTTTGTGGTATCTAGTGACGACTACTTCACTCTAAGGAGGTTTTTCGACGAACACCACTTCCACTACTATAGCCACCAAATGCCAATGGAAAGGTCCCTACACGTGGTGATTAAAGGACTTCCACCTACCGTTTAAATGGAGGACATTGGAGAAGCCCTAAAACTCAAAGGATATTACATTGTCACCGTCCATCAGTTTAAGAAACGTGATGAAACAAGACAGCTGATATCCATGGCAACCTTTTCGGTGACTATAAACCCTGGACCCCAAACTGATCTCAACCATAACGAGCGATGTATCTTAGATACCAAAGTGCAAATAGAACACTATCGCAACCAATTGGGCCCCTCCCCCTAAATGTACTGGTTGTCAACTTACCAAGATATGCCCCAACAGAAGAAATACGTCTACAAGAAAATTTTTTGACGATATTAGAAGAGTAACCCAACACTTTTACAACAGAATTGAAAAACACAGACAAAAAGAAAACAGACTCGACAACCTAGGAAGACTACAACCAAAGCCATGGCACAAATATAAAGTACCAAGAAGCATCCTAACCTAAGGGTCTAATAGTGCAGAAGAACCCAGTTGGGGTTTTAAATAAGGTCAAAAGACCATATACATTTTCCCCCAAAAGTGATAATAAAAGAGTGTCCCCAAACTAAACCTAACCTGACACAGTAAATTAGGCTGCAAATGCGGCTGTATTTCAACAACATTACAAAAAAAAAAAAAAAAAAGTCATCACCCAATATTTCCTCGTTGATGTAAAAGACCCATGAATTTATGGACATGAGTTTTACATATGTCTGTATATGATATCGTTTCTGGAGAAAGTTAGAATGAAATTTTTTATCAGTTAGATGGTTATATATGACGTCTATGCATGGGACACCATAGTGACATTTTGTATTAAAAATTATTTTTGTGTACCTTTGACCAATAACAACTAATACAAATTTAGTGCTTTTCGTAACTCTGGAGACCCTGGGATTAGCAAACAACATTTTGATTTTCGTAATAATCATGAAACGTGAAAATGAATTTGATAAGTTGACAGTTAGCACGTTGGTAAAGCGGATTAGAGAGGAAGCAATTATTGAAGAAAGCCTCACACATAAGCTACGCGCTTGCCATTTGCCGCAACTTACTGGGTTTTTTTTCCTTCTTATTCTTATTCTTTTTTTCCATTACGTCAGTTAATATAGTCCCTGAGGCAATATATTAGCTCTCATTAGGCAGGAAATTAAGTGTACCATGGAATATAAGTTGCTTTCTGTAGCTCATAACTGATATGGTAGATCTTGGCATCTGATAATGCTGTCACGCGCTGCATTTTCAAGGTTGCACAAACAGTACTTTAAACACCAGCGGTCGTGTGTTATTCCAGTATTCATTCGGTTTCATTGATGTAACGAATGCGTCTATCAAGTTTCCATTAATTATTGTTAAACAAGTTAAATTATCTCCTCAAATAATAATTGACCAATTAACACCTACTTGTATAATTTTGAAGCACAAGAGACCTTAGATACAATTAATTTGGAAATCTTGATTTACGATACCAGTTATTGACTTTATTTTAAGAAAATTTTAGAAAACGACATAATTTTTATTTATTCTATTAATACATGAATATCGCATAAAGCTTTATGGTCCAGAAGAGAAAGCGTTAAGAGTAAACTGAAAACATATTAAAGAATTTTTTTTTTTTTAGTCTAGCGAATTATACATCAATTTCATGTTCTCAATTTCATTCAAATATGCAGTGTGCATACAGAGGTGTCAATTTTATCGTCATGATAACGAGATCTGCGGAAAAGCCTAAGGATTACTATATTGATAAAACCGGGACATTACCGGCCATGAAAATCGATTTTGTTATTTTAGTACTTATCTAGCCAATTAAATTTGACTTCATTTTCTTTTCTGAACAAAAAATGAAATGAAGAAAAAAGCAGTATTTACAAGACTGTTGTCTTTGGACAACATTTTTACCTAAAAAAAATGTCTCTGGAAACTTCGACAGCAGAGATTAATCAAATTGGGAAGGTTCTAATTTTTCCGCCATTGATACATAACTGTTAAAGAGCTTCCTCTGATTTTTTAAAAGTTGATGATGTTCAATTTATAATTTATTGATCACTAAGACAAGATGTAACACTGAATTTCATTGCTTGAGGTGGTTTTGAATTAAAAACTGGCAAGCGGCACTTTCTTCATTAATTACAGCTCCAAAACAGAGAATCTAATATTGAATATTTAATTCAGTTTCTTGGTTAGTAGTGCAGTTTCCGCACAATATTGACTTTCCTGCAACACATACCTACTTACAGTAGCTTGGTAATCGTAGAATAAACGACAAGCAGAAGGTAATGAAATCTAATTGAAAATTAGGTCAGCAAAAGGTGACGTAATTTCGAGGGTTCAAACTTTAGTAACATGGATTCCGAATCACAATTTTTTTTTACAAAAAACTTACGTAAAGAAGTAAATATTGTTACAACTGCTTGACTAATAAAAACCGTAACTTGAGACGAATGACTTTACTTATAATTCTAAGGAATGAATTCAGATGGGTCATGGTGTACGGTTGGTACAACCTGCTTAGGACCAACCGAACCGAATGGGTGAGCCTTAACTTTTTGTCTTGGCAGTTAAGTTCGATTCCCAGTCCGATTATCCATATTTCAATTGCCATGAGTTCCCTAAAACACTCTAGCTGTATGTCTGGAGTATTCCTTTAGGAATGGCATGGCCAATCTTCTCCCCATTTCATGTCCACAACCCTTTTCAATGACCCTTTCATCGACGAGCAGGGCCGGCGTTAGGGAGGGGTAAGCGGGTCAAATGTACCTGGGCCCCGCCGGCTGATGGGGGCCCTGATCACCGGCTGTAGGGGCCCCCAGGCCAGAAGCCAGTTTGTAGAGCTTAAAAAAAAGGTCACCCGCCCATTTTACCCCGGGCCCTAAATTCCCAGCGCCGGCCCTGTCGACGAGCCGTAAATCCCCGAACTAAAAGAAAGAAATTAGCTCAGAAACTTTGCGTCTTAGTTTCACGTTTCTGGAACGGTTTCGAGTAGCATCTCTTCTCTTTACAGAACAGTAAAAACTATTACACACATTTAAATTGGTTTTCGGCCTTTTCAGCCACACAGCCATCTACAACTTGTCACATTATTAATTAAAGGCCCACCTAATTTTATTTTCATTATTGTTTTTTTTTAAATTATTGTATCACATTGCTTTGGGACATACAAGAGTAATATCTATTGCTACAGATCGGTATCGCTAGATTGATTGTAAAAATAGAGTCTTTGCTAATGTATTCTAGTAAGCTCCGTAATGTTAGCTGGTATAGTGGGAAATTATCCTGACAGAATTGCATGGCTATAAAGTTTTTATGTTCACAGTTTGTTGAATTATAATTTCATTGCGACAAGTTAAACTAATTCACATTGCCATGTCAGCGAAACAAAAACTGTGGTTGGTGGAGAAACGAGTGTATTATCAAATATGGTGGACTATTGTTGCCATTATATATAAAGTGATTAAAGAAAACTGTTTCTTTTACGTACTGAACTGAAATTAATGTGACTATTTTGTATAAGCATGTCTCATTTTTGACCAAAGGACTTGCAATTTTCGAATAATCATAATTGCTGGTGTTGTAATTTTTCTTATTGGAAAATATCAGTCGGTGGTTGAACAGTTCTGTGCCTATTTTTTCATTAAAGTGTGTGGATAAAAAAAAATATTTTTTATTCCAATAACCATTTGACTGAGGCGACCGTATTTTATAAGAATCAGTAGAAATAGAAGTTCGGATTGCCAGGTAGTATTATTGGACGCCATTCAGTGTGATGTCGTAATGTTTCAAAATTACAGCGTTTTTATTACTACTATTTTGATTGAGGAATATTTGTAGACAGAAAATATTTCTACAAACTGTTATTGTTGTTCCTCCTAGTATATACGTTTGGTATAACTGTCATTTGCGTTTAATTTTCAGTGTGGAAAACACAGGACGAACACTTAATTAAAACCACCCGTGCCCTCGGCCACTTCTCTATCATCATTGGTCATCCTATTGACAAATTAAGTATCAGTTCATGCATTATTCTAGGAATTCTAGAAGCATCCTTTCATCTTGAATACCCGTATTAGCTTACACTCCATAATGTAGTCCACAAGCTGTAACGTCTTGTCTTGACAATCACGATTATAAAAAATCTCATCTCTCTGGATCCTTCCAACATATGTCTTAAGCATAGAAAGGTACAAAGGTCTAACTATATACCACACCTTACCATATTCATCAGACCTGTTTACTGCATATTGCCAGATATTTTTCTTATGACTTTACGGTTCCTCGACAAGGAGGGACAAGGAAAGGTGAGGAATTCTGTATAGCCTTTTTGAAGAAACCATTCTGCAAATACAAATCTGGTTGGCCGGATGGGGATTCGAATCAACGTCTTCCCGAATGCAGGGCCAGAGCGTTACCGCTCACCCACCATTTGAATCAAACTTTTACCAGCACTTATACTCATAAACGTCTTAATCTATCATGCTAAAATTTTCTATGATTCATTGATTGGTTATTAAAAACATAGTTATGTTGGGTGATTAGTATAATTCTTTAAGCTTCCAATCTCAGGGCAAGCTCTTAATTATTATATTGTCATATTACCATGACCACCATCTATAATAATGTTTCTATGAACCTTCCTCTAATCATTTGGACGGTTCTTCCAGATTCCATCAACAACGCAAACTTCATAAACAAAATAAATAATGCTCACATTATTCTAAGAACGATTATAGAAAAAAATTATTGTTATTTGGCATAAAACTGTCTTCAGTATGATGCATAGTTTAAACAGAAACTGATTAAAAAACAAGCACATCACATTTGAAATGCATTTTTTTTTCCTTGTAGCTTGTAGCTTTACACCTCGTCGACGTCGAGGTCATTAGAGGTGGGCAAGGAACGGGAAGAGATTTAGCAATGGCCTTTTGAAGGCACCATCCCGGCTTTCGCCTTGAGTGATTTTGATAAACTATGGAAAACCCAAATTTGGATTGCTGGACGAAGATTCGAACCGACGTCTTCCAAAATGCAAGCCAGAGCGTTACCGCTCCCCCTCCACTCTCGGTGTGAAATGCATATAAGAATATTACAAGACGTAACAAAAGCACCCGCAGAAAGACTTAAACACCCATATATGTATATAATTATATATATAAGAAAAGTTTTCCCTATTTCATGTTAACGTAGTGTTTGTAACGGAAGGGATTATTGTAACATCCAAAATCATACCATTTTATAAATAAAAATTTTACAATTTTAAGTAACATTATATATGCAAAAGAAGGAGGTCTAAAACTATTTTAAAAAAGCACCTCTATCCTCCCAAAAACCATCGTTTCTATTAAGGACAATCCGCATAATGTATATAACCAATATTTTTGAAATGTAAAATCTTTAGTTGTCGTATTAACTTAGAATTTGTAAAGAAAAATCCTTGCTTCCACTTAATGTAATATTAGTTAAAAGCTTCCTTAATTAAGAAAGAATGAAAGAAAGAAAGAAAAGAAAGAATTTAACGCGGTATGAGTGTGGAGTGTAAAGTTCGTTTCCTCAAACATGGATTTTATATTGCGAAAAACAAGATACATATAACTTCCGAAACATCTCGCAATCATAATTCCCTATAAATAAGTCTTTCACTACATTCTCTAATCTGACTTATATACACCGAAAATTATAGTTGAGGCCGAGAACTTTTCAGATGACCATCATATTCGTAAAGAAATTTCCTTGTTGGCTGGTAACAAGGATGAAACTTTCGATTGGCATGAATTGACAGGTACTGTGCGTTGTGAAACTCGTAACGACGCTGGGTCGTTGCACAGTACATTGTTGGCGTCCGCCCATGACTCGTCCTTGCGTAACGTAGTAGCGGCGCCTGCATACCTGACGGAATGCGTCTTGCGTCATTCATACAACGCCTGCATTGTGACCGACACCGTATAAACACGGTGCCAACCTTGTGCCTCGGTTAACACTGCTGCAACACCCCTTTCGATGTCTCGGGAGGTTTTCCCAACCGTATACTGAACCTAACTGCACCCTGTGATGAATTTCTTTATATGGCTTTACGCCTCGTCGACTTCAAGGTCAATACAGACGGGAAGAAATTCGGCCATGGCCTTTTGAAGGAAGCATCCCGTCATTCACCTGGAGTGATTTAGGAGAAACCATGGAAAAGCCAAATATGAAGGGGATTCGAACCGCTGTTCTACCGAATGTGAGGCCAGAGCGTTAACCGCTCGCCCACCACGCTAGGTGTTATGGGTGTCAATCGTGTCACAGTTAAATTCCAAGCAAGAAGACCAAGAATGTTATGAAAAGAATTATAAACTATTATGGGAGAATATAGTCTTATATGGATCAGAAACATGGACAGTGAACCAAAAATATTTTTAAAAATTGAAAGGATTATAAATGGATTTCTGGAGAAGAATTTCAAGGAAAGAAAGGGTGAGGAATACCGAAATAATAAGCTTAATGGAAGTAAAAGGAGAAATGCATGAAATTATAAAACTAAAAAGATTAAAATGGTATGGTCGCGGGGAAGAATGGAAGATACTAGGATACCAAAACTTGTACAGAAATAGGAAGTTGAAGAAAGGATAAAAAAAAGATGACCAATGTTTACCTGGCTCTAAAATGTACAAACAGCAATGAGAAGATTTGGTGCAGAAGATACACAAGACCAAAGTTTCCGAAGAAACATAATGAGAAGGTAAAAGTTGAGTTCTGAGTTTTCATTGTCATATTCGAGTAAAACCTCTGTAGTGTGGAAAGTCTCTTGATAAAAATTTCAAGCTAATTTACGCTAAGCACAGTACGGCAAATCAAAACTTATAATTACATGCGTGTCTTTATGTTCGTGAAACCGTAAAAATTCTGAGCTTACACTCTTTAGCACATGCTCATATAAATGGACAGATCAATTTATGTCCGGTAACTACCTAATGGTGTTTCGAGCTAAAGTTATTCGAAATCAAGCGCAGCCATAAAAGAATTTGTGGGCTAAAAATTTGAATTTTTACGATAACCGATTAAAGCAATTGTTTCTGTCGTTGGAAGGAACGAAATACAGTTTCGGTCAAGCTGTACACATTACAGCAATTACTAACTAAACGAATAACTTTGTACAACTGGCAGAGCTTACGAATTATTGAGACGACCGAAACGATAAAATCTCATTTCAAAGCACAGATATGTAAAGTTGTTTCTCAACAAAAATATGGTTTCACGAACATTTTGCTGCTTTTTGAATAGATGAGCTGTTTGTTACCTGTATGTCTCTTGTCATCCATACGTTAGACCTTTGTTTAACTCTAAAGTTATGAGATTTAACACTTTTCATTCTTCTAGTAAATTATCTCTCATTCAAGTTAAATACTTACTACCGTAAATACCTCGACGCAAGTCATTCTGTAAGGAACACATCGCCCTTATGAACTTCATATGATAGCATTAACAATTATCTTTCCCGCAGCCTGAATTAAACGCGACATAAATGAGAGCTCAAGATGATTTTGTTATAAAAATAGTATAATTGTTTAGGTTCTCTAACACGTTAAAGCCAAACGTTAGCATTTATCCTCCCCTTTTTTGTATCCATGAGCCAGTGACGTCTATCTGCGTGACAGATCGGTGTGTCTAATGCCACTTACTACTTCCGTAATTAACTCTGATTTGTAATAATGAAACTTACGGTTGTTAAACTGCCACGAAACGTATTACTAAGGTGGAAATGGTTACATAATTACAAATTGCAGAGTGAATTCTCCGCTTTCCAACGGAATAATAAGAAGAATTCATTAAAGTTGTTCAGCATTAAAATTTCTGCCAGTAAACAAATGTTTAATTGACCCGATAAATCTAAGTAGATAAAAAAAAATAAAGAGATTCTGCAAACACGGAATCTCATAGCCACTATAAGCTGATTTATCCTGTTACCACTGGTTCAGCATTAGTTGACATTAAGCGTTATACAACAATGCAAACATTGACCAAATGCCACCACGAATTACTGAATTTTAGATATATATTACCGAAAATTTTAGGCAATATATGCTAATTTTTATCAAATTACTAAAGAAAATATCTAGAAGAATATAGACTAAATAAAGTCTTTTGAAACTAAGGAAGGAACATCAACAACTAATCAAACATATACATGTAAGATTCTCCTGTATTATCAAATAAATCAGTGCATTAATGCTGTAGTAAACATTCACAAAACTATTCCTTTTCTCTCCCTCTTTTTTTTTTACTTATGGCTTTAAGCCTCGTCAACGTCGAGGTCATTAAAGGCGGGATGGGATTGGGGACAAGGAACTGGAAGGAATTCGGCCATGGCCTTTTGAAGGAAGAATACCGGCATTCGCCTGGAGAGATTTGGGGAGACTATGGAAAACCCAAATCTGGATGCCCGGACGGGGATTCGAAGCCGTGTCCTCCCCAATGCGAGGCCAGAACGTTAACCGTTCACCCACCACGCTCGGTCCTTTTCTCTCCTAGGGATCAAGTTATTTTGAACATGGAATGCCGTTAAGGAGTATCTATATTACCGTCATCTGTCTCTGAATCATGGAAGCTAAGTTTCTTCTGTTACTCTGTAAAGCGTGTTTACAAGACTATAAAACACGCAGATACATATGACAGGTGTAGTTAAGATGATTCCAAGGGAAACCAAACATTTAGAATTTTAGAAATAAAAAATGTATGAGGTTATACATTCTAAATGCTATTGTAAATCGGGAACATAAACAAAAATTGTTGAAAATTATTGGAATGCTGATATTTTAAACAAAATGTGTGCGGTTGTGCTGCATTCTATATGCTGTCGTATAATTGAAAGCGAAACTGTTTTCACACATCGTAAATAAATAAATAATTAAAAATACTACAGGGATGAAATGGGAAACGTCCCCATCCACTCAAGATTTTTGAAAAAGTAAAATCTTTAATGTGGCTTTATGTGCTATCGAGGTAAAGGATTCATATGTTTAGTTGATACTGAACCACTAATTACGATAGTCAATACCAAGTAGCAATTTTCCTTTCAGATCATTTAAAAGCACAATATTTAATGTTGAGTTAACACTAATAATTAGAAACCCCATCCTCCACAACATTCCCAACACTGAGTGCTAGACAAGCACATATTTTTGGTCTCGCTTTGCATACATTGATGAATCGGATGGACGTGGTAGTAATTACCAGAACAGTAATATAAACGATTACGAAATCAACAGTGATCGATATGTACTTTTTAGCGTTGTTTGTCGTCAAACGATTATTGAGACAGAGAGAAATGACGTCCGCAGCAATTATGTGGAATCTACCACTCATGAAGCCTTTTTTCCCCTTCCGGTTTTACGCCTCGTCGACGTCGAGGTTATTAAAGGTGGTAAAGGATAGGGGTTAGGAACGGGAAGGAATTCGGCCATGTCATTTCTTGAAGGAACTATGCCGGTATTCGCCAAGGGAAACCATGGAAAACGAAAAATCTGGAGACCGGACAGGAATTCGAAGCCGCGTCCTCCCGAGTGCGAGGCCAGACTAGGAAAGTTAAGTTGCTTCAATATTCTGCATTTCATTTCGACAAAGGAACTTCAGAATGAGTGGAATATGCTGACAAAGGGGTTTGTGAAAATGAAACTACCATCTGAAATATACTTTATAGGTATTTTTATTGTTAAGACATTTAATCATTGTTCTAAACGACTTAAAATTATGTCTAAGACAGCCGGAAAGGAAACACATTAACTGCTGCTTTTTAACTGTGGATCTGGTTGTGACTAGAAATAACGTACATCTTCGGATATTAGCTCTGGCCTCATATTCGGGGGTACGCGAGTTCAAATCCCTGTCAGTTTTCCAGAGTTCCCTGAAATCACTCCAGGCCAACTCCAGGATTGTTCCTTCAAAAAAGGTCATAGTCGAATTCTTTCCCGTTCCTAGCCCTCAGTCCTTTCCCACCTCTAATGACGTCAACGTCGACATTACGCCGTAAGAAGAAGAAGAAAAAGCTTCCTGAGCGAGAGATTGATCGAAATTACTGGGCTGGCTCAAAAACGTAAGCTGTATCCCTTCCCGTTCCAGCAGCTATCCTATCCCAAGTCTGATAACCTGGAAGTCGACGAGTTGTAAAGCCCAAAGCAAAATTGAGGAGAGTTAGTCACAGAACATGAAGAACTAACGAAACTGGGAAATAAGCTGTATAAGAGCTTCCAATTAACGTTCCCTGAATGCTGATGAACAATGATTTATTACTGAACGGAGAAAGTCGTAGGAAGCTTGCTAAGCTGCAGTATAAACGTTGTATACAAGTCAAGCATTTAATGAAACTGAATTTCATCCTATTTATTTCCAATTAGCAGAAATTAATTTCTTTTCTTGTTGATAAACCGAAATTGTAATTCAGTTCCTGGTACTGAGATTGCATTCCAGCGTAGCACCAGTTTGGAGTTACCGACAGGTCTGACACAGACTATACGTAATATAGAAGGGAAATGAGGGTCAACAGTCGTGTCAAAAATTTGTAATCTCCTACTATTGTCTGAGTGGTATTCCGTTAAAAAAGAAATAACATATATTTGTCTTCTGGTGGCATTTATACTGGACTGAATATGATACTCTAGTGCTTACACGCGATTGCTTGACTTCTTTACCCAGTCCAAAAAAAAAAATAAAAAAAAAAATAATAATATTACACAGCTTCCACACTCATAGATAGGCAACGAAACTCATCTTGAAGCTATTAAGGTTCTAATGAGCTCATGATAGACGTTCTTCAAGATCTGACGTAAAAATATAGGCGGAAAATTGTTTACTACAAACTACAAAAAGAAATCAGATAATACTAAACCACCAAATATTTGTTAGATGTTACAAACATTCCCCTATCTCCAATTTCCCACTGTAAAAAAGAATTAAATCGCAATTTTCTTAACAAACAATTAATTATGACGAAATAAATGTTAAATGAAGGATCTTTTCCTTTCTTTCGTATAATTTTTCCAACAAAAAAAATAATATTATTTTCAATTTTTTTTTTTTTTTTTTGCTGGCTTTTTCGATGGCAGGTTTTGCAAAATCCAAATTGAAATTCAGAAACAAGTCAATTAAATTAATTTATATTACATTTAATGGTGACGTTATGATTAAAATTTTCATTGTTCTGTTCTTATGAGTGTTTGAAAAATAAGTTGTAGTCTCAAACCCAGGCGATTTTCGCATACATTTTTTTCTAGGCTGTCACACCATGCCTATAACACCACGATTGTAATTTTTAACAACTTCCTTTCATCTCTTCTACATATTTGCTTACTGAAGTTTCTTTGGTATTTGTGAATTTATGCCAGAATTGATTTAGGAACTTATCATAGTTAAAATATTCATCTTTCTTAACAATCTATTATTCGTGGGACATATCGTATACAAACACTTAATTATTTTTAAGATTATTTGGCATTTTTCGCAACTAGTTGTTGACATAATTTAATATTAGAATTTTTCCAGCTTTCTGGAGGAATTAGTCAATTGAGTCCTTTGATAAAACACGACATTTCGGCGACCCACCATTGTAATCTTGCTCTGAACACCGGAACATGACTCACTAGGCTAGTGTCCCGAAAAAGATTTACTCATCATTTAATATTTTAACAGTAATCGTCATTGACTTAAAATTAGTTCATAATAATTATTTGGTACAAAAATCCTGTAAGCCTTACGTTTCCTGGTGTATATTTCCATTCAGTTATTTCTGCTACGGCTACACATTTCACCGCCCTATTTTAAATTTTATTCTAACTGAACTTATGGTTGAGTCGTAATCCTAATCCTAATAATTAATAAAAAAATGAAACAATTAAAACAACTTATTTGCTTCCCTTATCTCCGTTCAGCTAATTTAAAATCAGTTTTTGTTTAACGATGGTATAAATCTTATGTATGATTAATTGTGAGATCTAACAACCAAGGAAGTAATGACAGGCAGTTTACGAGTCGTCAACTCGCATAATTCCAGCAGATCATTACTAAATCATCTTAACGGCGTTTTCTAATTAGGAGTTCGTCCGTTAAGTACGCGTAACCGTGCTTAATGCCCTATTACCTTGGAGACCATACGCGGGGGCATTGTGTGGTGGACGTGAAAGTGGAAGGAACGGACTCGCTGAGCGAAAGTGAAGGTTAACGGGAGCTTTCTCCTGCTGGCCAGTACGCGCTTCTTAAAAAGAATGTAGATGAAATGCCCGAAGATGCAGAGGTAAACTTGATCCGGCGGGAAACCTGTTTCCAGCCACATCCTCAACTTGCACTCACTTTCTCGTAGTAAACACGATACGCTTTAAGGTCCTGCACTTTCCTTTACTTCCGATCACTTCCTGGTAATGCGTTCAGTGAGTCAACATGCATACTACGTGTAAACAGTTGATGCGAAAGAATACTGTTAGAAATCCTACAACGCAAAGAAGTTGAATGCTACTCTGTAGATTCATACATTCCCACCATAGCCTGTTGATGGCTTTATTCCGTGGTTAATTCAGATGCACTTAAATCGTCTAACTCTATTGTATACTTTTCCACTTTAATGATTTACTTAATATTTTATTGTAAGAAGAAAAAAAGTGGTTGTTTTACTATATCTAAACCCAGGTAACCTTCCGCACGGAACTCAATAAATCAATGTTATTCACGCCCCGGGAAGGATTTGGGAACTATTTTGTAGGGAAACCATATTGCAGAGCATTTATAGTGGACCGAGCGTTGTGGGTGAGCGGTAACGCTCTAGCCTCACACTCCGGAGGCCGCTGGTTCGAATCCACGTCCGGTCATCCAGATTTGTGTTTTACATAGTTTCTCCAAATCGTTCCAAGTAAATGCCGGAATAGTTCCTAAAAAAGACCATAGCCAAATTCCTTCCTGTTCCTTGCCTCCAGTCTTTTCCCGCCTCTAAGGTCATCGACGTTGTCGAGGCGTAAAGCAAAAAAAAAATAATAATAATAATAATAATAATATTCTGCAACCAAGGCTGAGGTGTGGGTAGTTAACATGTAGGCCAGGCTATCGAGAGGATGTTGGTTCGATTCCCGATCCAAAATTTGCTTTTTCATGGTTTCCCGAAATTACTCAGTTTAAAGCCGGGATGATTCCTTCATCAAGGGCATAGTCTATTTCCTTTCCGTTCCTTTACCCAACTTCTTCCTTTCCCTGATCTAATGACAACGAGGTCGACGTTTATTGAATTCCCTTTCCTTTAAATAGAATCTTCAACTTACATAATTACATTTGGCGAAAGTGTTACGCACGATGACTATTCATTTCTGTAAATTCCAGCTCCTAACGGCATACCGACCTATTAAATGGTTTCCATAAGATGTTTCATTTCTCTGATCATAAACTACTATTGTTCTAAGTAGGACGATGGGGACAGTTGTGTCACTAAAGTCACAAATAAATACCGAGCTTGGTGGGTGAGCGGTTAGCGTTCTGGCCTCACATTCGGGAGGCTGCCGGTTCGAATTCCCGTCCGGGCATCCAGATTTTGGTTTTTCATGATTTCCCCAAATCACGAATGCCGGGATGCTTCCTTCAAAGGGTCATGGTCGAATTTCTTCCCTTTCCTTGTTCCCAGTTTCATCCCGCCTGTAATGACCTCGACGTCGTAAAGCCATTAAAAAAAAACACCAAAATAAATTTTATCAAACAAAATAGTACGGTAGCAATACCTTACTCTCTGTAAAACTTCCCAATTAAACATCAGTATCATCTCCTAAAACTATTAATAAGATGTTGCAAACCAGTTAAAAATCATGTAGCACTTCTCTGCTGTTTGTTGTAAAATTTGGTGATTGTTACATACTGCAGAGATCCAGAGCGGGTAGTTGTGAAGATTATGGAGATGTATTGCTCGTTAAGTCTGACTACATCAGAGCGATTGTTGTTGTTGTTGTTGTTTAAGTTTTAGGGCGCGTCGACGACGGGGTCATTAGCGTCCTCATCAGAGCGAGGGCACGTGTTGGTATTCTATATTAAGCTATAAATTGGCAGTAGTGTAAAAGATACTTCAGTGTGATTATGCTACATTTGATCGAAAAACTAAGAGTCCTCTATAGCAGGACAAACCAAGCTCGGTGTGAGAGCAGTAATGTTCGAGCCTGACATCTGGAAAGCCGCGAGTTCAAATCCCATTACCGAAACGCTGATTTCGGTTTTCCAAAATCACTCCAGGCAAGTGCCTGATAGGTTCCTACAAAAGGCCATGGCAGAATTCCTTCTCATTCCTTGTCCCCAGTCCCTTCCCGCCTCTAATGGCCTCGACGTCGACAAGGCAAAAAGCCATAAGCAAAAAAAAAAAAAAAATAGTTTACAGTGTCGCAGTTTCCATTGACGACAATTTATATTTACTAAAGTCAGACGACAGCCAGTCACTTCTCATTACCACACATGGAGAATTAAGGACGCATATGTCCGTTCCCATGATCAAGTCGTCTTATTTATAGCTTACGTTTATATGAGCTTTGTCACCAAACTTTCTTACGAGCAAGTATTATTAAATAAAAGAAAGATTTACTTTACAGTTAAGCAAATAATATCTCCAAGCATGTAGCTCTCTCTAGAAAATCTTGAGATCTTGGCAGCTTTCCAGTATGGCGGTTTGTTTATGCGTGGGGTTCACTCCACCATGTTATCAATGCGGATTTTGCTTAGTCTGTTTCATTCATCGACAGCATCATTCTGGAGACGCATCTGGTTCCTTCAGTGTAATACTGCATGTTTCAGTAATCCCAAGCGTATTAATAGGTTTCAAGTCAGAAAGATCCAGCGAAATAATTCCGTTCTAGAAGAGGCAGGAAATGATAGTGTCACCGCTTTGATTTGTTGCCAGCATGTCGGCAGCAAAGTTTAATAATCGACTTGAAGATCATGGTAACGGAAAGAAAAGTTCTTCATTCCTTATGTACGGTAATGAGAAGTGACTGTCTGTCGTCTGACTTTAATAAATATAAATTGTTGTCTGAGGAAACTGTAACACCGTGAACTGATCTTGACAACCCGTTGAAAGATACAAAACAAAATACAACAAGCAAATTATTCGCGTCTCTGGACTCAGAAGTGCTAACTGAATTGTCATATTACGGGAATAAACAAATAGCTGCAAACGTGTCTCTAGGCGACCGCATAATATCAACAAATATTTGATTTAAACACGGATGATCTATCAAGCTGAATGTTCGTGGGGAACAAAGCTCCACGATATTAACGCAGAATTGGATTTTTTAAATATTCTTGGATGTGAGTGAGGGGAACGATTTATTCTCAATCGCTTTGTATAAGTGGATACTGTGGACCGAACTGAACTATACAGGGTGGGGCATTTAATATGTTTTCTGGAAATATTTCGGAAACAAAGCATTTTAACAAACAATAACCTATATAAAAAATAATCGTACAGTAGGAGCTACAATTATGTGATATTGGTTTTTTCATAGGTGGCGCTGTTGTCGTTACAACAAGGTCAACTTAATTCTTTTAAATGGGAACCCCTATTTTTTTTGAAGATTCCGATTCCTCATGAAAAAATAAAAATAGTTTGCTTAACTCACTTTTCTGTTAGCCTCACAGATGGCGCTGTAATCGCGAAAAATGAATATTCGCGTTTTTTGTGTATAATTGTAATTGTTGTTTAAATAATTACATGTAATTTTCATTCTGTAAACATGGAAGGTAATTTTAAAGGATAATGACGAAATTGTTTTTTTAAATGCTTTTTCTTACTTATTTGCAGCCATGTCTACAGCAGGTGCTCAAAAAGGTAACCATTTACTTCCAGACATTTTCTGGCACACTTCGAGCTGTTCAGGCATCATTTCTGCAAAGGGTCAGAAAATGTCTGGAAGTAAATGGTCACCTTTTTGAGCACCTGCTGTAGACATGGCTGCAAATAAGTAAGAAAAAGCATTTAAAAAATCAATTTCGTCATTATCCTTTAAAATTACCTTCCATGTTTACAGAATGAAAATTACATGTAATTATTTAAACAATAATTAAAATTATACACAAAAAAATCGAATATTCATTTTTCGTGATTATAGCGCCATCTGTGAGGCTAACAGAAAAGTGAGTTAAGCAAACTATTTTTATTTTTTCATGAGGAATCGGAATCTTCAAAAAAAAGAAAAATAGGGGTTCCCATTTAAAAGAATTAAGTTGACCTTGTTGTAACGACAACAGCGCCACCTGTGAAAAAACCAATATCACATAATTGTAGGCCCCTACTGTATGATTAATTTTTGTATAGGTTATTGTTTGTTAAAATGCTTTCTTTCCGAAATATTTCCAGAAAACATATTAAATGCCCCACCCTGTATACGTCGAATATCTTGCAAAATGTTAGGACACCGCGGATGGCATGTATCGCCACAAAGGAAAGAACTGCACCTTGGCAACATTATCTGCCTCCTCAGTGAAGTGCCGTTTACTTTACGGTGGACTCATTAGTCACACAGCTTTCCGCCGGATTTCCTTGACACTATAAATAGACACTTCACCATACAATGGACTTTTTTAATGAAGGTTTTACGGATCTTACCTGTCAAGGTTGGGGCAAAGATTCTTTTTTGCTTAGCGCTTTACGCCTTGTTAGCGTAGAGGTTATTTGAGGCGGGAAAGGACGGGGGAGAAAGGAACGGGAAGTAATTTGGCCATGACCATCCCGCCACTCACCTGAAGTGATTTCAGGGGACCAATGAAAACCGAGACCTAAATGGCTTAGCTGGGGGGTCGATCCCGCGTGTTCACGAATGCACACCCACCAGGCACGGTGTGTAACTTATTTGTTATTAGAGATTGACAACAAATCGTGCTTTAGAACAAGCTTCGATTTTATCTGGAAGTTATCGCGGTGTCACAGTCATCTGTGTCCTGATTGCTGGAAGCATCACCTTGCCAGTGAAGATGTTAGGCGCTAACATGTAAAATTTGCGATGTTGGCTGAAAATAATTGAAATTTACCGTTATTTAGGCATCTATAAGAAAAATTATCTTCTGCCGTGGTGATTCTTTATTAACTTAAATACCGCAATTATATATCGAATATCAATCTTGTTAGTAAATCATGCAAGTAATGCAAATTATGAGGGACAAATATAGTCTTCACGAAAGAGCGATTTCAAGTGTGTTTCCACATTCGTAGTGGTTAAATTAAATGTTCCACTATAGGATATATAAGCAGTTTAATCTGTGTCACCATTTGTGGTGGGTGAGCGGTTAATGCTATGGTCTCGCATTCGGGAGGACGCCGGTTCGAATCCCCGTCCGGGCATGCAGATTTGAGTTTTCCATGGTTTCCCAAAAATCACTCCAGGCGAATGCCGGGATGATTCATTCAAAAAAAGACCATGGCTGAATTCCTTACCGTTCATTGCCCCTAGTTCCATCCCACCTCTAATGACCTTGACGTCAACGAGGCGTAAAGCCATAAGTAAAAAAAAAGTAATCTGTGTCGCTTGATTCTGATTTTACAAATGATCGCATATTTTTTAATATCAACTGCTCATAAAATTTTCTCTTTAAAGGATGTGTTGTGCATTTGAAACAGACGAATTTTCCTCTTACGAATACGAACCCAGTGCTGAAACCACTAGTCCTCCTGCTGACACTTTGGTGTTCTTGAGTTTGAATCTCAAATATGTATATGTGCCTTTACCTTTTTATTATATTTACGAGTTGTATTCGAATAATAAACTCGTATAAGTAGAGAGTATTATGAGGACTGTCTGCATAGTCGAATGCCTGTTTTCAGAAGGTTATACGAACAACTGGCTCTACTATCGCACACCACAGCAGTTGCCGTAAGTGTGTGGTCATAGCTTTGACTCCGTGAGGCGAAGTAGGTACAACCTTGGAGAAGGCTGACCATGACACGAATATGTCTTAGTTCACACGGGAGCGTTGCATGTAAGCTGTAATGTTGGAAGCTGGGATTCAGGTGGAGCCTCGTTTTTCTTTGTTTTTCCGAAGTCACATTAGAGAATTCCAGTATGGCTCTTTCACATACGTTACTGCCGAATTACTTCCCGTCTCTGTTGAAAAATCCTTTCTCTATTCTATTAGCCCCACAGACGACGAGCCGTGAAGCAAGAAAGGGAAGAATACTGTTTCATACCTATAACTCCTACTATCGCTGCTTTCTGAATCAGTTTTTACATTAGGTTCAACAATATCATTTTTTAACAATGCTACTTGGCAGCTAGCGAAAACTTGGAGTGGAGAGTGCGCAACAAACGAAAAAAATTGCTATACCATGTGTGAAGGAACCAATCACTTATTCGCCTAGGGTGATTTACAGAAATCATGAAAAATGTAACTCTAGATTGCCGTATCGGGTATCAAACCCGGGTCCTCCCAAATGCTAGAACCGAGCCTTATTTATCGCTAGAATCGGTCTGGATTGGGGAATGGATTATTTCATTACAAATTAATGAGCGCTCTGGTGGCTTAGTGGTTAAGGTGTCTGACTTGGTAGCGAAAGGTCCCCGTTTCGAATCCCTGTTTTGGCGGGGATTTTCATATGCCCTTGACCCGGCCTTCACCTCTGGCACAGCTTGATGTGTAATGTGAAGTACGTCAGAACGCTTTCATGGCTCGGATTCCACGTTAAATTGTAGGTCACCTGTACCCGGTAGGTTTACCGGGTTAGGTTAAGCTGGCTACCACAGGGGCGGAATGCGCTGCCAATAGAATTGTCACCAGGTCATTCCGATTATTATTATTAATTACAAATTAAACATACCTGAATACAGTTACTTGAAATTTGCAAATATTCAGTGAGCTGGTTTGCATCCAAATGCTGTTTCATGAATGACGTCCTCTTTCTTTAAATTTCATTTCCAACTAAGGAACTACCTCGCATTTCGTTTTTTGTTCCAAGGATCGATATCGATTTTTGATATAATTACCACAGAAATAAAATATTTGTCAGAGAGAAAATATTTTCCATTTTATAATTGAGAGATGAGAAAAGCTTACCAAAGTTTACACGTTTCTTAATTTTTTAGTCAATGTTTTACTTCTAATGCCCTGAAGAATGTTATTTACGCAGAGGTTATTGCCATAAAAAAATTACGTAAAAGAGCTATTGTTAGATTTTCTAATTGCTGAGAGCACCATGCTTGAGGCAAGGTGGAAATAATAGCGGATTAATTGAACTGTGGCTTGCAGTTTTATCAGAATAGTGTTCATAACGCTTTTGACGTACAAAAACGTAGCTCCGTGGGAAAGAAGGAAGGATTTAAAGACCTTAAAAAACTCAAGGACTGGTGGGACTCCATTCTTATTTACTCCTCGTCGACGTCGAGTACATTGGAGGTGAGAAAGGACTGGGGGCATGGGACGGGAAGGATTTCGGCCATGGTCTTTTTTTTTTAACCATCTGGGATCTGGCATTCCTCTGGAGTGATTTCTGGAAACTATGAAAAACCGAAATCTGCATGCCCGGATGGGGATTCGAACCCGCGTCCTCCAAAATGCGAGGCCAGAGCGTTACTGCACACCCACCACGCTCGGTACTTGAACTCGTACTAGCGACCTTCAGAGCAGCATTCAATTAACTTGAAATATCATAACTGTAGCAATTGTGAGTCACTTAGTGCCAGATCGTCTTCCATAATTCCTATTGTAGCGAAATAAATTTTATCTGCAAATTTTTTTTTGTTAACTTCAACCCATTCTACACACATCGCGTTTTTTTTAGTCACATAATGACCATACTTTATCTAATAATTTGTGAAATAAATGTTTTTATTTTTGGTAGTTACTTCGTTTGGCATCAGTCTCATGACTGTTTAATGCATTTATTTATTTATTCCCGCTTTACGGCTAGTTGGATGCAAGGTCGTTAGAGCGTCATTCCCAAACATCTCCATAGAGTGGGAGTCACCCGGTGTAAAGGTCTTGCAAAAAAAAAAAAAAAAAAAAAAAAAAAAAAAAAAAAAAAAAAAAAAAAAAAAAAAAAAAAAAAAAGAAGAAGGTCGTTATAGCCCGATTGGATTGTATGTCTCGGTTCATATCCCAACAGTCTATATCAATGGTTCCCAAATAGTTTTTCCCGAGTACCACTTCAAGAAAGAGCTGAACCTCGCGTACCCCCTTATAGCCACATTTGCCTCTGCGTTCATTCCAGTCTAGTGCTTCGCACATCCACAGCATTACAGAAATGTAATTCACACACACACACCGTTTGACTGTCTTAAAATATATTTTGGTGGTAGTAATGTTTGCGTAATTGTTTTTTGCATACCTTAGTCAAGAGAGAACCTCGCGTACCCCCGGGAGCAACCTCACGTACCCCTGGAGGTACGTGTACCACTAATTGGGAACCACTGGTCTATATCCTTCACATATCGTAATATCTGCTTTCTTTACGGTTTCCCCTTTCGAAAGTTTCCACCATTAATGAAGAAACTAGTAACGTATATCACTAAATGTGATTCGTCTTCACACTTCTTCCATTTGAAAAACTATTACAAATTTTGCTTTCTTCGCCGTTCATTTTCGAAATTTCATTCCGTACCTCTTCGGCCCCCTAAAATTCCTAGTAGTTTTGCACACTTATTCATTATATATATATATATATATATATATATATATATATATATATATAAAAATGCGAAGTTATAATTATTGAAATACCAAATTTAGAAATGGTGATAATCTCACGGAAACATATACACATTTAATACTCTTTAAGTGATCATGCTACACAGACGAAGCACTGACCGTGGTGGGTGAACGGTTAACGCTCTGGCCTCGCATTCGGGAAGACACCGGTTCGTTCCCCGTCCGGTCATCCAGATCTGGGTTTTCCCCAAGTCAATCGAGGCGAATGCCGGGATGCTTCCTTCAAAAGGCAACGGCTGAATTCCTTCCCGTTCCATGTCCCCAGTCCCATCCCGCCTCTAATGATCTCGACGTCGACGAGGCGTAAAGCAATAAGTTAAAAAAAGAGAGACAAAGCACAAATGAACTGAGCAACTTTGAGAACATTTGAGTATTTCAAACAAAGAAAGGTTTTCCACTGAAAATGAATATTATATTACCCAAATCTATTACTTATACCATAATTATAGTCACTTATAACAATGCAGCAGCTTTTGAGATATCTCTAAACAGGTCTGAAACCAAAATATCTGTCAGTCATAAAGACTATATGCAATAAATATAATTTTTTGTTTGAAAAGCTCAAATGTGGACAGATACAATATGAAATTAACGTGTTTTGAATACCATGGGAGAGGAAATAATTTTTGGACGAGTCTCCTATGGAGAAAACAGAGGATAAGACTCGCGAGATTTGTTAGTAGATGGAAGCGTCAAAGGTAATAACTGTATAATAAGATGAGGATTATATGAAGCAGATAATTGAGGTTGTATGTAATAGGTATGCTGAGATGAAGAGTCAGCTTAAGATAAAAAGTGATGGATGATTGCATGAAAACAGCTGAGACACTGATGACAGGATAAAAATAGACGTTGTTGTGTGCAACACAGTCTTATTTGGAGAAATGTAATAGCTACTAATTTTTTTGGAGAGGTTGATGACATATGCAATTATTCTAGATTGAATTTATTGAATGTATCTGTTTGGGGTATATGCAGCTGGTAAAGATATGCAAATTAGTTACCTCAAAGAAAAGAAGAATCTTTAGACTGAACATATTACTAACAAATATCTAAACGTATTCGTAATCTGACTAAAACCTTGAATTTGATTTTTTTTTTTTTTTTTTGCTTACTATAACATTTTCCCTCACTCTATCGTGTGCACAAAACTTTCTCGCACATAATTCTCGAAAATTATATATTTTTTATTCGGTTCAGTTCACTGTTTGTTTTTTATCCAATGGAGAAGTAAAATATGCAATTTACTTACGACTGCAGTATTATTAACCTACTAGCTCGTACCCGCGACTTCGTACGCGTGGATTAAGATTTTTTTTGCCAGAATTGAATATAGAAAGTTGTTGGTAACGAAGGATTGGTCCCAAACAACACCGAGTCGGCATAATATGAAAGGAAAGCTATCACTATATCATTCTACCGTCGAACCTGTCTCTTGAAGAGAATCAATTTCCAACATATTTCTGTCACCCTTCGATAAGGTCTCAAAATTTCGTGACTACAACTGTTAATCATACTGGAAAAAATGTCCTGTGCCCTTCATACAGATTTTATTGTCAAATTCCATCAGTATCGATATAGCCATTTACTCGTCAAAACGTAACAAAAAGACAGAGACTTACTTCCGTATTTATAGTATTATTACTGCGGTTCACATACAAACACACACTGACTGCGAACAACCCCTGAGGGATCATTATAACGTAAAAAAGTGTACACCTACAGCATTGCAAAACTACCTGTGATTTGCCTCGCATTGCACCCCTAACTTTGTAATATCTACAGTTTAACATTCAATCCGAATAACCGGCGGCCCAGGCGTGACTCTTACGATCAAAAACAATTTTTAGCCTCCACGGAGATTTGAACCGGAGACCACGACCCAAACATTAGTAAGCCAGCGCTTTAGCCACTGAGCTACATGACCGCTACACGGAAAAACAGTAGAGAGACCTCCATATCCAACGCGTCTGTCTATCGCCGTTCAGTAGTATTTCGAAATTATGAGACAACATGTATTATTTATACAGATAATTTTTCAACCAAATGTAGACAGTATTTTTCTCCTTGTTTCAAAGGATAAGTGTGCAAAGTTTCATCGAGATCGGATGAAAACTGTGGATTTGTATGAAGAACAAACAAACTAACAAACAAACAAACAAACATACATACATTCATCTTTATATATATAGATTTGACTAAATTTCCGTGCTTTCAGGTGCACGCAGACGCCAGCGTAAATTAGAGCTACGGATGTGATGAATGAGACACAAAGACAACAATCTCGGAACACTGGCGAGATAGCAGTGACAGCATCGGATCGCCTCCACAACCAAAAACCGTAAACAAGAAGTTGGCTGAAGCGACCATTGCGTCATTCCATTGCCTCACGGCTCGAAGAAAGTGTGGAAACCTTCCAGCAGACCGTGAACAACGGACATGGCCGCTGCAATCCTCGTTCTCAGAACAACGCAGACTGTAGATTAGCGTTTCATTGAAAGGCAGGCCTACTTTTCCAAATAACAACCTGGCCCACATAACTCGCGTTTACTAAGTATGATGTATCCCACCACGATAACTTTCCGGGTAAATTTAACTATAACGATTTCCCCTTACTTTCCCCAGTCGTATGGAGTTTTTATGTGCTATTGCATATGAGAATGACTGTGGTTAGTTTTTCACATATGCTGAATAGTATGTTGTTTGTGTCGTGGATAAGAGATAAAAGAAAGAGTGAAACCTGCCAATTCAGGCATTCCCTTTCGAAAGATATTATAGCGGCCGGCAGGTTAGAAATAAACGTCCCTATTTGACGGTCGAATCACGCACCGTCAACAATGCCCTCACTCGACAAAGACTGCGGAGATGTTAAGGAAGATTTTAACAAGCAGTTTGCTCCTTACGAATTGCTAACCATCCTCTGTCATACACTGACAACGAAATGTAATCACAAACTTATTACACCAACGGAACTTAAAGTATCTAATCGCGAATCGAGTTCCAACAACAGTTACTGCGCTAAACGACCTTGGTTACAAGTCGAGTATCTGCAGACGAAACGTTAACGAAATGATCTTTACTTCCATCTTCAGGGCCTCAATGACGTTTGTAGGTGTACGTTGATATTTTATTTCATCTATTTCGATTTTATTACTTAAGGTTTTACGGTTTGTAGACGTCGAGATCATTTGAGCCAGGAGAGGATTGGGTTAGAGTTGCCAACTTAATTCGAAGAAAATGAAGTTTATTTATCTTTGGAAGATGAAAATAAAAGTTATATGAAAGAAAGAAGCATTTTTAAATTTAGGTATTTTTTGCCTTGCGTACTAAATATTTTTCTTGCTTATGACACTAACTACTATTTTTTTTTTTTTTTTTTAATTTTCTTTCAAATTGTTATAGATGGTGGTACCACCTATAGTATATCGAAAATCATGGTACCACATCCTAAATCTAGATTTATAAGTAAATTAACGGAGGTACTGTATATTATACAGAAATAAAGTATTTCTGCTTAATTTATCGTTATTATCAAGTGTGATACTTTGTAATAAAGTACGGTTGGCAACCAGTCAGTGAGAACAAGGAACGGGTAAAATACCGTTGTGACCTCTTGAAGTAACCATCACAACTTAGGTCATTTGAAACCTTCAGGATCCATGTTAAATCTCTCAATTGCAATCCAAGGATCCCATTTCCGTTCCTACATTTTAAATGGAGTTTTTTCTATGGAATAAGGAAGTTTACATTAAGGTTAAATTGCATTGGAGGGAAGCGTAAACGGCAAAGTCCTTCGTCACGGATACAGGTCGAAAGGTCAGCGGGAATCACGGAGCACTGACCACACTCAACGTGACAGCTAGTAAGCGGAGATTATGGCGTAATCCTAGGACTTGCAGCCCAACATCTACGAGCCATGGTATAACGGTCCTCAAACACAGATCTTTAATCAAATTTTAATTTAAGATTTATTTGTAGCAAGCTGGGAGTTCAGTAAGTATGGTTTTGCATATTTTTCCTGTAATTAACTGTTATTTTGTGTAAATGAACATTTTTTATGGAGATACATTATGTAAACGCTATGTGATATGTTCAACAGTGACGTTGCTAGGTCAACAAGGGCCCCGGTGCAAAAAAAAAAAAATATTTTGAGTCTCAGGCCAGATGAGTGACCTTTTTCTTTTTTAGTTCTACCAAGTTGAGCTTGGGCCCCCTCAGCTGCTTTTGGGGGTCCCGGTGCACGGCACCGCCTAGCCCTCCGATAGCTACGTCGCTGTACACGAAACAATGATTAAAAGTCCGTAATTCTAAGTATTGATGTTTGGAGGACAAATTCAAACGGTTTGGAATGGTTTATGTGGATAGTTTTGGGTGTAAATATCTGTAATTTTCATTTCTGTGTATTTCATAATGATTGTGAATGATTTTGTATTATTTGATTGTTTTTTTATGGGATTTTAATTGTTTAACAATTGTTAGAATTCGAGAAACGTCGGTCGGAAGTCTTTGAATTATTCTGGAATTTTCTGTACTGCCTATATAAATGATAGGCAGAGACGAGTTAGTTAACTGAGTTTGAGTTTTGAAGATATTGCAAGTTATAATCTCTGGAGCATTTGTACGTAGTATCTTTGTATGAAGCCCGATGCATTAAAAAATAACCTTGAGAGTGATTCTTCTTGGACTAATTATTTCATTTTAAATGAGATTTCTATCAATGGGGTTGTACTAATCAGGTTTAACGTGTCGTCAGTCCTTCAAGATTCGAAAAAGGACACGAATATAATGATGCTGCAATTAATTTGCATATCTTTTTGTGATTCATCTTATATGTCTCAAATTGAATAATGGAAAAATTGGTTAATTTTCAATAGTATATCTGGACGAAAGAGTACCGCATTTACCACAATAGATTTTACGATTCGATGAAAATTCTCTCTCTGTTGCGCTGACCCGTCAAAGTTGAAGGTACTAGGATCAAGTAGCAATGGTTTTCTTTATATGTCGTATTAACTATTTGAAAGCGAGATATTTAAACCCGCAATGTTATTGTTTGAAAAGGAACTGGAAGGAGATAGTTCATGAATTATATGAAGGACGCACGCCAGGCCAAAATACATCTGAAGTGATGACGGTAAACCATGCAGAACAAAAATCAATGTGGTCGAAACTAAATCGAAACCTGGCTCTCACTACCTCAGGTTTGGAACGTTACTGCTCACCCACTAGATTCAGTTTGTGTTTTGTGTCTGTCACCTCACCGAAGCAAATATCATAAATCATTCTGAATGACGATGCTGCAAACATAATAAAACATGTGCGTTAAGAGCTGACTGTAAACATTGAATTACAATTTCTACAGTAAAATTAGTTTTGCACCATATTTATCGGATTCTGACAAGTGTTTTTTTTTTTTTTACTTATGGCTTTACGCCTCGTCGACGTCGAGGTCATTAGAAGCGGTATGGGGCTATGGGACTGGGGACAAGCAACGGACGGGAAGGAATTCGGCCATGGTCTTTTGAAGGAAGCATCCCGGCATTCGCCTGGAGTGATTTGGGGAAACCATGGGAAACCCAAATCTGGATGCCCAGACATGGATTCGAACCGGCGTCCTCCCGAATGCGAGGTCAGAGCATTAACGGCTCACCCACCACTCTCGGTCTGACAAGTGTGTTCTCTGATTCAAATCCAGCGTCGTAGTTATTGTAAGTCATTTAGCTATTCCAGACCTTCAGCTGTATAATGACTCTTTTTCTTTTATTAGTAACTGATTTTATCCTAATATTATGTCTCAAGCGGTAACATAATTAAGACAGTTGAATGCTCGAACCAGTCCTAGTTAAATTATTTTCAGATGTTTTAAACCTCCGATGACACAACCTAATTTTTTCCCTAACTTTACCACGATGTGTTCTGAGCTGTAATTGCGAGATTCGCCCCATAAGCACCCAGTCTCACCAAATCGTAAAACCTTGTGAAAAATTCATATATTTTGTTCAGTCCTTTGTGGAAAATTGTCAAAAATTGCAACATCTTGAAACTAACCTGGAGCCGTAATCTTTTGACGGTAAATTTAATCTGAAAGGAATTTGTGATTATATATTTGTTTAAAAAAAGAGTTGTTCTCAAAGAACAATTGTGAATATACGGTGGTGAGTGTCCCTGCCTACAGCACAGTAAAAGAGTGGGAATCTGAATTGAGAAAGGGGAGAAGCATCACTAAAGTCGATCGCAGCGGAGAAAATCACTCAAGAACATGTTGACGGAGTACATTAGTTGATATATAAGACTGGAGGTTTTCTCGGCGTTGAAAAATGAATAAAATTTTCTGGGGTTACCCGAGAAAAGTTTATTCATTTATATTAATTAATTGCTGAACCGGCGAACTTCGTATCACCTTTACATCATATATGTTTAACGTATTGAGATGGCAACACCTGGCATTACCGATCAAAAACTCTTTATTGTCATGACTGTACAATAGTGTCTCTTTTGTGCACGTCGCGGTTTATGCAGTTGTTATACTACAGACACTTATGTCAACAAATAAGGTGCCCACAATTTTTTTTCTGTCTGTAATATAATATGCATTGCCCGTTTTGCAAAAAGTGGATTGAGCGGCAGGACAACCTAAGTTCATTTCCTAGTTGTTATAACATTTTGTTACGTCGTAACGACTGTAAAACAGTAATAATTTTATCTCGGACAGATATGTTTTGGTAACAACACCACATATACATTTCACATACACCCACGCGCACACCCTCACACACATTCAGCATGCTATATCTCACACTGTTTTAATTTCGCTCGGTTATCATACGAAATTTGCTAACAAATCAAATGAATACAAAATGTATCTACATTAAATACAACACAGTGATACACTTAATAAATTTAAAGCATTCTGATAAACTATATTTTTTGTCTTTTTTTGCGGTGCGTAAATATATAAAGATGATGGTTTTCCGACACGCGAACACGCGACGTATAATTGTCCATGTGCGAAACAGGGACACTCCAAGTTGATTCCGCAAACTTGCAACGACTGGCCTTGCGATTTATTTACGGTCATCGCAAAGGCCAGACGCATGGGAATTTCTACAATGGTCTTGGATATTCAATGTTTTTGGTAATTCCAGTTACACTGGCAAAAATTAAGTGGCAGTAAAGGGGAAGAGGAGTTTCATTTTTGGAAACAATATTTAGGCAGTATTTTTCTGTATATTTTATAGTATTTTATTTTATAGTATACGTGTGCAAATTTCCATCAAAATCGGATAAAATCTGTGGGTTTATCTAAATTAGGGGGATGTGAAAAGGATGAGGGGTTGAGTTTTTGGAAACCATATACAGGCAATATTTTTCAATTTGTTTTTAAGTATACGTGTGCAAATTTTGGTGAAAATCGCACAAAATTTAAATTATGGGGTGTTATGGGCAAGAGGTGGTGGGTTTTTGGAAATTTTATTTCTTAAGAACCACCTCCGAAACGCTCTTGACAACTCACCAAAGTTTCACCGTAATCGGATGAACAGTTTAGGAGAGGATAAACAAACCCACATTGATTTTTATATATAAGATTAAATTGTCGTTTTCAGTATTTTCCTCTCAATTTTTCCATTTTTTCTCACCGTTTAAACCTTCCCAGAACTTCCACAAATATTTCAACATAAAAATTAGCCAAATCGGTCCAGCCATTCCCGAGTTTTAGCGAGACAAACGAACAGCAATTAATTTCTATATATAAAGGTTATGTTAGATTTAAGATATATCAGGCACCCCAAGCATACTAACGGAGCTCCTGTACGTGAAAAACGTTTGCGCCGGTTTAGTAGCAAAACTTGAGACAGCAGCGCAACAGTCAGAAAAAGTAGGCCCCTCTGAAGCCAATCCAATAGATTTCTTATACGATTGGTGAGTTTGAATGAGACCTGGGGCTATCAATTTATCCCAGGATCAAAGCAACACTCAGTGTAGTGGTAGCACGACAGTCATCCCTATCGAAAAAAGGCCAAGGCACCTCCTGTAGGGGAGGGATGGTTTTTATTTTTTGGGATTCTGAGGGTGTTCTGCTTTTCAATTTCACGAAAAATAATGAAACCATCACGGGGTCACATTTTATGAAGCAATTGCGAATAGCTATCAGGGAAAAGAGAGGTGGCCAATTGTTAAGAAAATTTCTGTTTCATCAGGATAATGCTAACAGTCACAATTCTCTCATTCCCACAGCTGCAGTTCTTGGGTGCCAGGTTCAATTGACACCACAAATCTCGTGTTCACCAGACCAGACCCCGTGACACTTACACCTATTTTCAAATCGTAAAATGATTTATCTTGCATCAAATTAGGCCAAATGATGGGGCCATGTATGCTGTCACCTCATTTTTTTAAACCTTTGAGAATTTTTTTTCTATTTCATTCATAAGAGAATGACAAAATTTTATTTTTTGGGTAAGGACGTCAGGAACCGGAATAAGTTACAAAGAAAAGTGATTAATAATTTACCAAAGACGCTGAAGGAATCAAAAATCAAAAACCAAGCGTGGTGGTGTAACGGTTAGCGTTCTCGCCTCGCAATCGGGAGGACGCCGTTTCGAATCCCCGTCCGGGCATCCAGATTTGGGTTTTTCATGGTTTCCCAAATCACTCCAGGCAAATGACGGGATGCTTCCTTCAAAAGGCCATGGCCGAATTCCTTCCTATTCCTTGCCTCCCATCCTTTCCCGTCTCTAAAGACCTCGCTGTTAAGAGACGTTAAGCAGTTAAAAAAAAGAAAGAAATTCGTAAATGGCAAGAGTAGATGAGTAGAAGAATTTAACACTCAAATTATATAAGATAATAATAAAAAATTATAAGAAATGTGTAATTAGATGACTAGGAAAATCACCGTTGAAGCAGACTCTCCATCGCAATTCTATTCAAAAAGCGTTCAAACGTCGTCGAGGGAGTTTACGGACCTCGTAGAGGTTCAAATTAGACCAAACCTTTTTTATCGCATGTGCATCAGTGTCAGGCAACAAACTTATCGGTATTTTTTTTGTAATAACAATCAGTAGAGTAACTACGTTCACTCATAGAAACTTGTAATACTGGACATATTTTTGACACACTAAAGCAGGAAATAACTTCCAGTCACCACAAATGGAGGTAACAGACATCCTGTCGTTATTAGATTGTCTGTTTGACAGAGGAAAATGCAAGTGAATCTCTAGAAAAGAAGTGTCTGTCGTTTAAAGCCACCTTACGTATTCTCTGTGACAGTAGACTACGTAACACAACCGCTAGAGTGGTAATAGATTGCAGCAAGCGGAAAGTAATGGGTGATGAGTTACAAGTACTTCGCCACTTAGCTTTGCAGGAAGCCAGTCTGCTATTATTAAATGGCTAATGAATAATCCTGTTTTCTCTCAGAAAACTCTATCAACCAAATATTATACACTATTTCAACTTATAGATGATTGAAATAATTCGTGAGCTTCTTTAGAAAATGAGTACGATCATGATTTCAACCGCCAGTTGATTGGTTAATTAGTGTTTTAAGTTTCTTTTCGCTCATCTAAGTTAATTAAGAATCAAATTTTCTGCCTTGGTATCAAGGAGTACCATATTGCCGCGGTAATGGAATGAGGTGCTTATATTTTCCTCTTTACAAGAAATGTATCTTCCACGGCATAGTGAAAATTAAATCGGAATCATATTAAAACAGTTAAATGCAGAGCCGTTATTATAATAATGAGGTGCGTAAAAAAGTATTTTTCCTTTGCTGGATTACTGTTTTTTTCTCTCTTCATTCTTGTAATGTTTGGTGACCTACAGTAATTATTTTCTATCAATGTTCTCTTAATTTCCGGGTACTATGTCTAGTATTTTGTATTAACCATCTCAAACGGTTTATTTTATTTTGTTACGTTATTTTCATATTTATCTAATATTCAAGAATACACAAAATTTTCATTTAACACCTTTCAACTAGTAAACAGTGTAAATGGCAAATACTAATGTGTTAACTGCTTCTTTATAAAAGAAACAGTTTCTCTACAATTAAGAACTTCAAGAAAATAAATTACACGAGACAACATCACCATATCAGTATATTACAGTCAGTTAAAACGAAAGCCAACTAAAAAAAAATTTGAAGTTCCTTCTAAAAATAATGATTTATTTAAAACATAGCATCGTATTCTAAAGAAACTGAAATCTATGGAAACTGAAAATACATGCGCGGGACAGTAAAAGATTCGTGTTCCATTTTAATTGCTACACTGAATCTGTTAGAGAATGACTGTCCCTCTTATCAACAATAACTATGAAAATACTTTAAATTAAAGGACGGATAGTGTATTACAACTTGGGACATTTTCCCTAACTTGTCTTGGTAATTACAAAATAACGCAATTTTGAGATCAAAATGTTATAATATACTTTTACATTACTTTGTAAATATCAAAAGTTCACTGATTACCGATAAGTTTCGTTACGAATCTGCTTGTAAAGGCAAGTCTCTAACTCGGTATCTTTGATGAGGGTCGATCGTGATTCCATACACGTACTTTGAACTGTGTAATGTATTACAATCAAGAATCATAAGCTCGGGGATTGCAATTTCTCCAGCTCAAACCCATTATGATAAAATCTTGACCGAACACCGTCCGCAAATTCGTATCATCTCCTCTTCAAGACTAAGCCGATTAAGCTAGCGACTATGTAATTTCAGCACTCAGAGAAAAAAAAATCGACATAATGCCATAAGGGAGAACCATTTGCTGTCGGGGTTAATATCTTCTTTGGCAAGCAACTAACCTGAGTCAATAGTTTTTCTTAATTATGAATTGGAAGACGCAAGTTCAACTCCCGATGAGGTCGATGATTTTTCATTGCAGTTAAAAATCCAGAATGGCCACTATGATATTAGTATCTGGGATGCTCCGTGGGAAGGAGGGGGGGGGGGTGAAGCACCCGGGGCTTGGTATTAATGGAAGTACCTCCAATCTAGTTTCCAGGTCCTAAAAGGGAAAGTGGAGTTCTTTTTCCGTCACTCCCACACTACTAGATACGGGTGTCTGTCACGGACAAATGTTACCCTTTTAATTTCTTTTTCTGCTCCCAGGGGAATGTCCGAAACTGTGTCGAGTCTTAGGATTTATACAAACCTTATGCGATACAATGTTAAATGACTCACTGTTTTGCTTCCACCCCCCCCCCCCCCTACTGTAGTTTGAGTGAGGATTCATATAAGATTGTAAGCACTGCGTAACCACAATGTTACCAAAAGGTTACATACATGGAAACAGAGTCCGTTAGGTGAGCAGTAACGCTCAGGCCTGTTATTCGGGAGGACAGGCGTTCAAAACCCAGTCCGGACATACAGATTTCGGTTTTCACTCCAGTCGAAAGCCGGGATGATTCATCCCAGTTACTTGCTCTCAATCCTCTCCCGCCTCTAATGACCTCGACGTCGACGAGGCGTAAAGCTATTTGTTTAAAAACGTTGAAAGATAATCATCCAAGTCATTCAAAGCCAGACACCCATCTCAAAAAATTCCCGCTCCTCCTTGTAGTCAGATGACAGTTCTAGGTTAACACTAATTTCCACAAAAACAGTTTTTACGGGAAAGCTAATACAGGAATAACGACTTCAAAGTCATGTATACATAAATGAGTAGTGAAAATATCTAAAGACTTTCAAGAAATTCTCTCTCTCAATTAAATTAGTAGCTAAGAACGGACAGCAGAAAAAAAAAGGAGTAACGCGCATCGCAAAATGGATCGTTTGATCTACGGTTACAGAATTACGTACACGCAGCTATATTCCCTGATTGTAAATATCTTTGAATTAATTCTTATGTTGTTATGTTGAAGATTCAAACAAGTACGTGAACACTAAGAAGAATATTATTTTTTGTTACTAAATGGCTGCAGCTCTCAGGATTTCCTTATAGATTTGAATAGTCAACAGAAGTAAGACTCCCCAAAAGAGGGAAATGTGAAGCAAAACACTACTATCACGAATACATACGGGATGAAACCGAGATCAGAAATGCGAATCTAGTAGAACAAATATTCATTTTCTTTGGTCCAAACGGAAGGGACAAAAAGACGATTTACTACAGTTACGAAGCGCAGATTGAAGATAGACGAGAAACCAGCATTTGGTAAAACGACGACTCAGTATTAATTTCTAGGATAGTAAACTCTACAATTGGATAGTCAAATATCGTAGATAGATATATATGAATTACCTTTAATGGATGAATGGACAACAGATAACAAAATCAGTAGCAGTATAAAACTTAGTAAAAGAAAAAAAGATATCGCCAAATTCAAATAAGACACTTTCTTTAAAAAAATTACTTATAGAAGATATTTTGCAAGCAAATATAGATGAAAATTTATTAGATTGCTGAGATGTCTCATTCGTTGCTTACTACCTCAGAGAAAGATGTAAAATTAAGGTAGTACAAAAATGCATTAAATATCGCTATTTTCAGAATCTGAAGTCTAAGTTTTGAAGGTTGTGAATGACGTCATTCGACCTGTAACGATATTTCGCTTGACTGATTTAAGCCACATCACTGTTCGTGCAACTCGCGGAAGCCGGAAGTGTTTGATTACCAACCTGCTTGGGAGCTGTGAGCTGTACGCCTACCGTAGCCACACTGAGCGCTACCATGTTGGTGAGCTCGCTATTACTCTCTCCTGGTTCTCCCACTACCGTCCCACTACGACAGAAGCGTTCCGCCCGCAACCTGTCTCCAATTAATGCAGTGTTCTTGAAAGTGACATCGCATACATATTCCGAAAGGTTTACGGAAGAACGCTGCACTTTCTATCCACATAGGGTGAACGCAAGTCGATACGTTAAAAATTTATATTTCAATTTTCGAAACCTCTGACCATACTATTTAATAGCTATCAATTCTAAAGACATTTTCTGCAAGCCAACCATATCCATTTCATTATATAGGGGGATCCCGTGATGATGTTACAAACTTTTCAGGGATGATAGAGAAGGGTAAATGTATCAATTTTGGGTAAGGTACCCTGGTCCAAAAACGACCGATTCGAAAGTTACAAGCCGAAATCGTTCTGATACCTCTGACAATGGAATACATGTACCGATACTGTTGTTTATCAGGACCTACTACCCAGGTTCTTGGAACGTTCAACGGATGTGGTTACAACATAATGGAGCTCAACTTCACTTTGGACTGAGGGTTCGTGAACACCTGGATCAGACATAGTGGAGAGGCAGAGGAGGTCCTGTTCCGTGGCCAGCACGTCCACCCGATCTCACCCCGCTTGATTTCTTATAGTGGAGTCATGTGAAAATTCTTGTATAGGAGACGCCTGTTGAGAATCAAGAGAATCTCCTGGCAAGAATTCTCGCTGTCTGCGAAACAGTTCGAACGACACCGAAGATGTTACACCGGGTACTACAAAACGTTGTTTGACAATACCGTTACTATTGTATCGCAGACTTAGGATTTTCGGTCTCTCTGAAATCAAGTTACGTGTGCCGTTACTAGTCTATAAACAGGAGGAGTTAGCTGATGGTATTGGGGAGTATTCAGCGGGAATTCTGTACGTCATGATCAGAATTCGCAATTTGGGACCCCTGCGTGAGGTTAAGGTAGAACTTGAGTAGAATTTCACTTATAACTCTCGAGTCAGTCGCTTTCAAACAAGGGTTCCCTATTTCAAATTGATTCATTTACCCTTATCCCTCATCCCTGAAAGTTTGTAACGTCATTATGGAATCACCCTGTATATGACAGTTTCTGGTTTACTGCAAATTACCGAGAGTGACGGGTGAGGGTTAACGCCCTAGCCTCGCATTCGGGAGGACGCAGGTTCGAATCCCCGTCCAGATTTGAGTTTTCTATGGTTTCCCAAAATCACTCCAAGCGAATGCCGGGACGCTTTCTTCAAAAAGGCCATGGCCGAATTCCTTCCCGTTCCTTGTTCCCAGTCCCACCCCACATCTAATGACCACGACGTCGACGAGGCGTAAAGTAAAAAAAACAACTCTAAATGCAAGCGTGTGTAATTTTTAAAAACTGAAACTCTGCATTTGTTCCTATAGTCGACACCATGAATTAGACCTGCTCTTATAGTTAACACTTTGTGTACTTGTAGTCGACACACTGCCGGCATGGGTAGCGTACTAGCTCCGCGTGTCGAAGGTCACCGGTTCGAGTCCGTCCAAGGGCATGGGTGTTTAGTGGCCACATATATTAGTAAAAATTTACTGGAGAAACTGATGCACCGGAAAAGTCATGATAATCACATTGAGCTGGTTGTAAGGCCTAAGCAGCTGAAAGCCATTAAAATTAAATTTAAAAAATTAATAATAGTTGACACCATTTCCACAACACTGAAATACCATCAACGTGAGAAAAGAACAAGAGTGGAAGCAATGTCAGACCCAGGTGTGGTTCAGTGCCAACCCAGGTACCTGAAGTCCTGAGTCATTGGGGGATACTGGAGAGCCGTGAAACACCTCCAAACTAAACCCATTCATTCATTAAAAAAAAAGCATGCACCCCCTAAAAACGCATAGAATTGTCAGATAGTGTAACAATTTCGCTCTGCACTATCTGTCAGGTTTACTGTAGCACGCAGGATTGTGGCGTACTACAAAATATGTAAATATTTGTATTTAGTTATTTTTATATTCAAATTATATTAATATTTAATGAATATTTAGTAATTTAATTCTCCGATCCGCGTAATGGATATCCCAGGCTGCCATATTTTCTTAAAATTTATCTGAGTAAAGAGGTTGCTACTTAGAGGGGCAGAAGGGATTTTGAAGCTGGCAACGGTAAATTCTACCGATGGCGTGGGCAAGGTTACCTGAACAGCACAAGGGGTGAAAGACGCGCGGGAAAGGCCAGAGCGAATGGGGTGACTTCAAACCTCACGTGGTATTGGGAAGAAGTTAGACATCCAATGCCGTATCATATACGGGGTCTACCGATGTTAATTCATGGCTTCCTTTTTCATGTAACAAAACTTCGGGAAGGAGTTTTTGGGAAGAGAAGCAGAAGCGGCCATACTGGCATTCGGTGGTCAGCAGTCGCCGTGTCCAGACGTCATAGCGCAGAGTGGCACTATGCTGGAGGGTTCTGGCTTCGACCACAGGCTGGTCGTTTGATACTGTCCATGCACTGATGGTGCAATTTACTGGTCTCCGCCACACGCCGCCGCTGCTGTTGCTGATGATTATGGTAACGTGTTCCATCGCCCATCATCGTTTCATGGTTTGGAAAAACTTTGAAGAATCCGTAATCGACCCATGTGACAGGATCTCTCCTCAATTCCATTTTAAAAGCTAGCTGGCAAATAACCTCATGAACTTTAAAGCTCCTTGTAAATTCAGTTGAGCCTTATTCTTGTTCATATTTTAATTCAAAAGGCGCCCAAGGGATTTTATCCACTATACATATAACATATTATTGTTGGCTTGTGGCCACGATGTTATCATGTATTTAAATTTATGAATGAAATATTTAACATTTAGTTTATGTTTGCTATCTTCAGGCAGATTGTAAAGCCGGATAGTGCTTTTGCTTGCAGATAATGTCTAACGTAACGTTAAATGTATCCGGCTATGTACAAGCCATAGGAAAATAATAAATTCAGCATTATATATGTTTTATCAACAGCAATCAAGGTCCTTGCTATCTAAATATTAATTTTTATTAAAATCAAGAACCACTTTAAAACTTAAAGTAACGGCCCTCCCGTTACATTACATGAATTACTTAGCAAGTACTGATTTTTTATTGATTTTTTTTACTTGTAGCTTTACGCCTCATTGACGTCGAGGTCATTATAGGCGGGAAAGGTTGAGGCAAGGAACGGGAAGGAATTCGGACATGGCCTTTTAAAGGAAGCATCCCGGCATTCGCTTGGAGTGATTTTTGGAAACTACGGAAAAATGAAAATCTCAATGCCCGGTAGGGGATTCGAACCCGCGTCCTCTCGAATGCGAGGCCAGAGTATTACAGCTCACCCACCACTCTCGGTCTGGATTTCGCAATATGGCTAAGACGTAATACATGTAATTACAGGCTCCTAAATATGACATCGCATGTTACCGAGGACCGATAACACGTGTCGAATTTAGGTTCCGAACGCCGCACCGTTGCGTATAAATCACTAGGAAGGGCTAAAATAGAGGAAGCGGTTTTCCGCCGCGCGGCGGTCGAAGCGGCGGCGACCCCAACTTTTTTTATTATTATCGCTTTACACCTCGTCGACGGCGAGGTCATTAGAGGCGGGATGGGACTAGGAACAAGGAATGGGAAAGAATTCGGCCATGGCCTTTCGAAGGAAGCATCCCGGCATTCGGCTGGCGTGATTTGGAAAAACATGGATAATCCAAATCTAGATACCCGGACGGGGATTCGAATCCGTGTCCTCCAGAATGAGAGGCCAGGGCGTTATCGCTCGCCCAGCCACACTCGTTGCCACCCCGTACCGAAGGTGGAACAGAAGAATAAAAAAAACTGCCGATATCAGTGCTTCTGAATCAATTTCATTACTTTCCTTCTAGTGAAATGAAAAACATGAGAACGCTAGTCGTAAAAAATGTGATTGAATAATTTCTTGGAACCAATCAAACAGTATATTGTGATTTAAAAGTGCAGATTAAGATAAAAGTTAAGATAAAGCTTCGATGCTGGATCAACAGAAAAATATTAAATTTCAAAGTCTAAAATGTGTATTATTAAAATAATATAAAATCAGGGAATAATTACAAGAAAAGTAAAACTTGAAAAATTGAAATTTCCTTATGTATTGAATGTAATTGCATATTACTTCTTTTACATACACTAACTGTATTGAAACAAATAGGAGAAAAATTATCCATTTCTGGCTCATTTTCTTCAGTCGGCCGTGTCGCCTCGTCGCCTCCGCGCCGCGAGTTCAAAACAGACTAAGCGGACTGCGCGCGGCGCCGCGTTTAAGTCGCGGAGAAACCAAATGTCACCTGCTTTGCTTCATTGAATTACGTTGAACCATGCGCCGACTCGACCGCCTCTTCTGTTATGCTATGAACAGCAAGAAAGGGTCGTTCATTTTACTGCTGAAGCTCACTTGTTATTGAGTGATCTAAATTTGACACCCCCGTCGATTAAGTATACGGAAGTATCTTCGAGCCGGCCTCGGTAACGTAGGGGCTAGAGTGAGCTCCGCATGCCCGAAGGTCGCCGTTTCGAGTCCGGCCGCGGGCATGGGTCTTTGAAAATTGAGTCTGTGAATGTCATGTCCGTCCATCCTGTGGTATGTCTAATTAGCTGGGAAAAAAAATCATAGCGTTGGCTGTATGGCATAAGATGCCGAAAGCCAATAAAAAAAAAAGTATATTCGACACAGGTGTCCATAGAAAAAATATTATTCTCGTTTAAGCTGCAAAAGCGTACACTTATTTATATCATCCCGATTACATTTACAAATTGAAGTTTAATACAAAGTAAAGTAAACTTTCACTGAGGACTTAATATACGTACTGTACTTCCCGGACGTTACAATTTCTCTAACAAGATACGCGCTGCCGTATTTCTGGATCATGTTATTATTTAAAATCAAATTTAATATGATTTCATGTCGACTATAGGTACACTTATCTCCCTCATCATAATCAGATTGCACTCGTTGTTTGGAATTATGTGGTTATTATGATCACTCCTACGATTATCGTCAGTTCGAGATGATTAACATTTGATGATATCCACTGTAAAGATAAACACTTTCATGTTATTCACAGGTAATTTCATTTTAACAGGTGTTTTTTTATTTAGAATTAGAAGTTGACTACAACTTCGCTTGGAGACACTTTTAGAGCGTACATCACAAAGTAATATCCAGAACAACGTGATCCATTACCCCCGAACGCAAATTCTTTTTGCATGAATGCACTCCAAAACATATTGTAGTTTCAATGCCCTGAATAATACAGTACCAATCGTATACTGAAATCACGATAAACACTTCTCTTGCAATAGGTAACTTACCTTTAAATGGGTAATGAGATAGAAATGGCTTACTTTGTTATTAGGGATTGATTTCATTACTTTTAATTAAATTTGGGCTCCTTTTTATAATTAATTTTAGATTGCATGAATATGTTAATTATCCTTTCACCTATCTATAACAGATACATAATTACTTAACAAGTTAAAATCTTACAATTTATTCCTACATTTACATTTGAACAAGACACAATTACAATTGACTGTATTTGGAACATGTTAAGTTAAAGGAAAACAATCTTATGGAATTTCCGGAATTAATCAATTGTCCAACCGAATAACTATCGTAGTTAGAAAAGTTTTGCAGATCACTCTGCGGGTAGTTTTCTGGTGTGGAATTTACTGGTAACTAACGCTTGAGCTCACCAGATGGTGCACGTGGTCTTGAGAATCACCATTCCTGACGCACTGTATCGTCACTATCTGCAACCTCCACCATCACTTGTCAGAACAGGTCGCACCCTTCTCTCCAGCTCGCGGGCACAAGATCTTTTCTTCCCTGGGTGCAGAACACGTCGTTCCATACTCCCCACTCCTCTTTTTCTCTTCACCAATCTGCTTGCCGGATTTTCCCTCCAGAAAATGTAAAATTGACACTTATGTTATTAAATGATATATATAATCGGTGCTCATTGGTCATTCACTCCACTCGCCATTTTTGGAGCCTCCCGAATTTGTACGGGAACACACGAACATTACGCCAAAGATGGCTTGTGTTCGACCTCCGTTGTATCCCAGCTGGGGTGGACAAATACTGTCCGTCTCTTCAAGGTTTCCGCGTACCTGGTCCGCTAACGGTATTGGACCCACACGCAGCCCCTTAAGAGCAGTAGTTTGTTTGTTTGCGGCTGCCTCTGTCTCAAACCCTTTCACTAACTCATTTGCTGAGTATTTCACGCGGGACACCAAAAGTGTCTCGGATCACGTCTGTTACAGTAACAATGGTCACTTTTATTTTAACCTCTTAGTTTTTTAACGTTACATCAAAGTAAAACATACCTTAACCTACTCATACGACCAAGGGCTGTAATCCCATCAAAATCTGACCAGTAGTTTTTGTGTGAAATGCATTAAAAATATATTATAAATTTATCAACTTTGTGACGCTTTATCAAAATGAATCAGACCTTGTATTATCTGCAGGACCACGGGATGTACACTGGTCGAAACTGCATCTAGATCCGACCAGTATGTTTTGGGGTAAATCCTGCTCATTCCAACCTGCAGACACACAAATTAAGATTCGTCCTCTGTAGTACCCCAACTCATTTTTAAAAAGATATCTTAAATGTACAGACTTTTTTCCCATTAAAGTTTTATTATATGTTTAAAGACCAGATGACCCATGCGAAAATTTAGGGAATGATGTAGATGAATAGCGAAGTTGGTGGTTTGTAGTAGAATGAATGAAGAATCGGCTTGTTTGTAGCAATTGTTTGTCAACAGAAACAGATATATAGCAAAACACTTATAACGTATTACGAAGCGATTAAATATTTCCTTGCCAGAAACAAATATATCTTATCTATAAAAAACACACAGTTTATCAATATTTTTGTGATATTTGGTGCTGCTATCTAGAGGTAATGCGGTCACACCTTATCGACGCCAGCGAAGCCTAGCGGCCTGACTCTGAACTATCGCATACCCGTGACCTTGATTGTTCATAATTTTGCCATTTACGGGTTGAATTTCAAAACATTTATTTTTAATTAATGATGTCAAAGCGGAGAATTTAATCTTTAAAAGCGATACCTCATTTATCTATTTTGTTTAATTATAAGGGAAAAAAGATGATTAATTACAAAAAAAACAGCTTTTATAAATAATATATTTGGTGTCCTCACTTGTATTCTACCGCACCCGTGTTAATACGGAGGCTGTTACTCCTCTACAACAATCTGCCTCAGACCTATTAACAGATGTGTTTTCCTGGTGCTTACTTCATTGTGAAAGTGTTCGTTAGTGTTGCTGTTTTGCCTAAATGATTTTGATGTGTGTTTGTTCAATGTAGTGTGTTGTGGACGAGAGAAGAAAGAAGGGAGAAGGCAAAATCTTGTGCCTGTTCATTTAAGTGTGCTCTTCGAGAAGAACCTAGACAGCCACCAAGTTTAATGTTCCCATCCTACGGACGAATCACCTTCAATGTCGTATAGGTTCACTTCATACGCTCTGCGTAGAGGTTTGAATTTTAACCCAGGACTGGTTCATAATCTAGTAAACAGAAATGTTGTACCAGCATCGCTCCTACCCTGTTGGCCAAGTCCCTCATGGTGAATAATTCTTTCACTACTGTCGCTCACTGCCGTCGAGGACATTAAAGGCGGGAGAGGACGTGAGGAAAGGATATGGAAGGAATTTGGACGTGGAAGTTTGAAGAAACGAACCCGGCATTTAACTGGAGTGATTACAGGAAACCATGGAAAACCCAAATCTGGATGGATGCACGGGGACTCAAACCCACTTCCTCTCGAATGCCAGGCCAGAGCTTTACCGCTCACCCACGATGCTCGGTGCAGGAAAAATTATAACTCGCCAGAATAAGTAAATAGATTCATATACCAGTATCGTACCAAAAAACTAGATAAATAAATAATGTGATTAATAGTATGTTAAGGGACAATATTTCGTTCTGATATAAAACGTCATTTACCACATGAATTTAAAGCAGTGGGGAATGTTTGTTTCAGGTCAGTTTATTTACTTAGTGCGAAAAAGTCTGACCCTGGCGTGAATCACCCCTCTGAAATGTCAGCCTTTGACAGGACTTATGTTCGAGCAAGTGGATGCTTCGACGTCGCAGTAACCCGTTCGCAATTAGAAATTTAATGCTTGAGAAAACTGAGCAAATACACAGTCTTCATTCAATCCTATAACAAAATAGCCGCCGGATGAACGTTATTTTCAGCAAAAAATTTACCCGATGCTTTGTTCCCGAAATTATCATTCTGCTTTCGGTATATACTATTTTGTAACTAAATTCACGTATATTTCGCCCTTGATCAATGTTTACTGAATTTCATAGAGCGGCCTCGTATCTGACTGGGATTTAGAAAAGCCCTTAACCATCCTTCACTTCCGACACAGCATGCTTTGTGTGCATATAAACTACGCCAGAACGCTTCGGATTGCACGTTAAACATATGGTCTTCTATACCTGCTAAGATAGATTCGGAATGCACTGCCGATGAAAAGGTGTATATTGCATTACTGAATTTCATTGTCCAATTGTTCTGCTCACGTCATTCAGTGGTTTAAAAACACACTCTCATTTGTCTACACACATTGAGATGTAATGCAACCACAAGAGACAAAAGCCCTTACCTAACAGCTTGCCGCGTTTTCATCTTTCCGTCATGCATTTATTTCACACTTATTCGTCCCTATTCTATTGTTGACATTAGGCGAGTAAGTGCTTATGATCAGATTGCATTACCGCTCTAGGCGTGGCGTTATTCACACCTAATGTCAGAATACGGCAAAAGTAGTGGATTAATAGGTTGGTATGTGAACTAACGATAGGATTCTGACTTTGTGCCATGCTGGTGTGAGGGCGGCGAATCTCTTTCGTCGGATTACGCTCTTTATTCGCGGTGGTCGGTAAATTACCGATATTTAGCTGAGGGTATGCGGCGTTCGGAATGTTAAGGGCTCCCACACCGACATAGCAAACAGCCAAAAGTTTCGCCAAACCTGTAAAAATATTTAACTAATCCGTCCTTGATGTATGCCACCCACTGATCTCCAGTAACTTCACTACTATCCGTATGACGATTCCACATCCACACTCACGAATCTTATCGGGTACTACCTCGCGCATGAGTACATCACGAAGATGTGGTATACGTAAACGCTTTACGTTTCTGCGTATTTCCTCATCTGTCAGTGGTCTCATTGAATTTTTTTCTTCTTTACCCCTCATTGCAACTGCGTTATGTCGTTTCACTTCATTGAACTGCTTTTCGTCTTCTATAGCTAGCGTTGACAGCTTTGAAAAATTAGCGGCCCCTTCTGCGAGAGTCCAGCTGTCAACATGCTGTCAAAAACAATTATTAAAGAAAAGGATAACTCCGTTCTTCTACCTTTTACTTTCAGGTTCGACTTGGCACTCATAGCTGTGTTAATGAGAAACACTTCTCCCCCTTGAAATCTGCATGATCCCTATAAGCCGCATTAAGAGGGTTACCTAGCGTAGTGGGTGAGCGGTTAACGCTCTAGCCTCGCATTCGCGAGGACGCCGGTTCGAAGCTCTGTCCGGGAATACAGATTTGGGTTTTCGATGGTTTCTCCAAATCACTCCAGGCGAATATCTGGGATGCTTTCCTTTCCGTTCCTTGTCCCCACTCCCATCCCGCTTCTAATGACCCCAACGTCGACGAGGCGTAAAGTCATAAGTAAAATAAAAAAAGAGAGTTAATCTCCGTCTGACCAAGTTTCAGAATTTTTCAGTTTCAATACTCGGTACATTGAACAGCGTGCAACATTACCTGAGAGTAATTTGGATGTTGCGGAGACAAAGCGGAGTTGAATTAATAGATCCTTGTTCCTTGAAACGATAAGCGTTATCATGTGCAGGCCATCAAACTGTGCATAAACAAATCTTGCGCTGTCACTATTGGAAAACTGCAATGGACTTAGCTTTATAAACTTACGTCTGTTTTTAAAGTAACTGTCCCTACCATCCAAAGTATCAGTTGCTAGGTGAAATTTTAAAGCCTGTTTAAGAAATGCAGTATTTTACATTTAGTGATAACCAATGTTTACCTCCACCCAGTAATGCTCTACGAAATCCAGTATTTCTATTTGTTGCTATTTCGTGTAAAAAGCAGAATAATACACCTGATTTCTTTTGTGTGATGAGATACTGGGTAGTCGAATCCTTTTATTTTTGAGTCAGATTTTTGGTAGGCTACAGAAACAGCTCATTAGTACAACGCAAATGAAATTATGCATTTTAAACAATACTACATGAACTTCAAACACATTTACAATCACTATGTCAACACCGATATGTCGTTCAAAGAGATTAAAAAGATCTTTGGATATTGCTTGTATCCGTGCAATCATGTATATTTGTATTTTTTTTTATGACTATACGCCTCTTCCTCGTCGAGATCTTTAGGAACGGGAGAGGACTAGCAACAAGTAACGAGAAGGAATTCGGCCATGACTTTTCTGAGGAACCATCCTTTTTTAAAACTGCTTTACGTCTCTTAACAGCGAGGTCTTTAGAGACGGGAAAGTTTGGGGGGCAAGGATGGGGGCAAGGAATGGGAAGGAATTCGGCTATGGCCTTTTGAAGGAAGCATCCCGGCATTTGCCTGGAGTGATTTGGGAAACCATGAAAAACCCAAATCTGGATGCCCGGACGGGGATTCGAACCGCCGTCCTCCCGAATGCGAGGTGAGAACGCTAAACATCCTGGCATTTGCCTGAAGTGATTTTTGAAAATCTGGATGACAGGAGAAGAATTTGAAACTCCGTCCTCTCGAAAACGAGGCCAGTGCGTTACCACTTACTCGTCACGCTTGGTCATTGACATTAACTGTTACATGTATCATTACGGGTGCCGCAACGACTTTGATACCATTTTGAATAGATAGTCGAGTACACTTCGTTCCGGCGTCATTACGAGCATGGACAAGGATGTGCGGACGTCATCTTCAAGAGTATTGTTGCACTCACCAGAACGAACACTTCTTACGAAATAAGCGAAACGGGGTATTCAGAGCAAAAATTCTCAACCATGCCGTTGACACCAACAAAGAAGGTGATGTCAAAAACAAACGATTTTCTTCTTCTTAAGTCGCCTTCTCCTATTGAATGTTATCGGTGCACATAGCTAGCTAGCTAGCTGTGGGCGTGATACTGCAGCATGGAAAGCCTCTTCTGACGTGCAGTTGTACCATCTCCGAATGTCCTTCAGCCACGAATTCTTTCTCCTTCCAACAGATCTTTTCCCCTGTATCTTCCCTGCAATGATGAACTCCAGTAGCTGGTACTGTAACTCTCGCCTCTCATAATGTGTCCTAGATATTGCGTTTTCCTTTGATTTATAGTGAGCAGCAATTCTTTTTGTTTCCCCATCCGATGAAGTACTTCTTCGTTTGAGATTTTCATCACCCAAGATATGCGTAAGAGACAACGATACAAATACATTTCAAAAGCTTCAATTCTTTTCTCTTGATTTTTGTCTAAGGTCCAGCTTTCACACCCATAAAGAAAAATGGAGAACACGTAGCAGCGAATCATTCGTATTTTCAATTGCAGACTGAGATCGATCTTATGGGGGGAAAAAAAGAACATGCTAACAAATTGTCTCCTGGCCTGTTCTATTCTCCATTTGATTTATTTCTTGCAATCACACTGCTCATCCATCACAGTGCCTAAGTATTTGAAGGAGGATACTTGCTCGGTCTTAATTGCCTTTTATTGATAGGGTTGCCTGGATTTTTCTCTTAGAGAAGACTACAGCGTTCGTCTTGGAAGGGTTGACAAGCCGGTCAAACTCTTCGAAACGTTGATAAAATAAAGAATATTGTCAAATACTGATTATGAAAAAATTATCAAGCATTTAAAAACAATAAAACTTACTATGGTTATACTCATTGTCTCATCAGGTGGTTTGCTCGAATTCGCATACGTACTGCAATCCGATCAAAATAACTGTGAAATCCAAACTGACGGTACAAATGCCTTTATAACCGTGCCAGGTAGGATCCTTGCCCAATCCTGTAAAGATAACTATTGTATTTCACAAACAAATACTTTACACCTGACCACAATTTACAAAAGCAAGCGTTGTACATCTTGAAGGGTTTTTTTGGGGGGGGGAGGGGGGAAGACTAGGTTATCAATAGTACATAAAATTATTTACACAACTACCTACAGTACAAGTCAAAATATGTATAGCGCACTGTAATACTTACACTAACACGGATATGCAATATATTTCATCTCCAATCATACATGCACAAATTTAATCATCCACACACGTAATCACAGATTTGTGCCTCCTTGGCAGCGTCCCATTCCCAAGGAGGAAATATGCAGCTTATCATACAACCTAGACAGAGCTAGCTTAGAGACTTCAAAAACTGTTACGTAATGGAAGACTCAATGGATCAGGTATTGTAGGTTATATTTACATTTAGCCTTTTTTAAGCAATTGATGTAATCCTTTAGCCGTTACTTTCTGATGTCTGAGCTAACCAACCCTTTGGCCCGTCCAAACGTTTGGCTGGTTCTAGCCAGAATGCATTCCTTATTGGCGGTAAGTCGTCAAACTACACAATCAATAGCTCATATAAAGTGTATTTCATAAAACTGACAACCCTTTCGTTATAGGGTAATATTCCGAAGCGATTGTCAGTCTTATAGTCGGACATACAAAATTCCTCATTGATATGTTCCTTTACCGGATATGAATTACATGAACTCATTAAAAAGATGAAATTGTCCGTGTTAATATAAACTAGTTTGAAGTTTTAAATTTTGTAATAGCAAATAGCAGTTTATAAAGATCCAAATTTTCCAGCACAAATTTTTTTCTATGTGTAGTTCCTACTCCGGTCCGCATCCGACATGCATTTTTAATTTGGTTTTGCTCAGAATTTTTGAGCGTTTTAGGCACTTTTCTTATTTTACCGCTACATATTTAAATATCAAGCGCCTGTAATTTTTTGTTTAAAAAATTCTAGAGGAGATTTAAATTATTTATTCCATTGTAACTACGATGTCTATTTCAATTGTTATAACATTGTTATTGTAATAGGATGGAATGAGTGAGGGGGGGTTTTATGAATTTATTAATTTATAATAATAATAAATCAATTATTGGGTTGGCAAGAATCTTAACCTTGTCAGATCACAATGAAACTGACATAGATAATTTATTATATTCATTTGGCTACTACACCGCTAGGCATATTTAACGTTACCATTAACACAATAATCACTAACATATCAATGCAAGCCTAGCGATTACAACTGGCCGATTCATTCAAGCAAACAATTATATGAATTTTACTTTAATTGAAAATCTTCTGACGAAGTTATAGTTAGTAAGGGGGAACAATGTTCACAATACGCTACAACAAAAAAAAAGTCAGCAATCAAAATGAATACATGAAATGAACATGCGTCTCGGGCGCCGTCAAATAACAAGGAGAAAAACAAGGAAATCGCGATATGCAAAGGTTCCCACAATGTTCAACAAAATGTCGGCTAGCTCAGGGTCAAAATTTGCTCAAAGAACACAAGTCTCTTTCTCAAGTCGCTTACGGGTCATTCGCAGTCTCATAAGAACACAACGATGCAAGACCTGGCGTTAACACTTTACCATAGCATAGGCAGCAACACTGAAGTCCGTCGCGCTATCAGCCCAGCGCGATAGAAAGATCACCAGCCAGTGATCATAGGCAGGTCACTGTACTGACCAAGCACAACCGTTCTGGCCTGGGGAGAAGTCAGCAGTCGACTCTATCCCAGACCGTGGTCTGGCAAGAAGTAACTTCCTCCTCTTCGGAAGGCGATGGCGTCCCTCTCAGCGAAGGAACATGGCGGGAAGAAAAAAAACACCCTGAATTAACTTGTGAAGACCCTGTCGATGATTTTCATAGGCAGGTTGGAAATCACGTGGTATCGTTGCACACTCAGATTCGCGGCATTTTTGCCAGCGTCCTCTCCGCGTCCATCCTTGTTGGGGCGGGGGAGAGGTTGACCTTCACATGTTTGCTGTGCGAACCGTTGGGGTTAGTGACTGGCCTTGGGTGGCGACAGCGAGGCGGCCCCATTGTGTCCGTTCACTGGGAATTACCGTTTCACTTCCGTCCCTAGCCTCAGATGTGCGATCCTTCGCTTAAACAAATCTTATGCTCACACATTTTTCGCTGAGCCCTCTCAAATGAAATACCCTTGCATATTTATTTAATCATATACAATTTTGGGCTGCCCGAGATCAATTTTTAATTAATTTTAATCTGAATAAAAATAAAATTAAACACAACTTAATAAAAATATAAATTGTAGCGTGGCGTGATAACGTCCCGTTACATTATAGAGCCCGGAAACAACTATCGTTGAATATTTGCTACGTACTGGAGACGTCAATTGAGACCCTGATGAGTGATGATGTCAGCGGAGACCGAAAGTAGTGGGGAGAACATTCCATGTTATGTTAGACGAAGGCATCCTTTCTCTACAATCTGATATCTAAGTCGTTGGTTTTGGTCAATTGATTTGCGAGTTATTGCAATTTAAAACTACGCTGTTTTCATAACGGTCATTTTTGCTAGAATGTACCAGCATCAGATAAAAAGACAATCATAGTATTCAAGTAAAAAATTCATGCGATATGCTTAATTTCGTCGTTAGCCTCTCCCATTCAAAACCCCCTAGCTGTACTGTGGATCACAGAAGTCACTATGGTTGCCTACCTTGCAGGCAACCCGTTCTGAGTGGCTGACACTACTTGCCATACGGTTTCTGCCAAGTGGCTAACTGCATAGCTGTCATTGCGAGGGTCTCTGGTGCCAGCCCAGCGTATGACCATAGTGGTTTTAATTAAGTTTGATGATGGTAACAACTTAACAACAAGTTACTTTTCCTCCACCTTTCACAGTACATCTTAATAAAATTGAAGGATGAAACTTATGAACAAAGAATACCTGACCAACGAGGATGTTTGGGATAAGATTGGAAGGTAAATTCGGCCAGCTGAAGTTTAGAGGGTTGCAGGATGTTCCTCAGGAGAACATCCCACGTATCCTGTATGTATGCTTCCATGCCAGACCCTACCTCGGCCTCTCTCGTGTTAGAAGAGGTACTATAACAACTTGCTAAGGGCATCCTCCAAGTTTATATTACCCTGCAATAAGTATTTGGAATTGAACAGTATTTTGTTGTTTACTTATGTTGTCACGTTCCGGTTCTATGCTTAAGTGTTCCAGCCATGGCTCCCTCATGGTACACCATTTTATTCTGCAAATTAGTGTGTATCTATTCACTTTTTGTTTATTGCATTAGCATATACAGATACGAATCTTCAGGCCAGTCTAAACTGTTGGTTCTGATTTTTAAGGTAGTATTCGTTTACGGTGTTCTCTCACATTACAACAAAAACAAAACAAAACTGGTCATGTAAGTAGGAATTAATTGCTGAAAATTTTCTCCAATAACCACATGCTTTCTTTCCATTGTAAATGACGAAAATTACATTTAACAACTGGTTCGAACCAGTCAGCTGATAAGTATTTTTTTGTTACATTTCGTGATTCAATATATGATCTTCTAGATAGTCATGAGATTTAACATGGATAGTTATAACATACCTGTGGAGCTAATTCAATAATGTTGCAGCAAATAGTTACAAACATATATATTAAGCAGTGTGGTGGTCCTCGCATTCGGGAGGACGCAGATTCGAATCCCCGTCCGTCCATTCATATAGTTTTTTTCTGTGGTTTCACTAAATAACTCCATGTCCGGTATGGTTACTTGAAAAGGCCATGGCCGTGTTCTTTCCTATTACTTTCCCACAGTCCTTTCCCCTCTCTAATGACCACGACATCGACGAGGTGTAAAGCCACAAGAAAAAATTATAATAAACTCCAAATATACACCAGTGTCTTATTGTGCGTAACGACCGATCACTGTGTGTAATGTATAATGGTAATCTTTACTTGGCAGGACAACATAAACAAGATTCTCAAATTGGTCCTCGCACCCAAGTGATATATGCGTGGTGTGTTAAACAACTCATTAACTCTCTTTTTTTTCTTATGGCTCCTTGACGTCGTGGTCATTAGAAGCGGGATTGGACTGAGGACAAGGGAAGGGATGGAATTCGGTCATTGCCTTTTGAAGGAAGCATTCCGGCATTTGCCTGGAGTGATTTGGTGAACCACAGAAAACCCAAATCAGGATCCCGGACGGGGATTCGAACCGGCGTCCTCCCGAATACGTGGCCAGATTGTTAACCGCTCACCCACCACGCTCGGTCATTAACTCTCAACCTTTTGCGTGTCTGTATAATACCTGTTAAATTACTCCTGGAGGCGTGATCCTTGATCTCCACGTTACTAGACCCATATTTTCTCCGGACACGCGGGAAGAAAAGTAAATTATAATGAAAACCAAAACATTAAAACAGATTCTTCTATCTATGGTATGGGAGGACCGGAAGGTATCCCGCACATCAGAAACGCCAAGAAACGGATCGGGTTTAGTAGCCCACCCACTTTCATAAACGAACAAAAAAAGGTCGGTTCCGTTACTTGTTTACAATCCTTATCGCCTTTAACAAACTCCGTAAATCAGCAAATGAAAGCAGAGTAGTGATCTTCTGCCTAAAACTGACAGAATTAACAACGGAGGAACTATACAAGCAATTGTAAATAGAAGTATTTGAGGCTAGACTAACTCATGTTGATGTCTGATATAGACGTGATAGTAAAACAGCTGATTTAAGTAGAAATAGACACTGTCATTGGTAATTAAGTTTAACCATTCATCTGTGGTTTTACCATTTGATGATTGGTTTATCGAAGTTGAACAACAGACCTTCAAACTTACTGAATATTTCCAACTGAGCAGCAACGCAGCTACTAAAGCACTCAGTAATAGTTCCTCAGTCTACTTGGCAAGCGATGAGGCAGAAAACATGATGAATAAAGAGAAAGATTGAGCTTATAAGTATTTATAGACTAATTTTTATTAAAATTGCAACACCCAGAAGAAGACAGGTGATTACAATGAAATATATTCCGCAGATGAAAGATATGACAATACACAAATGAATAGAATTATTTACATGCACTCTGGCGGTGTGAAGCCAACACGTGTCACCTCTAGAAGTCGTTGCATGGAATTAAAGAGAGTCTAAACATGCTGCTGGGTAACACACTGCCATGCGTTTTGTAGGTGCCTCCACAAAGCATAGACAGTGGTTGCAAGAGGGCCAGAATGAACAAGTTTCCGACCGACCATATCCCAGACATGTTCGATGGTCGACATGTCAGGCGAACGTGCAGGCAAGGGAAGCAGTGGTATCCGTTGTTCTTCGAAGTAGACAAACATTCCTCGTCACATGTGCCTGTCATTGCCTTGCTGAAATATGGAATGTGGAGCTGTCTCCGGAAGAGCCACTGTATAGGGCTCTAAAATCCCTCTAATGTAACCGTAGTTGTTCAGATTGCCCTCAATACATAGGAGATAAGCTCGCATGTTATAGCCAATGGCGCCCCAAACTATCACTCTTGGTGTCTGTCCGCTATGCCTTTCAACAATATAGTTTGACATATTGCGTTCAACATTGTAACGTCTCAAACGTACGTTTCCATCACAGTAGGACAAATCGAAGCAGGCCTCGTCTGAAACACTTCATTTTTGCCACTCAGCACGCCAGTGAGGGCGTTTACACGCCCATTGCAGTCTGAGGCGTTGGTCATTTATGGTAAATGGAAGCCGACGCAAAAAAAAAACCTCAGTCCATCCCGCCCTCAGCAAACTTCATCCAACCGTTGACGCAAACATGTCCACACCCACTGAAGTGCTCATGTTCCAATGTCCCAGCACTGTGGTCGAAGATTTTCTGTCGGTTACGGCACACGGACGGACAAGGTGGCGGTCATCCCACGCTGTGATCACAATGTGTCATCCATTACCCGCTCACCACTGTACCACCCTCTTCTATCCACTGGATGCACACGCGTCATTGGTTTTGCACCGTTCCCTGTACGAGCCGCAGTGTCACAGTACGACAAATCCGTTTCCGGGGACCAATCATTCTGCCACGCTCGAACTCACTCATTTTCTGATATTTTTCCCTTTGAAGCGGACGAGGCACACCGGCATTTGTTTCCACGTTTACACTTCGTTTGACGGTTTCGCACCTACTGTACGTGGCGTAACGTTACACAAAAGAGGGCGCTTCTTAGCCTACGTGCACGCCGCTTCTCTACAATCTTATTACTGTTTTACACATTCTCCAATTTTGGAGTGATTATGTCCATTCGTTCTGGGTGTTGCAATTTTCACAAACAGTATTTTTGTGATTTTCGTAAATGTTGTAGAGTAGTTCTTATAATCCTTTGAATCAACACATTGAAAACTAAATAGACATGGTGCGTGATTGATTGTTTCTGTACTGTAAAAAATATATATATATATGAAAACAGAATAATATCAGGAAATGGAAATCGTTTTATTCCATCACAGATGTTATGCCCAACAATCATATATCTGTAAACGGGACTTATTAGCAAACACTCAGTGCTTTTTTAGAGTCAGAATCCAGACATAAGCTATAACACAATGTAAAACAGTGCGGGAAGGGAAGCAATCAAAGTGATTACAAACAACACTGGATAAACATGGCCGAGTGAGGATATGGAGCGATGAGGTCCAGCTGCGATGGAAAGATACCATTGCTTCCTGGCAGAGATGCGTTGAGAATTCATACAACAGAAGTATAATAAATTTTATAAAAAAAAATCGCCAATTTTGCTTAGCAATGAGAGTGACTACCACGAAGGAAAGTGTACTTTTCATTGTTTAACTACCAGTAAGAACGCAACAGCAAATATATAGTCGTCTGATTTTGGAATAAAAACTTTGTAGCAACGAACTTTTATAATTAAACTCAACATCTGAAACACAAGACATTTCTATGGTTACAAAAATGATACTGCAGGCAACAAATTCGCAGTTTTTCATAATTTCTTCAAACGTAAATTGTTCATTTTTTTAACTAATTCTGTTAGTTAAAATCGTAGTATAATAAAGCATCTGTTTGGTCTTCAGAAAGCTACAACACTGAAATGCGTTTACTCTAGCAGGAATGAGAACATGGTGCATCTTTTTCCTCTTTCTATTAATTATATGGTGACATTAGTTTACTACTTTAAGCAGTACGTAGCTTAAGATATATATATAAACACTTCAGTTACGCCTTCCTGCTTCATATTTGCAGTTAAGAAAAAAAGTGTTTTTTTTTTATTAATTCAGAGCTGTAGTTTCTAATCATGTGAGATGTTTTTGAATATCCTACGTGTTTCTGTGGTGCGTAAAAATCCCCGCCACGAAAATTCTTATTTTTAATAAAAAACTAACACATTGGAGGTCATTGAAATATTTTGCTTATTTCCGAGGGATGAAAAATAACTTATAACACTACACGACATTGAAATAGCTGACATTGAAATAGCTGACAATGGGCGAAAATGTGACATTCTATTTCTACTAATTTAAATTTTTAATTGATATATCAGCTGGTAGGGATTATGATTTGTGTCAGGATTGTATATTCAAATCACAGAAAAGCTAGTAGCTGAGTGTGAACATCTTAAAATCAAAATCACCAACCATTGCAATATTTTTGCATGAATTTTCAATTAAAATGTTGAATTAAATGAATTATTTTGTTTCAACAGTATCATCTACATAACTACACTTTCACTGTTAATAAAAATTAATGAACACAAGACAGTTTATTCGATACTAATAGCCAAGATCTCTCAATGTAGCTGGCGTGTTTAATTGGAACGAAGTCAATTAACGGTATTTATTTCTGCCAAAGTGTAGCTGCTAGTGATTGCGTTTCTCATCGCTCTTGGTTGACAGCCCTCCAGAGGAAAATTGTAGATCCATAGTGATTCCCTCTTTAACCAGATCAAATGGTATTGTAGCCAGGAGATCCCTAAGGACTATTCGGCCACCAGGTGACAAGGTTTTCGATTCGCCGCGCGAACTCCTGCCGGGTATAGGAGATCTACAGCTTAACGTGGAATCCGAACTACGGATGTTCTGTCGTACTTCACATTACATAGCAAGCTTTGCCTGAAGTGAAGGTCGGGTTAAGAGCCTCCTGAAAATCCCAGCTAAGACCGGGATACGAACTGGGGACTTTTCGATCTCCAGTCAGACGCCACCAGATCGTTCTGGCCTCGCATTTGGGAGGACGGCGGTTCGAATCCCCGTCCGGGCATCCAGATTTGGGTTTTCCATGGTTTCCCAAATCACTCCAGGCAAATGCCGGGATGCTTCCTTAAAAAGGCCATGGCCGAATTCCTTCCCATTCCTTGCCCCCCCCCCATCCTTTCCCGTCTCTAAAGACCTCGCTGTTAGAGAGACGTTAAGCAGATTAAAAAAAAAAAAAAAAAAAAAAAAAAAGCCACCAGATCGCTCTGTCATCTGGTATAACCTTAAGTTTGAATCCAATTCTGTAGTGGTTCTTGGCAATCACGGCGGATGACAATGCTGGCCGATGCTGGAGACCAACGTGATATCACCTCACCAGCCAGATGCCCAGAGCACAACTCAGTTAACACCTTGCATTGTGGAGTCGGTAGCTCCGCTGACTGCGGCTGCGCATTTTCTCAGAAGATCCCACGAATCCGATCGGAAGTGATCACCACTCGTCTTCGTCTCTTACTACCCACATTTCTATATGGAAAAGTACTCCCCTAGTGATGCGACTCAGACGTTTCGTTGAGGCTATAAACAAACACAAAGCATAGTATAGAGCCATTGTGTTGGCCTGGCAGCTAACTGTACGGCTACCACAACGGCGCAATCCTGAGGCAGTGCGTGGGCAGCTTTAACAAAAATACAATAAAAAAATTATTACAACCTACAGTATAAAAGAGAGTAGATACTATATTTATGTACTGTACAATGCTTACTACTAAGATTGAAAGGCAGTGACAGCGACTTATCAAGAAACTTAAGCCGCTACTCTACCACTGAAGCGTACTCTAACAACAAAACGAGTAAAACAAATATTATGTAAATGTAAAATGGTAACCCTACAAAAATCCCTTTCAAAGAAGTCCATATTTGGTGAGTGCTCGAATAGTCGGCAACCCACGTGCAAAAGTATGGAACCTGCTTCTATTTAAGGTTCCGTACCTGACAGGAAATGGAGCCATATTTTCGTCGCTCCGCTATCTTTTCGTTTGACGGCCTGTTTATAAAATTAAAATTATGCTCTTTAGAAAAGGAGGAGAGGGGGTTAGAATTAAAAGGCATCCAAATTTTCTCTTCAACTGCATGATAAAGGGCAAATATTTTAGTTCTCATAATGTTGAAGACTAAGATATGTTTTTCAGTTTCTTTTCCCCTCAAAAATAAAAAAGTGAGTGGTCGTCATAGATGTCAGTAAAAAAGGTAAACGCGTATGGTATTGTTGGCCGGGAGATCCCGAAGGATTGGTCGGCCCTGGGGCGCCGACTCTGTGGGTGCTCGGGGGTTCTGGCACCCATGAGAGGAAAATAGTGGGTGCGGAGCACCCATGAGCCCAGACGTCAACAGTAATCTGTAATGGACTTCGAGCCACACCTGTATTACTTACGTCATACGCCTCCTGGCGAGGCAAGACGTCTCGAGATCGCGCTTGCTTACGATGTGAGTGTGAACGTCATGCCCAAAGAGAATATAAACACTACGTTAGGTCATACCTAACACTATCTAGTGTGTGGTTAGTGTAGGTTTGATAGGTAAAGAGCCGTACACAAGCAAATCGAGCAACTGGACTGCGCGCTACCGCGGTCATCTTGCCAGCCATCGGTCGCTCCTCACCCGTCCGCCGCTCAGCCAGCGCTTTCGCAGCCGCGGCTCGCAGGCTGTCTCAGGTGTCTCGCTGGTAAACAAAACACGTGCTTTAAGAGCAGGCTGCGATTGATGTTATCGTGTTTATTTCTGAAAATTATTAGTTTTGAAAGATAAATTCGTCCTCCGAAATCGTAACTTGAAGAACCCTCCACTAGTAGCTCTTATCAGTTTAGTACAGCTCAGCTAATGCAACCAGAAGATGTTATTTCTGCAAATTCAGTTGAACGGAAGAAAAGGCACAATTTTCATAGTGGCAGACAATTATTTCATGGCTGTAAAAATGATGAAGATATAGATAAAGGGGTTTGCCAAACCTGTAAAGAAACAATCTCTAGTACCCTTTCTTCGCCGAAAACATCACCAAGACGAGATGAGTAGGCCTACATTAAGGCACTCACTCAAGGTGGTTTTTCATCATGAAATAAAGCTTTAAAAAACATGAAAAGCCTGAAGTTCACTGTTGTTGTATACCGCACTAAGCCAATTTATAACGCGGCGTCAGTGTACACTGAATGCCATCAAAAAGTAAACTGTAAGATAGGAAAACAAATCATTTTTAGTGACCGGGAACCTAGCCATAAAGGACCACGAGGACGAATATTCAAAATGCATTCGATGTTGAAGCTGTGAGCACAGGATATTTTCGAGTTAAACACGTGGCAACAAATATGGGCGGTTGTCATCCGATATCACTAACGAAGCGTGTGCAATTTTGAGTGACAAAATACTGCATAAGATAATAAAAGTAGTGCAAAATGGGGTCTGATTTGTTTGAAATTTTCAATGACTACAGTACTAAGAAGTGTCGACATAAATATCAAAATGTGTAGGGGTCTATATACAGATGGTGCTTCTGATGTTCAAGCGCATACTTGTGGATTAAATCTATTGATGCAAGGGCAACTCTTGTGCATTGCACCGCTCACTCGTTAAACCTAGTGGTTCAAGTGACTATAGGAGAAGTAGGTACTACCGTGCTCATATTAATCCGAACGACCTGAATTGCACATCGCTACATTTCCTCCTGGAACTTATTCAACCCATTATACACATCTACCAAGACAGTACTATACCCAGTAGGTGGTACATTCACGTTAGTATCCAAAATTGAGACTCAATCACTTCACAAAAAAGTGACATATTTTAACATATTCGTTATATGAACGAAAATATGGATTATATTTCGTTAATAAAAGAGTTATTCAGACATTAAATGCACTTGATTAAGGTTTTTTAAAACATTTAGGAGAAATTGGTGCCCCTAAAGAACATAAGAAGTTACTGTTTTCAATCAAAATGTTAATTTTGAACAAACGCTAGGATCAAAAGAAAGGAAGACCTCATACCGATACTATTTCACTTAAAATAATTACATATTAATGACAAAATCAATATTTTCGATGTATAACTATTCTGGGTAAAGATAGTTTTAAGTGAGAACGTTGAGAATTAACCACAGATTTTTGAACTTAGTGAATATTGCGGTGTGCTATTAAGACATGTTGTTCTTTTACTACTACATTTAAACTAATTTTAGAAACACGCGGAAAAACTTATAACTAAATTACTGTCGTCAAACTACATGTCGTCAACGCAGTTTCAGTTGACAGTATTTTAGCGTCAAAAAACTTATTTTCACCTACCATTAATATCGAAAGCTGCTTAAACAGCACTGAATACTTCTTTTAAAACAAAAGCAAAACATGATGAGGGTTCAATTGATGAAGACACAATTTCACATAGCTTTGTCACATTTGTACTTTTAATGGTGTTTAGTAAACAGGCAAAAAAGAAAAAACTAATAAGGCTTTTTCTCGATAGCGATATTCTGTGGGGCTGCTGCTGTTACAACTCAAACGACAGGTGAAACATTGGTTGGGTGTTCTTTCAATAATAATAATAATAAACTACTGGTGAATATTCAAGGACATGCACTGAAAATGTTAGGTAACTAACAAACTGCTGCGTTTGCCAGCGGACACGTACGAAATAATTGGTTCACTTCGCGATTTATACGCTTTTTGCTACTTGAAATTATTATTGTAGGCCAACTTATCACTCCATATTAATGTTAATACTATGGTGAGCTCTTCCGACAGTAGTCCGTAAAGAACTTGCACTGATTTAAGGGGTAACATTTTACCAGTCATCTGGTAACCAAGAATACAACCAGAAATCACACAATTTTACAAATTGATACTAGTGAGGATCATAAATTCAATAACAATTGTTTTCATATTTTGTAACTGTTGTTTATGAGACTACACAGGAAACTGGCAACAAGGAAACGTAATGCTGATCAACACGTGTATAAGAGCTCTTGCCCCTTTGCTGCCGTCTTGGTTGGTAGCTCTCAGCCGCTAACACCGTAGGTGTCGCGTATGCCACTGCCGACCCGGAAACGTGGTGGTAGACGGTTCGAGTCCAGCCACATACATATGTGATTTTCATGAAGTGTTACTTTCTTCTTGTGTTGACTGTACTGTGGATCGCCAAAGTCACATCATAAATCAACCGAGAAGCTAAATGATTGGAGAGGATGCACGTATCGATAAACTAAGGCAAATATTTGATTATTGCAGGCCATTTTCTTCCACAGTTGCTTGTTAATAATAAATAAATAAAAAATAATAATTAGTTTAAGGAAAATACTTTCTTTGTCTATTTTTAGCAATTTATTCTTTAAATGTGTTATATATTTTGAAATATCATGGAAAAGATTATTTCCAAATGTTTGTAAAGGAATCCGGCCACGGTATGTGAATATGAACTATTCCTCTGTAAGTCCAAAATTATTTCGTTAATCCTCTGAAAACCAAAACATTACTGACAAATATACTTGAAAGTGACCTCCAAACTGTCAGTGCCAGAAGAACTGGTAATAATTTTCAAAGATTTCATGAAAAAAGTACATCTTCCAAGGATAATTTTTAAGTTAGAAAGCAAGCGAAAGTTTCGATATGATAAAACTAGTTTGCGTAGCAGTTACTGATTCAAAATGCGATTCAGACCTCCTATTATCAAAACAGATTGTTCTACTGTCTTCGTTGTATAGGCCTACGTAAATGATGTTAAAGGAAAAATTATAGTCAGAACCGATAAACATTTTTACCACAAGAAGTCGAACAAATTCCGTCAAATCGTTTAAATCAATTAATCAATATTTGTCATAGAGAACTTAACTGTATCCTGTAGTATGCTTACTACACAGAAGGAAATTATTTATTGATATTCTCTAATGTAAACTATGTATCAACAAATTTGTTACCATCACAGCTATAACAATATGGAGTTCAAAATATTGAAGGCATATTCTATGGTCCGTCAGTTGTGATAGAAACCACACATATTTTACAGTATCGGAAAAAAAGTCGGAGAAGACACTGGTGGTGACGATCGATTGGATTTCCATACTGTCTTGTGTGGGACTGATCTCACGGTCTTGCTCGATTAAATAAATTGGTAAATAAAACACGTCTGAATACTGAACGAGAGGAGTGCACTTTGGAGGAATTTTATCGTCCTCAGGCATTTCATCATCTCACAATAATAATTTTAAAAAAATGTTGCCGCCAGCGAGACTCGATCTGACTACGACTGGGTTTAAGAGGCAAAGAGCATGCTCTTTGCGCCACTATTTCCTTGACGCGTTCTTAATGTAGGAAGCTTTTGAACGCAAAGGAATATTTCAATGCCGATTTTCGTGGACAACGGCAAACAATTGCATGTTACTGCTTTGCCACATTCACCTCTGCTTATGAGCTTATATTGCGCAACGTATAAATCGGATCTAAATTTTACTGCTAGCTTCTCTGGTTCTAAATGTGTCGAAATCACGTAGCCTGTAATTTATCAACTGCACACATGTTTGGAAAATAATTATTTTACAATATAACTAACATCACATTTCAGTAACAAATAACTTATCGAGGGAATTATTTGTCTCATTCTTGTAGGTGGACTATAATTATTATGCACCGTCGTCAAGGAAAACAAAAATATTATGTGAAAACATGAGAGGAAATGGCATGGACCTAAACATTAGCACTGTAAAAATTAAACGACCATTGTCATTTCAAAAATTAACATCCAGATTGTTGTCGTAGACCAACATAAATCTTATCTAACTGATTATAAATAAAGAAAGTCATTGAGAATCTGTGCTTTGAAGCAGAGTGTTCTTAAATTACCGTTTTTCTTCCGCTTCCTACAATGCTCTTAGTAGTTTTCGTACACATTATCGCATGTGCTTTTACAGAATGCGATTTGATTACCTACGGGGGCTTAATGCTAATTGCTTAATAAAGCATGAATTTTGTGCGTTGTTCTTTGTTTGGAATTACTTCACTATACTAACATAAATAAAACCAGCATCCACCAGTATTAACATGGAGTGATTTGGGGAACCCTAAGTCTTGATGACCGGGCGCGGATTCGAACCTGTGACCTCCCGAATGAGAAGCCAGAGATTCACCGCTTATCCCACCACGCCCGGTCATTCACAAACTGTCACTGCGGCTACAGAAATCCATGTTCCAAAATGGTAATGATGTAGAAAAGTAGATGATTTTTCAACCTTTAAAAGAAGAAATATATATTACAGAAGAAATTGATTTTGTCCCTATAAATGCTTAGGAGACCATACTTTTGGATTGCTCCCGTACAATAAACATGGATTCCTACAGTATTTTTTAAAAAACAGCTATGATTTGCAGCTTTACTATATGAGTTGTAAAATTGTATTCAAAATCAATTGAATACTAACCAAATGTTCTGTGCGTGATAAATTATTTGCTGTACGTGATCTAAAGGTATTCTTCTTCGCCGAAGGAATTAGGAAAGATTCGACTTATTTCCTGGTGCAACATTGCCAGTTTGCTTCCTCCGATGATGTCAAATGTTCTGCTGCTAGCAGACCAGTATTCGTTTCCGCATACAAGAAGTCATGTCTCAGTAGCTAGACGTTATTAAAAGAATACAGGTCTGCTAGCAGTAGAAATCTGACAACAGTCTACTCTGAGCCATCGCACAGTTCGGTTCACTTCCGTGTTTACGCGCGAGCAGTGTCGAGTGGTGTTTACCAAGTGATTGGATTTCACTAATCGGTACAGTGTGTGTTAGTGTATTTATCGACTGTCTATTTTAAGTTGTTAAAACAATAGTGGTCAACTAACGCGAAAAAAGGACGTTAATACACGGTAGCCAACAGCGTAGTGCTCCAGAGACTCAGTCTCGGAACACTATGGCTGAGGCTCTGGAACGATTCCGTCGACCAGCCAGGCAGTGGGCGCGGCATTACACACGTACTATACGATGCAAAACCCAACTTTCGATCCTCTCTTCGACATCGAAGATCCTCAGACACCTCCTACATTTCAAGACACCGGAAAAAATCTTGGCATCCAGATGCAGCCTGTACAAGAACCGTCATACGCCGAACGACTCCCACATATGGCAACGGAAGAGATGCAGTACGACCAGGTCGGAGATCTAACAGAGCAACAGCAGCCTCGCCAGACTCAAAAAGTGGCATCGCGATCCCGCCCAAGATCACGCTCACCTCAGAAGATTAACCAGTCATCACCAGTGAGTAAACGCGCGAAGCAAAAAGACCAGTGTCAACATAACCTAGAACTTACTGCAAAAGTCCCGCAACCTATCAATGTAAATGATTCATTAGTTAATGAAAAGATATCCCCGAACGTGACAAACTAACCCCTATGTCAACATCGCAGCCATACCTGGACCATCCAGTAACTATGACAAATCTGACTACCCCTCAAATCAAAGTAGCCAAGACAATAGATATTCACTTACTGACAATGGCCCTTACTATGTGATGGTCGAAAGCACTAACAGCAACATAGGCAGACTCCATCCTATGTCTGTTGGAAAAATACTTTTCTGCCAGAACAACCACCTAAGATCAGAAATCAGTAACATAACTTCAGCAGGGCGCAACAGAATTAGAATTGAAGCTAAATCTAGTGCCTCCGCAAACTCCTTGGTGGAACTAAAATCACTTAAAGACAACAACTTAGAGGCGTACATCCCGTACTACATGACGAGGAAGCAGGGAGTGATTCGAAACATTGACACCTCACTGTCCACAGACGAAATAATTAGTGAAATAGTTTCTCCCTTCCCCGTACTGAAAGTCAGAAGATTCACAAAAAAAGTCCCATCGGATAGTGGCACTCAGTACCGCCCCCTACCTGTATGTGTGTTAACCTTCCAGTCCCAAGTATTACCGCAATACGTTTACTTATATGGCATGCGTTGCGAAGTCCAACCCTATGTGCCACCTGTATTACAGTGTTACCGTTGTCTTAGATATAATCACAGTCAATCACAGTGCAAAAGCCAACCTCGTTGCAGCAGATGTGCAGGCCCCCATAATCTCAAAGATTGTACTCAGAAAACCAGCTAAGTTGCATTTACTGTCAAGGACACCACTTGTCCACCGACCGTTCTTGCCCGGAATATAGACAGCGAGCTGAAAGGAAACAAACTTTGGTAGCCAATAGTCCCCAATACTGGCCACAATTAACATACCCGCGTTCATACGCGAACATAGCAGCATCCAGCCCTCAACTTGTACAAATGGGTCAGCAACCACCGGAGCAAATTCCTATTCTATAGCTGCCAAACAAGTCGTTCCGCAAACCTTGCCTCCAAGCCCCATCGTAGCCTATGATGGTAGCAGCTCTCAAGCACGTGAAGTCGGAAGCCGCTATGATTTCCGCCAAACAGCTCCACGCAGCCGCCTAAAAGGAAACTCGACCCAATCAAATGTAGCAGGAAATAGAATAACAATTCCCAGACATTTATTTTGGAGAAGTGATGGTCCTTTAAGCCCAATAATAAACAACCACCATGAAACTACAATTCAACCAACACCTTTAGAGTCAACCTATGGCAAAGAGAGCACAGAAACTATCCCACCCTCCAATAAATCCTCCCCACTGGTTGAAAAGCTCTTGATCTTCATTATCTCTATACTAGAAGAAACCAAAACCAGTGGCATAATAGACCCGACACTCATTGGCACTAAACTACAGGAACTATTAACTACCATCGGAGCTTAAATCCTCCAACAATGGAAAACATCTTATGTGACATTAAAATCGCACATCAAATAAAAATACCGCAATGAATTCCTGGTCGCTATTGCCAAACAGAGAAAGCTTCACTACAGAACCTAAGTTGGCGACATCTTGTAATTGGTTTGAACTAAACCTCTCCCAGGAAATCTATGGCCCAAGGACGACAGATTACAATGCTACAATGGAACGCCCGTTCACTAAAATCTAATAAGGAAAGTCTTGAACAGGCATTAAGAGCGCACGACGTAGATATTGCCACAGTCGCCGAAACATGGCTGAAACCAACTGACAGCATGAGTATTAAAAGCTACAGCATCATTCGTTGTGATCGTGATGACGGATATGGAGGAACTGCTATCTTCGTCAGAGAGGGAATGACGTACAACACAGTGCAACTTGACACCACAGGACTACCGATTGAAGCCTGCGCCATCTCCTTAAGAGTTAACAATACCTGGCTGACAATAGCGACGATATATCGACCGCCCAACACGGCTCTCACAAAACCTCAAATATTAAGGCTATTACAAAAACTACCCAGCCCATATATTATCACCGGAGATCTGAATGCGCACAACAGTGCTTGGGGGAGCGGAAAAACAAATCATCTTGGCCGAATAATAATAGAGATAACAGAAGAAGAAAATCTAGTTATACTTAATGACGGCACAGCTACAAGAATCTGTAACCCGACGGAACGTAAATCAGTAGTGGACATTGCATTGGCCTCCTCGAATATTGCAGCATTGCTCGATCACAGAGTGATCCACGAGCCTCTGGGATCAGATCACTACCCGATTTTGATCACCATGAGACTAAATCAACCCAGCAAAAAACCTCAGGCAACATCAGGTCACAAATGGAATATCAGGAACGCAAATTGGAACGTATACACTGATACTGCTGCGACACAGTTAAACAACCTAAACGATGGTGGAGTGACAGAGGAAAACTATAACAGCCTGATCCGGGTTATAAACCATGCGGCCAAACAAGGCATACCCCAAAAGAAACAAAAAGAAATGAACACTACCAGGAACCACCCACCATGGTGGAACGAGGAATGCGAGAAGGCTATTCAAGAGAGGAGAGACGCGCTCCGAAAATATCGTAGATGCAGCAACATGGAAAATTTCATAGAGTTAAACAAAGCACAAGCTCGTACAAAAAGAACATTGAAACAGATGAAGAAAGAAGGTTGGAAAAATTTCTGCGCATCAATCAATAGAAACACCCCAATTACCACCATATGGACAAAAGTCAAAAACTATAAACGATCAACTGAAACAGTGCACCCGACGTCGAACATAAGCACGGAAATGCTGGAGCAAATACTAACAACATTAGCACCTCCTTCCGCCAACCCAATCTGCAACTCCCCACCTGAAGATGAAGCTAGCGACCCCATGTCAAGACCTTTTAACATGGAAGAATTTGAAAAAGCGTCCAAGAATTCCAATAACACGGCACCAGGAATAGACAACGTCCACTACAGAATGATCGGACACTTACCATCACGAGGGAAAAAGATGCTCCTAAAAGTTCTAAACAATGTCTGGAATAAAAGACAACAGATTGCAGGATTAAAAACTTCGAGAATCATCCCGATCCTGAAGCCGGGTAAAAACCCGTCAATAGCCACATCCTACAGGCCCATAGCACTATTGCCATGCCCATATAAACAACTGGAGAGGATGGTGAAGAATAGGATCGAATGGTTTGCCGAACACAATGACCTTCTGCCAGACCACCAGTGGGCGTACAGACGCGGTAGAGGCAGCAATGACCTACTAGTAAGACTTGTCACAGACATCCAATCCAGCCTAAGTAGAAACCGATATCTCATAGCCCTCTATACTGACATCAATAGCGCCTATGACAATGTCAACCTCGAGCTACTGGCGGGGAAGATGCAGAACATGGGCTTCTCCGCAACCTTTACTTACAACCTAATATCAATGCTGCAGGACAGAATATGATAAAAACACAAAGGAGTTACAATAGGACCGCGACACACGAGCCAGGGTCTGCCGCAAGGATCGATTCTATCACCGATCCTCTTCAATATATACACGTATGACCTGGCCAAAATACTACCCAGGGGAGTGTACATACTACAATATGCAGATGACATATGCATATACGCAGAAGGCGAAACGCTGACGGAATGCATAAAATTGCTTAGTACAGCGATGGAAAGATTAAACAAATGGTTGCAAGATAATGGGATGCAGATTGCACCAGAAAAATCAGCAGTAGTAATATACACGAGACACCGATTACAACAAATGGAATCTGTACGACTTGGGCCATACCTATTTCCAAACAAAAAGGTAATAAAATACTTGGGCATGCAAATAGACGCCAAACTTAGCTGGGGTCCACATATAACATACATGATAGACAAATGTGAGAAGGCTATCAATCTGCTGCGTGCAACAAGTGGCTGCTGGTGGGGAGCTGACCCGAAAGTACTCTTACTCCTCTACAGAGCTTTGGTGCGTCCGATAATTGACTATGGGTGCCTCTGTTATAGCTCTGCAGCTGAAACTCTGCTCAACAAAATAGATAAGGTTCAATACAAAGCACTGCGCATATGTTTCGGCGCAATGCGCTCTACACCCACAAACGCACTCTTGGTAGAAGCCATGGAACCTCCACTGAACATCCGACGATACTACCTATGTGGGAAATTCATCTCAAAGATTATGCAGTTCCGAAACAATCCCTTAATAGATGTATTAGAGACACTGGCGCACAGAACCACTGTGGACAGTTACTGGCGTAGGAAAAAAATACCACTGCTCGCTACAACATACATCGACTTAGTTCAATACCAACCTATAATCATTTCCTCAAGCAGAATGCCTTGCTTTGAAGGCTCATACAAATCAACTATAATCAAAATGGAGATGAACTTGGACATACCATTCACAGAAAATACAGAACGGAACACAAGCCTTTATTGGAAACTCTTGCGCAATACGAAAATAGTGTACACATTTACACCGATGGTTCAAAGATCGGCAGCACAGTAGGCTGTGCCTTCGTGGATATGCACGCACGAGTCGAATCGATGTATAAACTCCACAGCGAAGCGACGATATATACCGCCGAAATGGTTGCCATACTCAAGGGATTAGAATATGCCAAGAGCACCAGCTCCAAGACAGTGATCATACTATCTGACTCTCGAAGTGTCCTCGAATCTCTACACCATCTTAATAATAATGCGTGGAGATGCCCCTTAACGTACCAAATCCTGGAAAGTGTCAGGGAACTAGAAGAAATAGGAAAACGGACCATCTTTATCTGGATAAAAGCGCACACGGGAATTTACGGCAACGAAAGAGCGGATCAGTTGGCTAAGTCGGCAGCCTCCGACGGTACAACATACCCATATATCAAGACGACTGATCTCCTGTCCACCCTGCGCGCCAAGGAAAACAACTGTGGGAAACATCGTGGGAAGAAACAATAAAAACAAAAGGAAAACATTACGGCACCATACATCCAACAATCCCTAAATCGCAGTGGCATCAAACGAATTACGTACCAAGGAAAACAATTGTCACCATTAGCAGACTAAAATTCAATCATGGCTTCTTCCCAAAACACTTACACCGCATTAATTCACTGAACACCCAACCTGCACATGCGATGGAAGCAGCATATGCGAACCCAACCACCTCCTATTTGCCTGCAAGGAAAAATGGCGGGAGAGCACACAGCTCATCAAGAACTGTGGGATTAGGAATACAATTACCAATAAACGTTACCCACCTCCTGGCTCTGGAAGATGTTACCATCTAAAAATAATAACGAGGTTCCTGGAAGAGAACAACATCAAGATTTAGTGTTATTGTTTTGATCTTGTAATTCTGTAATCACATTGTATATATTATATTTATATTATATATATATATTTTAATCACGTTGTGTACAGAGTGAATGCGATTGCGTTGTTATATTGTATATTGTATTGTGGTCTAGATGCGGTATGACTGTGGAGTGACGCTCTGTTGAAATGTGTCACATTTTTGTGTAAACATTATACTCTAATTGTATTGTTGTGATGTGTGTGAGATTGCATTGTTGAATTTCATATTATACTATGTTGCGGCATGGCTGCGGTATGTCTGTGCAGTGGTACCGAGTGTTGAAACATGAATGCCGTATCTTTGGTGGTCAAATTATGTTTAATGGTATTGAATTGCTTATTATACTATAGATGTAATTGTGTTTTATATTGTGTATGATATCATATCACAGTTTGGCGTTGGCTTTGGATGTGTTATCAATGGTGAAAATAAGTGTATTCCTATTTCAGTCTTATGCTGCTATTGATCACTGATGCAAGTATTATAATGATATGAGGCTGGCTGTAAGGAGAATATCCAAATGCCATTAAAATAAATTTAAAAAAAAAAATCTGACAACACTGGAGGAAGCAAACTGGCAATATTGCACCAGGAAATAAGTCGAATCTTTCCTAATTCCTTCGGTGAAGACAAATACCTTCAAAATTGTTTTTAAAACGTCTTCAGTCTTTTGAATCTATTTTTATTATCATTTCTGATAGAAATTCTCGTTCGTTTCGAAGCTTTGCACGGAAACTTACATATGATTTTTTTCCATCTGCAAAAATCTGTAGATAAAACTGTCAAGCACGTCATATCATCCAAATGAACTGGCGAAAAATTTCAAACACTTGGAAATCGACTCTTGACTCGGTTTTATATTGGATGATCAACAAATCAACATTAATAACTCCAAAAATAAGGAGGATAAATAGATATATGGACGATTCATCATGTGCACAGCATTAATTTTCCGCGCGCGTTGACTGACATAAAAATATAACTTGTAGTTTTAAATAAAGTCATTGGCCGTAGCGACCAGCACTTTACTAAAAATGCCATGACAGATTTGAGTAAGGTGGAACTATTTCTTGCTGATTAAAATGATGCATGCAGCAGTTTACGTGCAAGAGTTCCACGAAGATCTCATTGATGTGAATCGCTTGGTTCTTCATCGTGCTATTGGCAATTGCATGAACAAAAAAATGTCAGACTGAACAATATGAAAAACGGTTATATATATGTATAATTTGGTATCGTGAATCTACCCAAAAAATGATGCCTGAAATCATCAAATTTTTTAAAAATCATTTCAACTATTCCAGTATCGGCAAACACCGCAGATCGATCATTTTCAGCATTACGGAGAAGAAAAACTTATTTGAGGAGTATCTTGACTCAGCAAAGATTGAATGATTTCAGGGTAGTCCTCGTTAACCGAGAAATTGGCGGGTGATGTTGACCTACATATTTTGCGGATACATTTATAGCCTACTCTAGAGCTGTATTTTGACAAAATAAGTTTGCATTGAAAAAATTGATATTATATAAATTAAAAATGTAGCATCTTAAAAAGGTTTATTAATATTTATTTGTTGATCATACAATTCTTAGTAAAACTGTGTACATGAAGTATGTGCTAATACATATATCCAGTTAATAAAAAGTATGCTACACTCTGATAATGATTTCATTTTTATACTTAAATTATTATGATAGGTATCCGTTCCTTATTGTTCAATCTAGTATTTTCTACGCATCTTTTTTCCATCTCCTCTGTTTATTAATTACTATCTATTCCTGCGATTTCATTTACGTAGCGAAATAGGAAGACACAAATTATTGGTTATATATCTATTACTATTATAAATTTGAAAATCTATAACTTTGTAACTCAATCACGTTAAAAAGGCTGAACCCATTTTAATGAAATTTAGTGTGTTTTTTGACCAGAAATAGAATAAAAAAAAAAAAAATCTTTCTTTCCTACTCTGCCCGTCTGCTCGCTTATTACTTGAAATCTACTGGATGGATCTAGTAGCGATTTTAACTATTATATAATACCGTTTGGTGCCTCCGACTTCATTCATGTTTGTCAAGGATTTTGAAGGACTTTATTTAATTTGCATGAAACCCTAAATGTTTTATTGATAAAAAAGTAGCGTATGTTATTTCTGGCCAAAACAGTAACCCGTCAGTGATAGTTTCGTCGAACCTAGTTCACACTTTTTGCCGGTTCAAAAAAAAAAAAAGTGTCATCAAGCACCCACGAGGTTTTCTAACTCGGCGCCCCTGGTTCGACCGCCGCGTGGCAGAGTTTCAATTAGCCGCGCATGCGCCTCTGTCATGGCTGCCCTACCCCGATAATCCTACTGGGGAAGGGGGACCTACAGCTTTACGTGGAATCCGAACCACCGAGCGTCCTAACATGCCTCACATGATCAAAGCAAAGCTCTGTCAGAGGCGAAGGTTAGTTTTAAGGCTCGTAAACACTCCACCTGGGACCGGGATTCGAACCGGGCACCTTCCGTTCCCCAGTCACGCGCCTTAACCAACTGAGCCACCAGTTACCAACTCGAGGTAATAAGCAGTGTTACCTGGGAACATTATATTTGTCTTTGATATCTTTTTTTTTTTTTTTTTTAACTGCTTAACGTCTCTTAACAGCGAGGTCCTTAGAGACGGGAAAGGATGGAGGGAAAGGAATGGGAAGGAATTCAGCCATGGCCTTTTTTAAAGGAAGCATCCCGGCATTTGCCTGGAGTGATTTAGGAACCCATGGACAACCCAAATCTGGATGCCCGGACGGGGATTCGAACCGGCGTCCTCCCGAATGCGAGGCCAGAACTTCTTTGATATCAACCGTATCCTCTATTTAAATAAAAAATACAAAAAAAACTTGCTTCTAATTTATTTCGGAGATTACTGGAGATCGCGATTCCGCCAGGAGTTGTCATCATAATACGCAAAACTCCACTAGAAATTCTTTCCGAAGTTAATTTAACGGTTTCATGCTGGTCCAGGCTGTATTACAACCTAATTTCTGATTGAAAATAATGATCCAGGCTGTATTACAACAGAATTACTGCTTGAAAATAATACGTGTTGCGACTGACTACGACAGTATTCCAACGATATTACTGAATGTTGTTGTAGCGGAATCGCGATCTCCAGTAGACCCTTATTTTGTAGGTTTTGAGAAAACAAAACAAAAAGTTTTTATATTGTTTTTTTTATATATATATATTGGTGTTACTTTGCCATATATTAATATTATTTTACTGAAAGCACTCTTAATTCACAAAAAATGCATCCTAATTTACCAATAATAAATTTGATTGAAACTAGCTGGCGGCAGTATTGGGAAGCCGTGGAGCAAACAGCGTTCGCTATGCAATCTGATAAGTGTCAGAGGTTGATATCTGTTCCAAGCGGCTGCTGTTTGACTTACCACAGGCGAGATATGTGCTTAGGTCCTTAGGGTACGGAACATTAACTGTGCGAGGCTAGACTGGCACTTGCCTTATTTTATCGTTTAATAAGACATCGCCACTTGACGAGGTTACTAGGTTCGGGAGAGTATAGGAGCAAAGAAAATAAGGGAATTTGGGTGCAGGATTTTCAAGTAATCATCCCTGTATTTATCTGATGTGATTTTGGGAAACCAATGAAAACCGAAACCTCGATGGACATATCGGGAATCGAAAGCGCGTTCTTCTGAAATGGCGGTCTGAATGTTCCAGTACACTCAACAGGCTCGGTATATGTCCATATGTCATTTTTCCCGAAGATCCTATCATGTCTTAGTACCCTGTAACCTAACTCCCTTTCCCTTCCCCCCTCTCCCATCACCCACGTGTTCGGACCTACTCGCAGAAAATACCGGACATTGGAATTGGCGTTACCGGGGTCCTGTGACCACCCTGTTAGCTTTTCTAGTCCTCGTTATGGATTCAGGCTATAAGCGAAGGGAAAATTAATCTTCTGGTTATACCCGAAAGGAGGCAGCGTCTGTGTTCGTGTGATTAATACCCTTTCTGACGCGTGTTAATTGGTAAATTTATTGAGACCTGTTAGTAAGCGGTCGTATTCTTTCTGTGTCTAATAATAGATGGGACATTACTGGGAGTCATCTGCGAACCAATAAAGGGAGCGGTAGTAGGGGGCGGTCATCAAAGGGATGTCAGTGTCCGGCCTTAAACGTCAGTTAGTATGTCTTAGTCGCTCGTGAAGCTTGTGGTTGGCGTTCACAATCTATTCGCTACCGATTTTTGGGCTGGAGATTCAGTGGTGTTCATATACCCTACATGGATAAAGGTTTTTGTGTGATCAAGGTGACATCTAGGCGCACTTCGGGTGTGATCGGCATCTCAAGATGATTGCTCTGATTGCTCCAGTGCTGGAGGCGTTCTGGTGAGCAAGGACCAAGCGCCCAGAGGCTCGATGCACCTGTGCTGTCAGCGATGCACTAAACAAAAATCCCTGCTTGGAATGAAAGGGTCAGAACGACACTCCCTAGTGCTGCGCATATCTGTGCCTCACCGCTTTCTGGTATGGCACTGGAGGTTCAGGGAGTTGCTTCCTTGCTGCTGGAAGTCACTTTGCTGAGAATATCTCCGTACAACGTTTAAAGTAGCAGTCATGTTGGGGTTACCCGTGCTCGGCTTTAAACTTCAGGTAGTCGTGGGGGCTGCTGCTGCGTTATGAGACAAGGTTTGGTGCACCTTACCGCCAGCATGTACTAGTGCCTCTTGCTGTCATAACAGTTCCTCCATGTATGTGGGGTTCTGTAGCGCATGAGTCCAACCAACTGACCTTGGCGGGAACTTGAGTGCTATGCACGATCTTGCGTTTCGACAGTGCTCTCTGGTGCTTGGACGAGTTGTGTGGAAATCCTTTCTCCACAGGATGCCTTAACGCTTCCGCCGGTGTCTGGGGGAACTTTCGTTCGGAGCTTTGCCACTCGGGCACGAGAACGCTTCTACCTCAACCAACTTTCCGTAGTGAGGAGTCCACAAAGGAGCCGATGAGATCGCGCGCTTGGCGGGGCTTGCAGAGAGGTTTGCTAAACGTGTTAGGCCTGGCTTGTCGTCGCGACGCTTCCACGTAACTCCCCGTGGGCACTTCTTCATGGTTGCTAAGCGCGCTATGCCTCACCGTCCTTGCTGAAATTGCGGATAAATTTCTGCTATGACAGCGGGTAATCCGGAAGAATCGGCTGGGTGGTTGCTGGATAGCTGGTAGTTTCTGGTGAGGTTAGTAAGGGGGAGCGTCAAACCGCGAGTCGCATAAGGCAACCAGTTGGTGAGGCGAAAACCGATTCATCGAAATCCACAGTCCAGTATTCAAAATCAAGGTTGCCTATGGATATTGACAAGCATTGAATCGCACACTTAACGAGTGAGCATGTCGGTCTATTTATCCACGATTTTTAGGTGAAAAGTGACGCAGGAAGGTCTAGTTTAAGCTTGCTGTCCGCAAACGGAGAACTCAATTTTGGAACTCAGATCGGTCTTAAAAACTGCTTTTCATACATCAACAAATACTGATCGCATTCCATACAAAATTCTGAGACAACTTGGTTCTAGATCAAAGACGTTCAACGTGGATTATTTTAAATTCTGTCTGATTTGAAGGAATATTTCCCTTATTCCTAAAAGAAAACAATGCTTAACATTTTCATGAAGTCAGGCAAGGCAGATAATCATGGTAAATAACTCGAATGAGAGAAGTATAACTGAGGCAACATTACTTGGATATGTTCCACTATGGAACAATTAAATTTGCAAAATTTTTGAAGTGAAAACTTCTATAGGCGCGTTTGACAATTTTTGGATGAGGGATAAACTGTGAGTTCGCGTCACCGACATGCTATGATATGTTGCGCGTAGGATATGCTCCTTGAACGCTTTTTTTTGGGGGGGGGGAAGGTAAAATCATATGAGTTCGCGTCACGAAAGTGCTGTAATAGAAGTGTATCTGTAGCTATAAGTATGTATTACGCTTGGACAGCAGGGAAAGTACATATTATACTTGTCTTTAATAAATAAAAATAAATGTTCGTTTGATTGTTAGTTGGTTTGTTCCCCTTCCATGTGTTCCTATACCATTCATCCGATTGCGATGAAACTTTGGTGAGTTATTGTGTATGTGCCTAGGAAGCTTTCTGAAAAAAAATGATAGTACTTAGCCCACTTATTCTTTAAATTAAGGCGGTCTCGTAGCACATCCGTTAAGGCCCTTAGTTCCGAAAGTCTATCCCTCTGTTCGCGGGTTCAAATCCCGTGGCAAGCAAGAATTTTAAGGAATTCTATTTGGTTATATAAGCAACGCCGGGACGTTCCGTGGCTCTGATTCCATGTTAATTGTAGGCCCCTGAGGAAAGTAATTGGCCATCCTCCCTCTGACACAATAGCTTGGAACATCTCCTTCTGGATGATTTGACCATCCGTGGGGTCATGAACTAAGTTGGATTTTTGAAGTGACGTGCTGTAGTTGGACAGCGGTCTGATTGCCCAATTGGTTAAGGTGCGTTGGTGGGTGATGGAAAGTCCACGGCTCGAATCCTGGTCTCGGTTTGAATTATTGTTATATGTATATATATCTAACCTCTGCAATACATCATGCAATGTGTATTTCATTGTGGCTTAGGACTTATCTTACTTGCGTGCTAATACAAATTTCTCGTTCTTCGATAGTATTTTTGCCGCGGATTTTAAAATTCAAAATTCTATAAAAGTTTATAATAATTTTAGATTTATGTGCTGAAAATATGGTTATTAATTCAAAATTACTTATTATTAGCTTACATTATCGAAATTTTGGATTGAAAAATTTGCAAAAAAAGAGTTAAATTTTGCAATTTGAACATAAACATGCGAATTAACTTTTATTTCAAATTTAGGGTTTATTAGAAGGTTGAATTTATGCTTATTTTTCTTACTTCAGTTACTATACGCCTATTGAATCCTTTTTAGAATATAATAAAATGACTGATAGTATGAATAACCTAAGTATTATTGAAATTAATGGTTGGTGATGTAAACAATGAAAATAATGTTGAAAACTAAGTTTTTTTAAATTCATGTAAATTCGAATTCTATGAGCCGTATGGTAGTTCATTGCTTTCAAAAATTACGCTGCTGCGGTCGCGGGTTCGAATCCCGGCAGGCGCACCAATTATTGAGAGTTGTGTTTGATCATGCGAGCTACGTCAGGCCACTCCGTAGTTCGGATTCCACGTTAAAACTGTAGGTCCCAGAGGAAATGAACTGGCCATCCTACCTCTGACAATGGCTTAGTATGCCTCCTTCGGGTTGTGGACTAAGTTAGTTACAAATTCAATGTGGGCGTCCTCGTAGCTCAGGAGTTAGAGCGCCCGGACGACCGGGCCTCGATCCCCGACGAAGCTGGACGTCCGGAACGGTTCCCCAGGCCCACCCAGCCTGCTATCCAATGAGTACCCTGAAGGAAACTCCGCGGGAAGGTAAAGAATGGCCGGAGCGTGGTGCTGACCCAGTCACATCCATTCTTGTGCTAATGGTGTAATGGGAAAGCGGATCTCTGCCTCTGCGAATCCTACGGGTAGTGGCAGGAGTTGTAGGAACCCTGTGACCCTTATGTTTACAAATACTAAGTATAAATAATATAAATGTAAATTCATTACTATGCCAATTAAGTTGTATTTATATTTTGTAGATATAGATGTGAAAAAAGTAATGTTAATGATTTTCATTTACAAATTAAGAAATTTTAATTTTTGATACCTACAATTAATTTGAAAATTAAAAAAAATTATTATTTCATAAGCTTTCACTTCTATTGGCAGACCCAATGACTGACAATTCTTCTTTCAACTATAACAATGCCATAGTCACATCAAAATATAACGTAATATATCTAGCAGCAGTAGTAAACATTACAATTAATATTTTTGAAATAAATTTAATGTTTCTACAATTTTATTATTTACGATGGACTTACATAATTGCGGCACACAGTGAAGTATGAGGTGATTAAGTAAAGTGGATGTATAATTTATATGAAAGTATAAATTTCAATTTTAGTGTGAATACATTTATGTATTGTATTGTTCAAAATAAATTTAGTGTCAACATGAGCAATGAAAATTTCTTATCACGACTCGTTTACTTTTCGAGACTGATTATAGTGTAATCAGGTGTTTCCTGATTCTTTTCGTATTCATTATGGAGCAAAGATGTTTCAGCTGTTAGCCTTATTGATGGGGAAGAGCAGTTGGTGTGGACAAGGCAGGCTACGACACTGCATCCTCATCTGGCAGTAATGAATGGGACCGCACGTTGCGAAGACACCTAGCCAGCTGATCCCCAACCTTAACTGCAAAGTGAGGATTGTTCGCTCATCAAGGCCAGAGGATGTGTTGTAAGGCATGTAAACACGTTCTATGTCGTCTTCCGATAACACTGTCCACCGTTCGCCACTTGCTGCTCCCCACTACTGGAGGGCGCTGTCTGATATACTGGTCCAATATGAAAAACCAATATCCTTCCTTGAGCCAAAACTCTCAGATTTACAGGAAGACAATAAAATTTAACGCAGGTGATTTAACTTTGGAGAATTTTTCACCACCTCGTCCTTTACTATTTAGGACCCGCCGACCTGCCTAAAACGTTCTCCGGCAATCGTTAAACATTGGCACCAAACAAACACCGACTTTTTACTGTCGTCTGAAAGGGTGGGAGAAGCGTGTCCATAACGGTTAATGTGCCCACATGGTTGGATGAGTAGTGTTGCCAGGTCCAGGTTGTTAAAAATCGGGACAAAAGGTCAAAAAATCGGGATTTGGGGTTACAAATCGGGACAATTCCAAAATATGGGTTTTTATACTACTCGCGTTTATTTTTATAAATTATGAAGGGCAGGGATAATTTCAATAAGCATTGCTCTATAATATGGTAGAAACTTATGAATCTTACTAAATATTATAGTAATAATGAGACTTGTTGACTAAAGTACTTATTTTATTATTAAAATTGTATTTAGTGCTAGATTTCATTGCTTTTATCATAGGTTTTTTAATAATGTAATTATAAAATTCCCTATAGGACAAAGTGAAACTAGTTTTAACTGCTTTGACATGTTCGAGCTCTTAGAACAAATTACATTAACCTGCGCTAATTTCCTTTCAGCTGGTGCGATTGAAACTGGTATTGCTGCCATGAAAGCAAATATTCAGATTTATACGTCTCGTAAAAGTGTTTTAAAGTTTGAGCTCATTTGGCGGAGTATGAGAAATGACTATAAAGTTTCGGGATGAAATTCTCCAGTTAAAATTAACTCATACACAGAGCATATCTTACACTGTTACGGTCATGGAGGAAAGAAATTTCTTTCCTCCATGGTTACGGTACGCAAAATGAATGCAGGACATGACGCTGATATAATTTGATTATTACTATGGTACAGTAACTGGAAAAACTGAATTGAGGCACCTAAAGTTCACATCTGCGTTGTCTGAATAGTAGTAACTAGTAAAATGTTTACTGTCAATACTGGGCGTCTTCAGTCGTGTCATTAAATTTTTATATGTGGGTGATGCAGCTTAATTCGCGTCTTCATAAAACTCAAGTTTTTGAATTTGTGGTTGGGCTGTAAAATCTTTCCATCAGCAAAAAAATGTATGTACTATGGTGACTGGAGGCGTCAGTAGCAACAGTATTTATCATTCTGAATAGTTTTGATCGCCTCTTGAACAGATACCGAACCTAAACCATTACGCGTATGTGCAATCCCAGTAACCTATGTTCTTCAAATTGACAATTTCTCAGCAATTTTAGAATCATTATGCAAAGTAGGATCGAGTTTTGATTCACAACCGAATGAACTTAATGACAAGGTGTGTTCACCAGAATGACATGTAAATAAGAACGAAGTCTTTGTCGGCGTTGAGAATGTATGAAATGCTCTCAGGAGCATTTCATACAGAGTTATATGTATTTGTAACTTAACCAGCTGTCACATATTCTTGATTCTTGGGTGTTCATCTGAACGCATTTAAAAATATTTTAAGCGATTTTGTTAAACTGACACTTCCTTCTTTTTTCTTGTTTTCATTACATTTCTGGTGTTTTGCTTTGTCGTTTTAGCCACCATGAAACATGCTAAACTGTTTTTGGCACAATGTGCTGGTTAGTGGGATCAGTTGAACAATAACACTGCTGGCTGGGTGCGATGCGTCTGAGGTGGACACGCGATTTCATTTTTTTGCGAGAAGTTATGGTTGTTTATTACTTTGCTAAAAAATCGGGACATTTGGCGTCCCGATCGAGAGTAAATCGGGACCGTGTACCCAGACCCATGAAAATCGGGACGTCCCGCGCAAATCGGGACACCTGGCAACGCTAGTGGAGAGGGAAGCAGATAGCTGTGCCGGTTGCTGTGATCATAAATGTCCTTGTTAATGAAGACATTACGAGCCGTTTCTGGGTAGTAAACCAATGAGCAGTAAAAAAAGCAATAACTAACCTGATTAAAAAAATTGCCATAAATAACAATGACAGTCCAATTAAAAAATGCCATTAACAGCAATTAAAGTGACAGCCAAGTTAAAAATTGGTTGGCAGTCCAATTTAGTGAAAGCCATTAGGGGGAGGAGGGTATAAACAAAAAACTGGTGGAAAGTCACTATATTTTTCCTGCTAGTATCAATTTATATTTTTTAAAAAAAATTATTAAAAAACTGGTGAATGAGAAAGAAGAGGCATATATTTGCTTTCTGGATATTCAAGACCCTGCTAACAAAATGAAGTTATCAGAAGAAAGGCAGCATTTAAAACAGAAATAAGAAATGTCAGAAGACAACAATCGTAAAAGTAGATTTCCGATCTTGAGCATGATTTACGTGGTAGGCAAGATAAGGCATATGTGGTGATAAAAATTCTCAGTAAAACTGAAAAAGATAAGGTTACTATATATATAAGGTAAGATATGGCATGCTTAAAGTGATGCCAAAATTGATCCAATATCCACTGACGAACTTCACATAGCATTTAGTAGTTTTAAGAATACAATATCTCCTATGTAATGTCACAATTTTACATAGGAGTCAAGAAGACGACGAAACACGAAGAACGCTCGAGAAAGGCGAATAAATAGGAACTTAATGTTTAGATTAATCAGGAATAAGAAATTAAATAAGGAAAATTGCAACAAAGTAAGGAGTAGGGAGTGAGAAATGTTAGATTAGTTACTGAAATAATAAATAATTTCTGGCGACCCAACATAAATGACAGCGGAGAGAAGGCGGGAAAGAGCGTTGGTCACCGGTCTGTGGTGCACCGTCTGTCTGGCGCCAGAGACAATAATCGTTAGCTAATCTTCGGAAACTAAAAACGAACTCCTAGTGTGTGTTTCACCAATAGCATCTCTGCTATTCCTGCAGTTTTATACGTAAAGCAGAGAGACTGGAAGGATTCAGTGAAACGCGTATGTGTAAATTTAGTAGTACCAGAAAGTAAAAAGCGAAGAAGAAAGTCATTATTGGTTACAGGTTTTGAAAAGCCATTAATCGAAAACCCATATAAACCCTCCAAACGTACGAAGCGAGGTCTATTGCCGTTGGTCTCTTGCTGCAGGTAACTTGATCTCGTGTCTTCGATGTATTAGCACCTCAATACGTTTTGAAGTATTAATGTGATGAAACATGAGTTGCGACCAATGCAACCAACGCAACCATTCGAAGTGGCTGAAGGGAGCCTTCATTACAATGAATAAGTAAGCTGTTCATACTTCTCTTTCTCGGTCTCTCGACATGTATTCTGAATCTATATTACTCTCAGATATAAATCTATTGTACTTCAAATTTTGATAAAGAATAAGTTACGCTGATAAATAACTAACAAACTTAAGATGCGTGACTTTAGTATGGTGTTAGTGATTAGATTGTGTGAAAGCTTCAAGAATGAAGTGTAATATTGAACATTTGAAAGTACTATGAGTAACATGTTCTGTGTTCATAAGAACGAAGTTTCTCTCGACATTGGGGATTTATGAAATGCTCTCGGGTATCTAGCCGAGTTAACGAAGTGTTGCCACACGATATTTCTGTGATCACTCTCATTGTCGTCATCTTCTTCATCATCAGTTCGATAACTCGGCTAGATACCGGAGAGCATTTTATAAATTTTCTGTATTATAATGAAAATGGGATCTAAATGGACTATTGCGGTTGAAGGTTTTGAGTTTTTGTTAATATGATTTCTTGTTAATACTAACTTTATATGTTCCAGCTTTTGTTAAAATTTTAAACATTGGAACATCGATCGAGAGAGCAATATCTTATTAAATGAAGGTAAAATTATGTTAACACTGAATTTACTGCACAATAACAGAATTAGGATATCAAATAACATAATACAATTTTGGGTGTCATAATAATAGCATTTAGTAACGCCCCCATCTAAGAATATTCTTCTTCATCATCACCTTTTCCATACAATAGGGGTTGGCTGCCTTTGATGAGTTATACTTGTAGCGTATCACCAGGGGGGGGAGAGAATTATTAATTAATTCTTAATATTTTACGCTATACAGGGTACTATAATTGAATATCAAAATGTAAATTATTCAAATGAGAATTGGATAATTTTGGGATTTGAAACGGTCACAAAAAGACATTTTAATAAAGATTTTTTACAATGGCATCTACAAATCTGAGCGTATTTACCATTACGTTAATAAACAAGAGGTTGTGCAATTTTCTAAGCAACGCTCAGACGTATAATGAGCCCTTTAAATGCAAGCAAACAAGTATAGTTGTACTTTAAAAAATCTCACAATAATTCTAATGCAAAGTATGTTACCAGTTATGATGATAGCAAACAGTAATGAATTTTAATGGGTAGGGACGCCATGAATGATTAACCTGTCATTCGACAGTTACACAGTCTAGCTCAGTGGTTTTATCAGATCAGAGCAAGGATCTTTATCTCAGATGCGCTTAAGGGTACAGTTTCAAGGGAGATGCAGGCTGAATGGCTTCGTAGAAACACATTACCGTTCTTCTTCCACGGCAGGTAGCGCTGAGCGGAGATGACCACCGGGTCGATCGTCGTAACTGGCCACGCCAGCAGTACGCGGCAAGTCGGAAGTTAGAAGTGCGCCTCAGATGGTCTCCAGGACACAAGTCAGTCCAGCACACATGGACCCCAAGTCGCCAGTGACTCGTCTGGGCTCCGGAATGGACGAGATCTTGGCTGCCCTCCCGACTGGAAGGAAGTCCCTCGTCCTTTTCTGCCGCCACGGAGGTAAACTCTAACTCCACCTCTTGTGGCTCGAAGACGACATAGAACATAAAATTCCCCGAATCTTAGTACTATGTTCCCTGTGATTGGCTGACCATCTGACGTCATGTGATTCTGTGGCTTCTCTTGGCCACGTTAAGTTTCGGCAATCCTGGAGAGCCGATGTCTCGTTCGGGAGGAATGAATTCTGTTTACGGCCTGCCCGACTGAAATCCCTAATCCTCTTACCATTCTGCCAAAAAAGGCGCCATCCCGTCGCGCCAGCCAGACTGCCCTTCACTGAAGCTTAAAATCCTTGCCTTTCACCCTTTCATGCGCATCTTTCGAACATACAGTGGACATCCCAAGAAATGGGAAAATATTCTAATCCTTTACTTTATATACAATAAAATGTGATATGTAACGGGGAGCTTAGCGAATCGTTACATACTCATCATTGGCATGGTCTATCTTGTAGCTTTCGTTTTACGGCCGCATGTCATTGCTGATGCCAAGCAATTTATACCTACTGCCAGGTACGTACTAACGCAGGAAGTGAAGTGGAGCCATCTGTCTGCGAATTGTGTAACTCTGTACTGAGTGTGATAAGTGTATTTTTTGTTTGCGAAATGTATGGTTTATGAGGTGGAGATTGGCACCGTTGTTTATTTATTCAAAAAACGTAAGCGTGAGCTGACCAGGGTCATTTCTAGTGGCCAGAAACTTTGTTGCAGGGAGTGCAGTAAATCAAGTGATTTCGTTGCAGCATAAGCATGATCTTCCGTTAGACAGTCGGTTTTAAACCATCTGGCCTATGTCTGCATCGATATGTAGCAGCTGAACCCACTGCCTTACTCACTGGCAACAATTCGCATTATTTTAATGCAAAACTCCAGCAAACATGAATACGGTGCAACTGTCATTATTACTCAAACAAAACTATGTATCAGCGGGTCTGGTGATAGTGGCAGTCTGCTTGCAGTCCACCTCGAGAGCAGCTTCTCCGGTGAGTCACTTCTCTCCTCACCGCAGCAGTGAACTACATCCACAGCCCAAACAGCTCCGAACCGAAAATACACCTCCTCTCTCGCGGTATCGTATTGGACATACGGAACAACAAATAATAACATTATTATTTTGTTGAGCAATGTCTGGCATGCCACAGAGCCTTTAACATTCACACCCCCCACACACTCAATTGGCACTCGCTCATTCGTACAATCCTCTGATGACATCGTTACATCGGCATTGTTCCTTGATGGCATCTAGCCGCATTCCAGTTACTGCAATTTTGACTTATCTTTGGTGCAGGTGCAGCGGGCAGCCTACTGTAATAGAAATACCTTACCTGGGTTATCAGGGGTTGATTTCATTACTGTTAATTAATTGTGGACGTCTTTTATAATTTTAAGACATTGCAGTCTTTTATAATTAATTTTAAGATTTTGTAAACAGGGTTAACTTTCCTTTTAGATATTGATAACAGATTCATGAAGTAACATCTGCAAACCTTACAATTTATTGCTTCATTTTTATTTGAACAACAGGCAATTATAGCTGAATATATCTAGCACATGTAACTATACAAAGAAAAAACATTCATATGTAAATTCAGTGATTAGCAAATTGTCTAACCAAATTAAATTTCTGCTAGCTCGAAAGTATATGTTTGTCACATGAGTTTCTCTACCTCAGCAAATCACTTTGCGGGTCGTTTTACGTGTGTCTAGGGAATCAACTGGAAGCTTCCAGAATGCAATACACTAACAGTTGCGCTTACCAGTCCGTCCATAAGGTCTTGATCAGATCACCATTTTCGATGCTCTGTATAGTTACTTTCTGCAACTAATAGCCGGAGTCCAATTTTAGCCTCAGAAACTGACTAATCATTAATAGAACCCATCGAGCCTTAGAAATAGTGCGTAGCTACGAATTCTTCACAATCCGCGCGTCGCTCTGTTCTCTTCAGCTCCCAGGCACAAAATATCCTCTCCTCGTCACCAATCGCATTTTTCTTCTGACCGGAATTTTCCTCGAGCACATGCAAAATAGAGCCTTATGTTAGAACAAAATATGGATAGTCTGTGTTCATTGGTCAGTCTTTAAACAGCCCATCACGCCATTTTCGAAGCATCCCGAGTTTGTACGGAACCACGCGAACATTTCGCCAATGATGGCTTACGTCCGACCTCCGTTGTACCTCAGATGATTCGGTCTCTTGCGGGGTGGGCATTAGCGTTGCTGTCAGTCCCTTCAAGGTTTCCGCGTACCTGGTCCAAACAGTATTGGACCAAACGCACCATCTTAAGAGCTGTTGTTTGTTTGTTATGTTCTGGCGGCTGCCACTGTCTCCAAACCTTTCAGCTATTCTCATTTTCTCAATATTCATAATATTTTACCCGGTACAGCAGATGTGGCTTAGATCACATCTGTTACACTACCTTTTGCTTTTTAATGGAGTTGCTCAGCCACGTTGCTTAGCCAGGTTGCTTCAGCCGAGTTGCTATTTTCTAAACAACAGTGCTTCGGAATGTTGCTTTTCTATTTGATTTTGCAAAACCATACTTGTAAGAAATTTTTTCTACGGTTGCAGCCAGGGCAGAAAGAGATCTACGTAATCAACATGTAGAATTATTCGTTGACATCAACAAAATACATTATAACGTCCTAATCAAACAATCTGTAACCTTATAACTCTCCACAATGTAGAATTCGTAAAAAGTGAATAGAATTGGTTATTCACAACATGCCAAGGAACATAGGATCTGCTAGCAAACACATTTGGTGAACACAGCTATTAACGATAGTAGACCTACCGTATCTTCCTGAGTACTTGCGGATAACATGAAGACGAAGGCAATCACTAGTCTCCTCATTATCTTTATGGAAGGCCTTTAAAGTCTAAAGTTGTATGATCCAATCTTCACAATAATTTACCTGAAAGCCGTCCAACAAACCAACGAGGCAATTTAAGTGTAAGCTGATTGATTGTGCACTTATAGTACTGGATTTATTCCTCAGTCCTAAACAACAGAACAAAACCAAGTCAATGTAGCTTCGAATAGGTGTTATGATAAGAAGATAGGCAGTTGGACAGTTGCCTTTCAACGAGATTTAAGAGCAGATATGGTTGAGGAAATATAGAAGATTCTAATTATTTGATGTAAAATTAACCTAATCATAGCCTCAGTTAATCATACACGGTTAAGGGTAGATATGCTTTCCCAGTGCAAATTGTCTATCCTTTTCTATTCAGACGACTTTTGGTGTGACTTTTAGTTTACGGGAACAACGCAATGTCCATAATGGTCCATCATAATATATCCAGTTTCTCGTGGGGTTCAACATACATATATCCTACTGCTTCATTCGCCGCTAGGCATGGATGGATTTGGAGTTAAGAATATGCATGATAATTCAATGCATTAATTAATATCTTTGTATCAGAACAGTGTCCCTGTCTGCATGACATCCTCGTATGTAATGATTCTACTGGAGGGTATCGAGCATCGCTAACCCATGTTTGCTATAACACAGGTGTAAATTGTTCAGTGAAATTATTTTTATGTGTAAATTAGTACGGCCTGGAAGCACGTTTTCGTTTGGATCATATCACCTAGCTTTATGTTCGAATGCCCGAAAACGAGTGGGAAGAACAGAATTTGTTGTTGGCCGTACCTTTGCGTTTGTATATAATGCGGCAGCCTAGCCGGTCTACTCGCGGTAAGATATTACCGCCACCACGTTATCCTTGTCTATATAATCTAGCTTAAGCGGGGACACCTGTTATACAACCAGAATAGTAGGAGAGGCAGTAGCGCACAACAACGATATAGTGAGCAAAAGAGATAGAAAGACCATATCTTTCTAATATCAAAGAAACACACGACTTCCAGTGGCACACAGTCACAAGCAGCAAGAGACAAAGTAAAATCATATCTCTCTAATAACAAAGAAACACACCCACCGTAGAAAACATGCACTAAATCTTTTGAATTGTCTCCAGTTATCACGGAAGACTCCTCTATTACGAATTGGCTCTAACTACAACTTTCATGCAATATTCCATATGTAAAATTATTCCACAGAGGCTGGTATTAACATCTCTGAGGTAGTTGGCCAAACACCAAGGCATAGACATATGGACATGAAAGAAACATCATCACCAATACAATCATACACGAACACATCCACCGACAAGCATATAGACATTAATACACACACCAAACTCAAGCGGAGGAAAGGAACTGTACGTCATACAACGGTAGTCAGACTAAGTGCACTCCGATACTGCAAATTAGTGTAAACGTTTTGTAATTTTTACAAAATATCGCATGTTTCACATAATCAGGAAATTTGGTAAAAATTATGAATTTTTTGAAAAACTAAAAAATTGCGTAACTTTCCTCCACGAAATACGTAATCTGTATAAATTGGCTGTTTCGACAGATAGGACATTCTCCAGAAAATCTGCGTTTAAAGAGGGTGATACTCCCCCACCCCCCAATCAGAGACATACAGTCATCGATACACGCAAAAACATACACACACTAGTCAAAAAAATAGAAGCAAGTATCATGAAAGTACAGGGCGCAAGAGAGACAGTTAAGCCGCATCTTTCTAATATGATCGAGACATACAACTATCAGTACCACATTAGAAAACATTAATAAAAACTGTTGTCTAGTTTGCGGTTGTCACAAAAGAATGTTTCATATTACGAGTTGGCTGTAACACATACTTTCCTGCAGTACTTCATACGTGTTTTCACAGAGGCTGGAACCATTGTCTCTGAAGTCTTTAACCAAGGCACAGATATATGGATATGAAATAGACATTACAACTAACATGGAAAGACGAAATCTCACTCTCTGTCAAGCATACAAACATCAGTGCAAACACAGAACACATAAAGAAAAGGAGCTGCATGTCATACATTAATAATCAGACTGAGTACACTCCTATTTTGAGAAGACGTGTAATGGTTGTATAATTTTTAGAAAAATGCACAAATATTGCAAAAATCATAAAAATATACGACGATATAAAATTGATTTAATATGTATAAATCTGGCAAAAAAATCACTAAAACTCAGAAATATATGAAAGTTTATAAAAAAACTATGAAATATAATTTAAATGCATGAATTTTGAAAAATCACAAACAATTGGTAAAGTGATCATCACACCAGCTGACTTCAGAACAGTTATTACATGTTAGATTAGTTTAACATGAGTTAGTTTTAACTCAGGTTAATGTCAATGGGTTAAGTTAAAAAACTAGTGATACGTTCATCAACCCAACGGACTACAGAACTATGTGTTGGTTATAGGTTAGTGAAGTCTACCACAAGAGGTTAATGTGCAGTTATATGCGACATTCGCCAAAACTGTTACCATAGCATTGAAACTATACATCATAACTTACGCTCGACTCAGGTTAATGTCGGATATTCAATTGTGTTAGGTTAGTTTACATAAGGTTGGGAAAGATACATTAGTCTGGATGAGTGATACCCAACAGTGGCGGAACCGCCTACCGGTGGGCATTGTAGATGTCGTTTCTGGTCCAAGGCAAGTTTAGGGGTCGCTGAGGAACAAATGCCGCCACCCTGCTTTCCCGTATTAAATCTGGCTTTAAGAGCTGTATCAAAGAAGTCGCATTCCCACTTCCACATGCAGCTAATTTAGCATAGTCAGCAATTTATTATTGAAGGAAAGGAACAGATTGTCAAAAGTGGAACGCGACGATTTAAGCTTTCTATTAACAAATAAGGCACGAAATATATATCATTATACCGAACTCAACCCTCTAATTAATAAAATTTTCCATAATGTGTATTTGTTATTCAAACTGTGAACCATACACCAATATTGTTAACATCTGTTAATAAAGTAATTTTAGACATCTGTCCTTGTTTTTCTATATCAGATATTGTATACTTAACGTAAGAGTGTGTCATCGAATCACTGTTTCATAAAGTGGGTTTAATGAGCCAAAAAGTTGGAGCACTATGGATTGAATTTTTTACTAAAAATAGAGGAAACGGTGTATTTTTTTTCTGAAAAGAGGGTGGTGGATAATTTTTTCATCGTACAGGGGGGCGGTGAGAAATTTTTATTCCAAAAAGTGTGCGGTAGGGTAAAAAAGGTTGGGGAACTATAAGCTAGGTTAAGTTTGGTTAGGCTAGGTTATGGTAAGTTCAGGTTAGCGAAAGCTACCATACCTTTAGTGTAACTCAGGTTACTGTCGATTATTGCACTGTTTTAGCCTAAAAAAACTCAAGCTCAGCACAATACTCAACTGATCTACACAACGTATAATATGAATTCAACTATTAAACTTTTATACAAAAAAAAGTAAATATTCTGACTAAACGCTTTAAGATGTGTCAAGATTGTTCTACACATCATCATACACATTCTTTCAGACATTCTGTGAAATTCAGAAGCATTGCATTGAGTCAATCGCCGATGTAAAGCGATCCAATTAAATAAAGCTCCAAGAATGATTTCCATTATTTATTTTTTTCTAGGCAAAGCTAACAACTAACAAGCCTAGTGGATGAGCGGTTAACGCTCTGGACTCTTATTTGGGATGACGCGTTCTCGATCCATTGTCCAGCAAACCAGTTTTCGGTTTGCCATAGTTTTCCCAAAATTACTCTGAATGAAAACGTCACGGCGGAATTCCTTCCATTCTTACTCCATAATCCTCTCCCGCCTATAATTACCTGGAAGTTGACGAAGCTTACAGCATAAAAACAAAAGGTCTAATAACTGCTTCGTTTCAAGTAAATACAACTGACCAAATACAAACAGAATGAGGATGAGCAAAAAGTAAGATTATTACGTGAGAAATAAATGAGAAGCATTTCCAGCTTGCATTACACCACACAGCGCACAGGTAACAACCAATACAAAACAATACACAATTTCCATAGACTCCAACTTAAAAATCTCTGTGAGTTGTAGAAATCAGTCAATTTACAGTAAAATAATGAAATAACAAAATAACCATATACAAGAAGATTCACAGTCACAGAATAATATGAACTTTAATTGTATCAACTACATTTCTCCAAGAAACGAGAAATGTTTTTAAGTAAGTACCATTTTGAAATTAAAAAAAGACGTACAAATATATCTCAATAATTTTATTTTTACATGAAAGCCTGTACCTTACTCTACTTTTCTACATAATTCCCTTCAATATTGAGGCACTTGTCATAACATAGTACCAGTTTTTGAAAACCCTCCTCATAGAAGTGTGCCGCCTGACTTGTTAACCACTGCATCACAACTGTTTTGACTTCGTTATCGTCTTCAAGACGCTGACCGCCCAGGTGTTTCTTCAAGTGCAGGAACAAATGGTAGTCACTGGGCGCCAAATTAGGGCTGTACGGAGGATGATCTTGAGTTTCCTATCGAAAAGATGTGATGAGATCTTTGGTCTGATTAGCCACATGTGGACGGGCATTGTCATGCAGCAAAACGATGCCCTTGCTCAACTTGCCACGTCTTTTGTTCTGGATTGAACGGCGCAGATTGTTCCGCTCGTAACAATTTGGCTTAAGAAATCATCACCATCGTTGTGGTACCGCTCAAGGAAAGTCAATGCACTGCTTAAACGTTTGGTTTTGTGCTCATCCGTTAACATTTTCGGTACCCAGCATGAGTACAATTTTCGGTAATTCAAGTGCTCGGTCACAATGTCATATAAAACACCACGAGAAACATTAGGAAAGTCATCACACAAGGAGGAAATTGTAAAGCGTCTGTTTTCTCTCACCTTATTGTCCACTTTCTGCACCAAACTTTCATTAACGACCGAAGGACGCCCACTCCGTTATTCATAATACACATATGTGCGGCCATCTTTAAATGCTCTGACCCACTTTCTCACCATTCCATCACTCATAATGTTTTGTCCGTAAACTGCACAAATCTCACGATGAATATCGATCGGTTTTAGGCCTTTAGCACAAAGAAATCTTATAACAGCCCGTACTTCACAGTCGTCGGGACTCACGATTATCGGAGGCATCTTAAACACTCAGTGAACAAAGTAAACAAGGAAGAATTAGACTGTAATGGCGTCATTGCGTAGGCAAGAGATGCAGGTACCCAGTGCGCATGCGCGGAACGCCGACCGTAGAGCTGCAGCCATGGTGTGACAAAACGGTTCTTACTTAAAAATACGCCTCGTATTAGCAATTATTTTGTGTTACCTTTGAAAGAATGATTTGTCAAAGAAAAAATCTTTTTTTTGCTGGATTTATCCTTATCCCCTAACAGATATTTAAGATGTTTTGAGAACTCATTGAAGATATGTATGCTTGATTATCTGACCCCTATTTGAACAAATAACAACTAATTTTAGTCCTTGTGAATATTATTTTTACAACTAGTGGCATAAGTGTGTATTTTACTATTTGTTTCAAATAAAGTATAATTGGTGAATACAAACAGCATTAATAGGTATGTATCCTCAGCCACCATTGATAATATCGTAACTTCTTGAACTGATGTTTGCAGTGTGTTTTACTGCTAACCCCAAATTTGACTCTTAATACTCGATTTATGCTCTGAATATTTATTAATATGGTAGATATAATCTGAAATATGTCCAGTACAAAAATATGGAATATTTTCGATTCCCAAAAAAATGATAGAGTTTGAATTTTCATCTCCAACACAAGGCAGATCATATTTATAAAACAACAGTTGACCCATTATAGAACCCTGAGTTATTGTTAAAAGGTTGTGCTTACAAACTGTTTAATTAAGTTGTGACCATTTGCTGGCACTGAGCCTACTGACGATAAATTGGATATTAATTTCGAAGTTGCAGTCTTTGCCTTGGTTGCCAATCTGTTTAATACTCCCGCAACAGATAACGGGACTAAAACAAAAAAAAAGTTCACTGGATAAAAATTCTTACATTGTTCAAAATTGTACTCAGCATACTATAGTACCAGAGTGTTGCCTATGGGCTGTATCGAATCCTTTAAGTGAAGCTAGCAGGTTATCAATACTCACAAGTTAACACACACTCCCGCAATCTTTCACAGTTCCCCAAAATTTTGTGGAAGCTCTAGTTCATGATTTAATCGAGAAACTAATTACATATTTTTGATCTGTGAATTTTTATGTTTCATCTGAATATATTTTTAACGATACACTTAACTTTTTGCGAAATTTTCCGTCTTTATTTATTTAAATAAACCTATTTTTATTCTGACTACAGGCTCCATCTTTTCGTATAAAATATAGCATTCCATAAATAATATGTTGCCGTAATAAAATTTAAGTTATCATTAATATTTATAAAGAAGTTTTTTCCTCCTTCCCTCTCCACATGGTGCAATCGGTACAAAATGTTCTTAAATAAAATTTTCCGCCCATACATATTACACCTCAGAATACTCCTTATTTTCTGCTTTACGTGTGGGAATGAATGTGGCGAAGGCGATTCAATTAAAATTACAACTTCCTAAATCTTAAGTTTGAGTTCGAATTTCTAAAGTGCCTTATTATCAAGAAAATAGTTAGAGATGTTATTCACTGTATGACCTGTGTGCTAAGCCTCCTTCTAATCAGTTTCGGAGATATTATTGATATATGACAATACTCCATATCCGATGAGCACAAACTCAGAAAACTGTGAACAATATAACGCAGCATTAAAATGTTTTGTACATACTTTCTGTTTTCTGTTCAAAGGTAAGAAGTAAGCATTTTATTAATAATGCCATCGATACTATAATACTTTAACTATTGTATGAGAATTTCATGATCAACACAGTAAAATGTCTTAAACAAGCCAGAAAAGAACCCTAAAGGCAGAAATTTATCATTTATTTCTTTCAAATAGAGCGGCCTGGTGTTTCAGTGGTTAAAATGAAGATCGATGGGGATTTCATAGGTCTTTAACTCTATCTTCACCATTTACACAGCCTTCTGTGCAATATTAAGTACGCCAGTAAGATTCCATGGTTCGGATTCCATGTTAAACTGTAGGTTCCCTTTATCCTTTAGGATGATTGGGTTAGGTTAGGTAAGTAGGAAAGAAACTGTACACTCTACCACCTTTGGAAGGTTGAAACCAATCTTCAGGTTGAATACCAAGCTTAACTTTAGCTTTTTTTCCTTCCTAATGACTGTTTTGAAAACCTAAATATGATTCAGTTAGAATATCTTTGCTTGTGGCTGTACGTCTCGTCAATGTCGAAACCATTAAAGCCGCGAAAGGACTGGGACAAGGAAAGAAAGGAATTCGGCCAATGCCATTCGGAGAAACCATCCTGCAGTGATTTGGGGAAACCATGAAAGACCCAAATCTGGATGGCCTGACGGGGTTCGAACCTGCGTCCTTCCTAATTAGAGACCAGAGCGTTACCGCTCACTCATAGCACTCTGTCCCCATATTGTCTTAATTTTATTTCCAGGGCCACGAATATTCTGTTTGTAGTATGTATTTTTAGATTCGTTAATAATCTTATTCAGTACTTTGATTTACCAATTACATCATCTATAGGGGAAAGTGTTTAGAACCGGACCAACATTTTGTTTTTTTACTTCTAAAAAATATAAATTAATTTAAAAAATCTGTTTTTAAAGTATGAAACATTTAATACAGAATGTTATGCGTCATTTAAACTCTGATTTCAACAAAAATATCATTAAAAATCATTACAAAAAATATTTTAAGAATCCTACAGTTTGGCGATATGAAAAATAGTTGCCTAAACCGGAGCCCTCATAAAAATTAATGAAATAACACTAAACTAAATTAGCAAATGGTATTGAATCACAGAAAAAACATTTTTTAAAAGTGAAATGTAACAATTAAAAGTTTTAGTTTTTAAAAAATTAGAAATATAACATACATGAAGACGCAGAAAATATATATAAAAAATTAAATCGTTTAGCGACAAAAATTGTAGACGTAAATATCCTTTTCAGTCTCAGCACAATCCATCCAATGGGCCCACACTAAACATATAACGCACATCATCTAAATTTCCCATTCTGGAACGTCAATTTTTTTATTGCTTTACGCCCCGTCGACGTCGGGGTTATTAGCGGCGGTATGGGACTGAGGACAAGGAATGGGAAGGAATTCAACCATTGCCTTTTGAAGAAAGCATTCCGGCTGAAACGTCAAAAAAAAATCCAGTCTCAAAAACACACAACAGTTATCATCATCTTCGGAAGGGGACACTCCATGGAGAATCTCCAATTCCGGTACTCCAGAGATTCCGCTCCTCTCATCCTCCATGCCTGATCCTTTCACATTTTTCTCTAAACTAAGGCTCCTTTTCACAAATTCTTTGTAGAAGTCCCTGTTGCTGATTCATGGCTCCCGGCCACGACTGTTTTTACATCCTCGAACACGATTACGTTCTTGCTGTTGAGCTTCCTAGACTTCTTTAGCTCTTAAGACGTAGATAAGATGACTGGCGTCGACATGTCACTAACAATTATGAATGACACTTTGCTTGACAACTATTCGTAGTCCAATTTTCTGTATGCATACTTGAAGTCACCTTCAGCAAGTACCTTACCTCAGGACCCTGCCATATCTCGTTCACTGACAGCAAGAGCTACAAAACATCTGTTCCACCTGCAGATTGTACATCAATTCGGTACTTTTTCAATACATCTTGTTCCCTCACTGATAACGCACCAAAGTCCTCTTTCTAATACTTCTTTCACTCTGTCTTCCCGCTGAATGAAACAAATTTTTCCAATAAATCGTGAAATTTTACTATTTCTAGACAGTTCTTATAGCCTGATCTCCTTCCCATCGAACCACGGTAAATTTTTAAACTGACATTCTCGTCCTCCCGCCTCACCCTACGAATGAACAGCAGACTCGGTCGTTGTCCCAGCTGACGCAGGATTTTCTTGGTTTCTTGGTGTTGGCGTCAGCTAGTCTAGGCACCTCATCCCACACATATTCAAAATACATCACTCTAGGAGAGGACGGGCCCAGGCGTTGTGTAGTTACCTGGATATTATCTCGTAGTAGTTCAGGAATATTGTATTGCCTAATTATAACAATTATTGTCTTTACTGGACTAAATTTACTAAAGTAACCACTCTTAGATAAGAACTTTTAATACTTTACCTTTTCTTAAAAAATTTAGTTAAAATGTTTATTTTAATTGAAAGTTAGTTAATTTAATTGAGAGTATATTTTTTAAATTGAGGATCAACTGCGAGCAGTCGTACTATTAAAGCATTGATGGTTAATAATTGGGCATCATGATCAGAAAGTGCATTAATAAGTGACTTGATTGTATAACTGAATTTTGAGTTATCTACAAAAACATTATCTATTTCTGAGTAACCATTATTCGTTATTCTAGTAAAATATTTTCTACCTGTGTGCCTTGTTTGAGCAGGCTAATGTTTCAAGTATGACACATGACTGTAGACAGTAAGTCGTTTAGAAAATTTATATTAAAAGTAAGCACCACACAAGGCTATGGCAGCAACTTTTCTGCTTTAAAATGTTAATATTAAGAGTTCAAATTGCTTAAGAACGAGATGGTGCTCTATTATGAAATTTTAAATGTATTGCATAGGATCCAAAATTTTGATACAAACAAAACTTGCTAATATTAATTTCCTTAAAAGTATAACTACTTCTAATGTAAGTTACAACTCTTCCTTTCTCCTAGTTAATTCAATAGTAATTAAAATCTTAACAGTAGTCAATTTTCTTTATCATATTTATTCATGTAGTTAAGGGGAGCCGGAGGTGCCTATGCTGCCCATGTTAAAATCACTAAGTTTAAGGAACATTTATGAACAATCTACCAAACAGAATAATTTGAAATTTTTTCAACATACAAAGTGGTTTAGTATTGCAGTTATGATGGAGGGATATTGGAGTATCTTTTATAGTTTCCTTTCAATATTTTTTTATTTAATGATCCAACTTTTTTTACAAAAATTGCTTTATTTTAATCAAATTGACATGAAACTACTGAATATATTGTTAAATATCTGTGTTACAATTTAAGTGTGACTACTATGAGTGTTATATAAAAATTTGATCTCCCTAGTTTCAGTGGATTTTGAGAAAATGTTCCTTACATTAGGAAAATTCTAATTCACGGGAAATGGCTATCAAAGTTTCTCAATACATTCCTGCACTATAGGATGGATTATCAGGGTCTTCTTCTTCATTATCCAAAAGCTCCCTTTTTGGTCTTCTTTTCTGGCATGTTGTTCCATCATATTTCATATTCCTTTCTCTTCTTTCTGCTCCTCTTATCCTCTCTCTGTCACTTCCACCAGTCAACTTCTTGCTAGAGGATATCTCAGGGCGCTGGCCAGCCGTGTTTTGCTTAGCAGAAGAGCGCATTGCTTCCGTAATTACGGCATCGCAACTTGGTATTACTGTTAATTTTCTATTCCCTACGTTCTTCCTCTTCTTATATACACGATTACTACAACGTGGCATCGTAAACAGAAGAATGCTTTACACAAGAAATATAATATTATTATCAACAGGCGCAACACTGACGTAATTCGAAACATAGATACGATGTTCGGCACTCTTAGCGCTTCATTTGTCACAGAAAACATTGTAGCCAACCCTTGCACACTCACTGTATGGGTAACATAAGGAAATATTCAACTTCAGGTCGAGAAAAGCCAAGTAGTTCGCCAAGAAGTCACGAGATGCACTCAGCGGCCCCGCCAATTTCCTCTGCAGGCGCGGGAGAAAATGGTAATAACTCCACTTCTAGGGCAAGTAGAACAATAATTCAAAGTTTTCATTAAAGAGGAATATTCCAATTAATTTTTGATAGCAAAAAAAACAAAAATCGTGTTTTTTTTTATTTGACCACCTTCGGCTCCCCTTAAATACTGTTCAGACAATCCTTTTGACAACATTCAGTTAATTTATATATTTTCTTCCATAACCCTCTGATTTTTTGATGTATTACATTAATCCCTACACAATTTTTAAATTTGGTTTCTAACGACTGATTACTGCTTAACCTATCTTCTGTTGAGACTCTATGTCTAACATTTAATCTTAATATAAAAAAGAGGCTGCCCTAACACCATTAACTACGGAAACCCTTTCAATTCGCACAATTTCAGCTATAGGTGATCTCCATATGAGGAAACTACTATATTTTGCTTATTTTCACTCCTTAATGTCATATAGAATAATATTCTGGGACAATTCTACTCATAGAAACTAAGTGTTCAGAGCCCAAAAGCGAATAATAAGAATTATATGTGGGTTTAGCAGTAGAACTTCATTTAGAAAGCTGTTCAAGAAGTTAGGAATTTTAACATTGGTGGATGAGTATATAATATACACATTAATGTCCTTTGTAATCACAAATTATACTTTGTTTGAAACAAATAGTAAAATATACGATTATGGCACTAGAAGTAAAAATTATCTTTACAAGGCTTACAAGTAGTAGTCATTTGTTCAAAAAGAGGTCAGATATTCAGGGATACATATCTCCAATAAGCTCCCAATACATATTAAAGGTTTAGAAGATGATAAGATCAAATTCAGAAAAAAACTGAAAGAATTTTTAACTGACTACTCTATCGAAGAATTTATTTCTGGGGTATCTACAAAGTAACTGCCAGTGATTTGTGTAAAAGTAGTTGACATAATTAATGTACCACGTATGCTATGACTGTGCATCTTCTCGTGTATGTATTATTTTGGTATGCAAATGTTTAACTGCAAATTGACAACTTTCCACATCCCACAGAACCAGTCTCTTATATTGGGATCAATGAAAAATAAATGTATTGTATTATATCGGAGGCGGTGGCTGTAATTAAAGCTCTGGCTATAAAAACTGAAAGAACCTCCTTCTCTGTACTATTGCGATGTATGTCATTCACAGTAGGACACTACCAATCAACAGCATTCGTAGACGAGCGTCTGTGGGTACACTGGATGTCGTGCACAAATCCCCCAATTACATGGCACGCGGAAGTGATGTCAAAATGACGTGACGTTTCTGTGAGAATTAGATGCGCGAAATGTGAAAGATTTCAGTTTTGGAGAATATGGCCAATTCTGTGGCTTTTGTAATTCCGTCAAAGAGATAGATGAACTTCTCAACAAATCAAAATTTATGGTATATACTCTTTTACTGCAATTCTAATTAAAAAATAATCCGAAATTTACGCTCGCCATATCAACTGATTTCTCTCATTCTATTTAAGCTCGAATATCTTTCCATTCATACTCTAATTTCGTTGGTTGAAGAATCTATAATTTGATTGGATGAAAAGGATGAAGCCAGTTCTATATAGAGTAAATGTATTACAAACTTACTGTTTACATGTTGATTGTGAGTTTCTTTGTACCTCTCTCTGGTGGTGAGTAAGGTTTGACTGCCTAGAAACTCCTTTACCACATTTCTCACACACAAGCACTTTCTATCTACTTTCAGTCTGAACTTGTTGGATGTCACCACAGCGTCTTGAATTTGAGGTATAAACCTGGTCACAGTATGTGCATATAAGCATACTTTCTTTCATCTTCCTTGCTGTGCTGGGGTGGTGGGGAGATTTGAGCACGGAATCGAGTGACGAGCGTCTGTAGGTACATTCGATTCCGTATACACGTATCGTCATTGTGACATCACTTCCGCTTGCCGAGGTAGTGTGGAGATTTGTGCACCGCAGGGCCGGCGTTAGGGGGACTTAAGCGGGGCAAAAGTACCCGGGGCCCGGGCCACCAAACGGGGGTCCGGGCCACCAAATGGGAGCCCGCTGGCCTGGGTGCCTAAATAAATAGAAATCAAACACAAATTTTAAAATCTGCACGAATAATCTTAAACATTTTTGTTTTAAAATTTTTTGAGTTATCCAAAAAACCAAAGTGTAAAGTAAAAATATTTTCGGGGGGGGGGGGGGCCTAAGATCGCTTACCCGGGGCCCGAGAATCGTAGCGCCGGCCCTGGTGCACCGCATCGAGTGTACCCACAGGCGCTCGTATTCGTAGGTGTCAAATCAATGCCAGATCCTATATCAGACATAAGTAGCAATTACAGCTCCAGATTCACTCGCATTACAACTTTCATCTGTGATCGATCATAGCGTCTCCATACCGACACCAGATATATCCGAGTGTGGTACTTTCTTCCGCTATCTTCTGTAGGTCATCTACAGTACAGTTTCTAACAACCCTGTCCAACTCCTCCCACTAGCAATACATGTTCATATGTGTTTATTCGGCTTCGTAATGAAATTTTGCAATTGTTTCGTTAAAAACATTTCTTTCTACTTTAAAAAATACCTACGGTCTTCGCAGCTCAGTCGGTGGTTCACTCTCCGATAAATCCAAAGAGGTTTCCTTGAAACTCAACGTTCGGTATGCCAACCTCAGGTCAACTCTGTTTGCTATCGAACGAGTACAGAGAAGGAAACCCATAGGAAATGTGGGGAACAGGCGGAACGTGAGGCTTACCATATCACGGCTTCTCTAATGCCGCAGATCAAGAAACGAAATACAGAGTCGGCTACAGTCTCCAACTGGGGGTGACAGTAATATTTCTTTTTCCTTCTTCTTACCGAACACCAGATTGTTAACTAACGACTTTTCAAGTATGGGAGTTATTTTACCACTTAATCTGTTTTACACGGATGAAAATATAAACGATAACTCTTTTCTTTTTTTTGTTACTACATCAGACTGAAAAATGATTAATATCTTAGGTAATGAGTGAAATTCCAGCGTTTGCTAATTTTGAATTATCTCTGATTTCTATCTTCAGAGATCACTTTGAGCTATCTGTCTGTCAGCGATGTTTGTAGATTCTCGTCACGCGTGTTGAATGTTTGTGTGGTGGCTAAGTTTGAAGTGTAGATTGTTGTGGAAGTAGGACATTGGTTGTACAGTGATATGTGTGTGGTTTAACGGAAGGATGTTATGTCTGTGAATCAAGAGTTATTTTTTCAGTCATCTGTTGAGTGTGTGTAGTATACAACTAACGTATAGCTTTTAAAATAAAAATAAAAAAGTTTCGTTCCTGATATTCTGGTAGGCCATGCATAATATGCATTATGGACTTCAAACCAATAATAACCTGTAAGTATTCTATTAATTCAATGTTAGTAAATTATTTAGTTTGTTTGGGTTTCTTAATAATGGTTTTACTGGATGTTAAATTTCAGATTCCGGCGACGCAGCATTATTTTCTAGCCTAAAACCACTCCTTGAGAAAGGACTCCCCCAAGAAACTACAGAATGGAGGAGATCCTACGGTCGACCTGTCAGATCTGTATTTGTTGACGCGGAATTTGTACCATTTAGTAAAGAAATTTTACCAAATGCATCAGACTGGCATTTGACAAAACAACCTATTTTACACATATTTTGGACTGACTGTTCTGTAAGTGATGTGCTTGTTGATGTATCGTACATAGGCCTATCTTAATTTTAATAATAATGTGTGTGAAACATTTACGATTCTGTTTTCTTTCACAGGATGTAGATGTCTACAAAACAAGTGTTCGCGATGATATAGAAAACTGGATGAAAATTCTAAATCATCATAATATTCAAGACTGGATGATAGTTCTTGTAGAGACATATGATATTAAGAAAACAAACAAGTTGTTATTGAGAACCTCAGTATTAGATAAGATTAGAAGTGATTTTGCAGCAAAACATGGTGATAGGTAACCATATCTGCATTAACATTGACAGTATAATAAGAAAATTAAAAAGTTTTTGTGGCTTATGCTTTCAAAATCCAGTTTCATGAAACAAGGAATTAACAACCATTTCTATAGAGTTGTATTAATTTTTTTAAGCTGGTGATATAGCGGTATCACAATCTATAACTAAACCAATTTTTTTTTTTTTTTTTTTTGGAAAAGAGGGGTTGGCTTAGGAGTTGAACATGGAACAATCTGCAATGTTTTACAATGGGAAAATTGATTTAATTTCAGAAATTAAAAGTTTCAAGAGATTATTGAAAGAATGGAGTAAAATAATGTATCAATTCAAAAATAAATTAGCGTTTAGAGCTAGTGTTTTACAATTAAAAGCTTCAGATGATAAATACATTGATAAGGACGGAAGGTAACAAAGTGCTTATGCAGCCAGGGGAGTGGGAATGAGAGAAGAAACAGAAGGTAGTTCTTGAAGCATGCTGTGCATTCCATAGGTATACAGAAATTTGTTTGAGAAGTGCAGCGATAGGGGAAGGTATGTAAAACTCTGCATGTATTGTACAGACTGATCTAGTGAGGATGTGTTTCATGACCTACATCACGAAAGAGTACGATTGATCATTGTTGAACAATTTCAGTAGCTATATTACAGGTAGACAGGCCATTATGCACCTGCCAGATGTATTTAGGGGAATATATCATGAGGAGGGTTAGTGGTAGTGTGTAGGATGATAATCAGGTCCATTAATATTTCCCTACAGTAACTAATGTGTTATTAAATTTAAACTAGTTTTACTATGCTAAATATATTTGATTAATTGTATTTTTTTAAATTTCAGGTGTATATCTGCTATTAATCCTATTCGTTCTGAGTCACGTTCTGCTGAGTCTTGGCGTGGGCTGTTTTCAAGAATTAGGCTATTGTTGCTGGCCGCGTATAATCGTACTCTTATAAAATTTGAGGAAGTAATCAGAGAACAGAGAGAGAGGCGAAATGAGCAGGGATGGAACTTTTGTCAGTATTTCTTGTTACAGGTAAAAGTTGATATAGATTAATTTCATTTTTCCAAATCATTGTTTCACAATATTATTCAGCATGTGTTGTTCTCACAGTAAAAGAAATTATGCCATACCTGCCATGCATACACTGCGCTGGCAGCTCCAAATATTACTAACAGTAGGGCCTATCTGCACAAAAAAAAAATCTGGGCGAGGACAAATGAAATACGATATTTCCATAAATTTATGTGAGAAGAAGTAAAAATTTACCGGAATCTAGAATTAAACCCTTCCATGTATTTCTATACCCAGATAACCAAAATCATACGCATAGCTAAAAGCACCAGTAAAATAACCTGCAGTTGAAGCACTAGTTTTATTTTGCCAATAAAACATCAAAAACTGAGTTTCTTGACATTTCAGCATCTCTCATTACAAAAAGTTGCAATAAATTAACAGTAGGGGGAAAAAATTCGGGACTTAATGGTGGATATGTCTTTCAATGTTGAATCAGTAGAAATCAAGTGCTTTCACTGTATGAAAATACCGCATTTCAACGGCTTTTATGAAATGTTTCTCCTGGTCCAGGCAGCATTTCAATCTAACCACAAACGCCAGGAAGAAAGAAAAAAATCTTCTGATTGATATGATCCCTGTACCGACAACATTGTAACGGTATCATGATCTATAGATAAGAAAACATTTCACCTTAATTCTAGATAATGATACCACTAACACTGAAAACTATTATTATTAATCATAAATAATTGTGGATGTATTACACTTTGTGTGTTCCTACCAAAAAAAAGTTTTTTTCCGTGACATTTGTTGCTTCCTGCTTATTGAAAACGTCGTGCGCAGAAAAAGCAGCAATTTGTGTTTACATCGCTGCTCTCCATATGACAGAAAGTAGTGGTAGTGGTATCACGACCTAGAAAAATAGCACTTTTCACACAGAACATAACTAACTCAGTTTACATACAGACTGCAACACACATGATTCCCCCTAGCTACCAGTGATAGGCTTCCATGACAAACTGGCTGATATGTGCTAACAGCATGTTACACAGAAAAGAAACAACATACTCAGAAAATTGAAAGTATGGAGGATAAATAATTAAGAATGGAATGGTGTGTATTTCTTTGTTTTTGTGTAAGCTCATTAAAATACAAAGTATGAATAATGATAATGAAATAATCCTGAAAATATGTGCCGACTGTGCTCCACATTGGGTACCAATTATAATAACCCCCTCTCTTTCCATTATTTGAAATGATATAGCATTGCTCAGTACTAATAAGTTTACTTAAAGACATAGCAATATGAAATAAAAGATTCCTATTTATTATGATAAATTGTGTTTAATGTTATTATTCACATGTGAGACAGCAAATACAAGAATTATAACAAATAATTTTATCTTTCCACATTGTGAAAAAAAAAATTACACGAAATAAAAAAATATGGTAACTAGTTAATTAAAACAATAATGTGCGCATTGCATCAGGATTCCTATTTTGAGCAGAGAGATTATATAACACTTTTTCAGGCATGTTACAAAATCATTATACCTTTAGAAAGATGTTTTAACAGGGATACCTTGTGTGAACACTGAGAACGATACAGTTTATCATAATCTCGCCCACAGCTGAAAGGTTACCACTTGTCCAGGTATACAAAGCCATCAAAGGCTATCTTCTCTGTCATCCTGTCTCGAAAACTACTGGGCTTCTTTGTTATGTAGGTGTGTACACAGGTAGTGTGCAACTATCACGCACAGCTTGCATGATACGCTGGTTTTCCATCTGGTAAAATGCTTCAAGTAAAGATAACTAGACATCAGGTTTTTAGGTTCCAAAAATCTAGTTTTAGGTGCCTAAAATAAGTTGCATTTTAATGCAAAATAAGTTCTAAAAATGTCAATAGGTTATCATAATTGTAGTGATATTTATAAAATAACATCTATAAAAATTCATTAATTTAAAATGTAATATCGAGAAGCATAATTTAGCAGAAACAAGTAATATTTTTTTAAAATAATTTGGAGTGATAATAAAAATATCGTTCATGTTTGTTCTCTAAAGGCATCATTTGCAATTATCAGAACAAGTATTATAATCCTGATATCCTTCTTAATTGTGGAAACCAGCTTATTCACTCTAAGAAATGCAAGGCGAATTTCTAGCAAATGGTTCATGGCATAGCAAGACAGGTTATATGGAGAAAGGAAGCACAGTATATCTTCAGCAATTTGGCAACAGCAATCATTGAGCAAACACTATCCAGCATTTATTTTAAACAACCAAATTGCAGCACATATATATTTAAAATCAACTTTTTGCAGTTTAGCAATCTTGTTCTGTAAGTGCAAAATGTTAAAATTTAGAGATTTTTTAATTTGATGTTATTCTGTTATAAATGTGCAGTCTGTTAATAATATCAAGTTAAAAGTTTGAAACTAGTGGCCACACATAGGCACAATTACAGGGCAACCAGATATTAGGTGCTCAGAAATTAAGTTCATTTTTGTGATTCTTTGCTACGAACCCAGTCCTAGTTTAAAGAACTTAATAAACATACATGTACTGCAATTACACTATTGATGTATTATTACTGTAATGGTGAGAACTGTTCATCACATTGTTACATTTTACTCACCTATTTGTTACACATATCACAGTATGTAATGTTTCCATTCATTTAGAAATTGGGAAACTTTTTAATCCATTGCATAATGATAGACGATTTGGAGATTGGTACCTTGGGCATACTTGTGCTTTACTACAGCCACTTTGCAAACTGGGATGCTGTAGACATTCACTTTAATTGTTGCAAATAAATAATTAAGAAATTATTTTTGTTTTTCTGATTTAAAAACACGTTTTTTGATATTCTAATGAAAAATATGTAAAATAGCCATAAATAGGTCCTAAAGACAATTTAGGAACTTTTATAATACCACAAATAATGGACATAAATGTCCATAAATCGTCTATATGTAACGTTACTTTAATGTATTTCAATCAGGAACAAAATAGGTTTTGCCTAGAATCCGAGGTCTAATAACAACGATACGTTATCAGTCCATCTTATAGCCTCTTTCCTTAAAAAAATACAGCTCTCATAATTTTAGCAAGCAAATAGCATCACATCAGATGGCATTGACCACTTTGCTGCCTATGTTACCACATCGGCACTGGATGACCATCTGTACTATACCAGGCATAAGTGAAGAATTCTCTATGTGATTTATCTGGACTGCCGGAATAAGTGTCTCCCCACAGTTGTCCCCCCCCCCCAAAAAAAATTGAATGGCCAATAATTTTGACACTGCTGGTGTTAAGGCGATAGTCATTGGCTGGCCAAGTCTCAAGATGCAGACGGAACTGTTTCTCTGAGTTAGAATTCTGTGTTCATATGAGTGGGTCAACAGACTTAATCTGGGCACCATCTGGTCTAGAGTCCGAATGTCTCCACGCTACCTTTGAAATAGTTTCCTCTCAGCAGCAGCATTCACTTGCAACTTATTGAAGAATTAAAGCTATATCCTATTCCATTTACAATAAATTATGTGTTCTTAATCAACTTGGTTGTGAATATAATTTCCCTTCACCTGTCCATGATTTAATTCCTATATTAACTTAATTATTGCATTATTATCAGTGTTAATTGGAGAGACCAAATGCATGAGGAGGTACTTAAAAGAAACCAAACTGTTTTTTTTTTTAATTCCTGTATTTCCTTTTTTTTAAAAAAATACCATATATCCCCTTCAAAGTACTCTTCATTGGTACTGATACACTTTTCCAACCTTTTATTCCATTTTTTTACACTCCATTTCAAAGATGCTTGACAGTCTCTCCGTCATGTTTTTCTTCACCACATCTACATAGGAAAAAAAAAATCATTTTATGTCTTTTTTTTTCATTTGAAGGAATAAAAAGAAGTCACAGTTGGCAAGGTCTGGAGAAAGGGTAGGGGTCATGGCATGTTTTTAACAAAAATAGGCACACAGAGAGGGCTGTGTCAGCAGGGGCATTGTTGCGAAAGGAGAACCAGTCTCCTGACGGCCACAAATCACGTCTTTTCCATCACACATTGTTGCACAATTTTTTTGGGACATCCCCCCCCCCCCCCAAAAAATGTTAATGTTGGGTTTCGTGTCATTTGTAGACTTTTTGTTTAGCTCTACAATCAGTCCTACAAGGTTTCATGAGATTTCAACTTGCGTAATTAATGGATGCCTCCTATAAGGTCTGGTTAACTGAATGGACAACTTGCACATCAAAGAAACAGATCAGCATTGTCTTGATGTTTGATTTCACTTGTCTTGCTGTTTTAGCACAAGGCGAGCTCGTAGTCTGCCAGTGGCTTGATTGTTTCATTTCAAGGTCATAACCATAGCACCAGGATTTGTCACCTGTGATGACCTTAAACAAATAATTTTTGAATCATTTTGGAGCTCTTTCTTGAAAGCACAGCATGCTTCCAGCGATCTTGTTTTTGCTGTGCAGTCAACAGTCGAGTCACAAATTTGGTAGCTATCCTTCGAATACCCAAATCTTCACTTAAAATTTGCTGATCTGATCTCCAAGTCGCACCATACAGCTCCAAGACTTCCTTAATTGTATGTCATTGATATTTTAGGATGATTTTGTGACAGTTTCATTGGTTCAGGCTGTTGAAAGCTGTTCAGAATGAGTTTGGTCATCAATTAACATTTCACTTCATTTGAAACAGGAAAGCCACTCAAACACTTGGGTTTTCCCCATAGCATCATTCTTGTATGCCGTTTTCAACATTTCAAGAGTTTCTGTGCCAGTTTTTCAGATGAGGAATCAAAACTTCACAGTCGCGTGTTGTTCAAGAGAATTAACCATCACAAAAACGATGAGCACACAAAACAGCAGTCTCAAAAAAATTAACACCAGCCAAACACTGCCTTCTCCTGTGACTACAATTGGTATACTGACTCAGGGACGGAAGGACTACATTCTCCAAGTGGCAAAAACCAGTACTACTTAAACTCCGCCATTGTCAGTTCTATTTCTTTTGGGTATCCCCTTACATCCACTTGTATTGTATAACTTCAATATGCTATGGAAATGAAAAACAATACAATGCAAAAAGATGAGACAAGTGGTGAAGGGGTCAGATGCAAACAAACCGTATCTCAGTAGATATTTACTGAATGAAACAATTTCTGCATAAAGTACTAACAAACCTCAACTGCATGGTCTGTACCATGCATTTTGTTTAGTTTCTGTGCCATGCATTTTGTTTACTTTCTTTTTTTCCATATGTAAATGATTTTATTACTTATTCAGTCTTCTCATTTATCTTAAGTATCTTATCTTTTAATCAAAATGAATTTCAAATTTTATTTTAAATACTTTTTGTTGAAACATTTCACTTTAAATATTTCCTTTGCAAGGTAGTAACTTTGTTGTGTCACAAGTCTATCTTAAATTTGCACTGAGGGCTGCCAGTGTATTTTCTTGTAGTATTGTATACATCAAAGAAATATGAAAGAGCTTTTGTATATTTTAAATCAGAGACAAAAAACGTTGCAAAAGTGCATATTAGCAGTAGTATCTTGATATAAGAAATTTGTACATACCCAGTATTATATCCACAACATGTGTTTTGTCACTTTTCAGTAAAAGGTTAATTTATTCAACAATCTCTAGTTACAGTAGTAGTATTCAGTTGCAGATCCTTTTGAAGCCTGGTATGCAACAATATTATGCAGTGTCTATTGAAGATATAAAACTAAAAGTAGCATAAGCCATTTCATTCTTCAATTTTTTAAGAAATGCCTTGACATGTGTTTCAATCATTTTTTGACATATCCTTGAATGTAATAACACTTAAATGTATGAGTGGAGACTTTCCCGGCATATGGCTAAAATTTAATCCCAGCTAGCTGGCTGGAGTGTCATGAAAACACAACTTTTCGACACCTGGCATTGCTGTATTCGTCAGGTATCACATAACTTGTGGTGGTTGTAAGCCTGCTGTTACTGCCTTGACTGATCTGCCTCACGTCATGCTTCCCACTTACATGACTGTAAGCGGAGCACTAGACCGTGTCAATAATCATGTCCATTCCAACCAAACCTGATTGCCTGCTAGCCCACTGACTGCACTAGCACTATATTAAATCTGTGGATCACTGCAAAGTCTGGGTTACGTCATTTACTCTCTTGACATCGTGGCATGATGATCTGCCACATTCACATCATAGATCAACCAAAACTGGTTTGCAGGCTTCACTCTGATAGAGCCTGCCTCGCATCTCTGTTCTATTCTCATCATTAAGTCGAATTTCTACCGTGTTTATGCTCCGTTATGTGATCCTCGATTGTCCTGATAACCTGACCAATGTAGATTTTACTACACTAGCACGGGATGAAATAAATTCCAAGTATTCTTACCGAGCATGGTGGGTGAGTGGTTAATGCTCTGGCCTCACATTCAGGAGGACGTGGGTTTGAATCCCCATCCGGGCATCCAGATTTGGGTTTTCCATGGTTTCCCCAAACCACTCCAGGCGAATGCCAGGATGCTTCCTACAATAGGCCATGGTCAAATTCCTTTTTGTTCCTTGTTCCCAATCCCTTCCCACCTCTAATGACCTTGACAACAACAAGGCGTAAAGCCATAATAAAAAAAAACCAAGTATTGTTAGGCCTACAACACCGAGACTGTTGAACAGGCAGAAAGAGCTCCCAAAAGGTCTCGCTTTCATCCAGTAAGCTGGTAACACGTAATACAAAATAGGTAGGCTTCTAGCATGGTATAGGATAAAAAGCATTTTCAGGCCTCCCACCAAGATACATGATGTGTTTTGTCTTGACCTGCCATCAGCTTTGGTACGTGGTTGGTTCACATTTCTTTTTAACCGTTTTGAATTTGTAATAAATGTTTCCTTACCCTCTCAAACTGAAATAAAAATAAAATCTAATAGCTTGTGTGTTATTTTCTAATAGGAGGAACTTGCATTTGTGCTCCAGATGCTTGGGTTGTATGATGAGGCATTAGTACAATATGATGAGCTTGACGCTCTGTTTACACAGTTTGTCTTGAATTCAAATGTCAGTGGTGAGTACATGCATAATATTTTACTGAATTATTTATATTGAAAATACAAAGTACATTTAAACTTAAATTGTAAAATAGTTGCCAATATTTGAGAACACTTTGTTGGGTGAAACAAGTGAAAAATAATTGTTTTGTGCTATGTGATACTGCATAGAATTTTGCTTATTGTTTTCCTAATGCTATTTGCAATAGACTGATTCAAACTAGGATCATTATTTGCTATGTATTTTGTAAAAGCGGAAATTTGCTTCAAATTTTTTATTTCCTCACAGTTGCATAAAATATGTGGTTCATATACAGACTGAAAGCTACTGGCAAAGAATTTTTTGTAATCCTTGAAAGTCTGGTACAAACACTGTTGCAGAATCTGCGTAATACTGGATCATGTTATAGGAGGCTGTGCATGATCTTTTTGTTGACAATATCTGTGTTATTAAGGGGAGGATGAATATGTTATTTGTATAAGATCAGATTTTTATGATATCAGTCATTTGCTTTGTTGTAAGAACTGAGACTTTCCTGGCGTTTGCTTGAAATGAAGTCTTCACGGGTGTACCGCCAGATAGTGTTTTGAAAACACGATATTTCAACGACTAGCTCCGTCGTCTTCATCAGGTGTCGAGACATCTGCACAGGTCGGCAAACCGTCGGATATTGGGACAGCCCAGGTGCCGCACCTCCTCATATAGGCCAACAGCTCTCTCCGATGCCCGCACCCGGCGGTGAGTGGGCGTGGCTACAGTTGCTCATTGCAGGCCGAGGAAGTTAATATTTGGCCGTTTGTGGTGGTTGCTGAACATTTGTGGCGCGCTCTCTGCATAGAGTTGCGAAGGCTGGTTTCCATGCCTCGCTAAGACATAGCCCACTATCTCTGTTGTAGGTATCAGCCAATCGAATTACAATTACTTCTTTGACTATGGAATCCCAAAAGTATGAGGTACCAGCCAATATCGTGATGTTGTTGAAGTCAACCGCCACAAACGGCCGAATATTAATTTCCTCGGCCCGCAACGAGCAACTATAGCCATGCCCACTCACTGCCAGCCGTCGGGCGCAGGCGTCGGAGAGAGCTGTTGGCCTATATAAGGAGGTGCGGCACCTGGGCTGTCTCAGTATCTGACGGTCAGCCAACCTGTGGAGATGTCTCGACACCTGATGAAGACGACGGAGCTAGTCGTCGAAATATCGTGTTTTCAAAACACAATCCGGCGGTACACCCGAGAAGACTTCATTTCATTTGCTTTTTTATTTAACTTGATGCTGTAAGCTTCCCTCAGACATTTGATGCAAGCCTCTGTGAACAATATGAGCCTTTAAATCAATTGGATATTATAGTAGAAGGATTGCCATCTGTCAAATTATTGAGGAAATTATTCTGTTAAGGGCTATATACCGACAGTACCACACATGCTTGTCACTCGAGGTCATAATGTTCGGGTGGCATGGGGCCAGTGCATATGAACTAGATGACACATGGGGGTGCTTTATGTGCCAAAAAAACATTAGGCACTTGATAACTAGGCTCAAATTCGTTTACAAACGTCACACAGGATTTTCCACGCCAGGTGTTTTGAAACAAAGCTGTTTTGATTCGAATCAGCTGCACGTCACCATACTGCCCATTGATAAAATAATTCTATTTTTGTTCTGGCAAGTGAATTTCAGTGCATGTAGTCTTGTTTATATTAGTAAAGAGACAATACATGGAGTGATAAAAAATAATGAGAATTTTGAATTTTCCAGCAAATATTCAGTATCAAAAATGGCACTAATGAACAGTAGAAATATTTTTTTAGTGGTAGGCATAGTTTGTTCTATTTTATAAATTAATAAAAAATGATTAATTAGATGAGGACATTTAGTAACAGCTCAAGTAGAAAAGGATCCTAGACTGTACCGGAAAAAGGATTTTTCCCTATAATCGATCATTTGCAGAAGGGCCTACTGTCATTGTTTGATTCAGCAAATTTGTAATTATAGGAAAGTATATAAAGCATATATCGATCATGTTCATTATGTATGCAATAATTTTAATGTTAGTCTGGTAAGAGAAAACAGCACAAAATGTCTTCTTGAATTAGAAAAAACTACGTTCCAAATTGGGGTAGGGGTGGGGGGAAGGTGTCAAAGCTAAACCATCCCAGGCTATGTGAGGGAGGGGGAGGCAGTTCAAAGGAGGCCAAAATGGGGCCATTTAGTTTCTGAACACTCTCTTATGTTCATTGAATCATCACTCTGTGTACTCCTTTATATTATTAAGCTTACTATCAGAATACATTATTTTTTCCCTTCCATCTTAAAGTCATGACAGTAAATAAAAATCTTTAGACATTAATAATTTTATTTTTATTCTTTATCTTTAAATCTGTGTAAGTGACAGTAAAACATCGTACGAAGAAAAAAAATCTGAACTTTGGAGAGACAACTAATAGATTTGGCAACACGACAACACACTGCCACATACCACTTTGCTTATCCAACAGTTCTTGTTAAAACACAATACTGCTATGATGTTGCAGCCACCCTATTTTCCAGACATTGTGATTTTTTAATGTTTCTGAGACTCTAAAGCACACTCCAATGACAGTGTTTTTAACAATAGATGAGATAAAATCATAATCGCAGACTGAGCTCAATGCCTTACCAAAAGAGGCATTCCAATAGTGTTTTACTTTTTGATCACACCTAGTATATAATCATCTCTAATTTGGAATGATAATGCACCTGTTAAACACTACAGTTTTTAAAATAAATTATTGTAACAGCTTGTTTCTTTTCAGATACACCTGTGTGGCTAGGAACATTCCAGTCATCATTTGATAACTGGTCTAGCATAAATTTGTGCCAGGAATTGGATATTCAAAGAAGGAAGCTTCTGATAAACTGCCAAATATCCTTATTAGACTTCCGTGGGTATTTGTTTTCACGCCAGAGTTCCCTTCTGCTCTTGTTGTGTAAACCTGGAGAGGTAAGACGTCAGTGAAGCTATAGTTTAATATAGTAGAACCTCAGTAAATCGAACTTCAAGGGTGAGGCAAAAAAGTTTGAGTTACAAGTGGTTTCAGCTTATAAAGGGTTTTGGCTAAGATTGGTTTTTGTAGGTACATGTTCAACTTGCAAAAGTTTAGATTCAATGCTACCTAATTTTGAGTTACAGAGGAGAAATAAATAAAAATTCGCGTTAGAAGTAATGTTTACTCTGATCTTAAGAATTTGTAAGTATTTGTAAACATAAAAAAATCACAGTTAGGGTAACATACATTGATTATACAAAAAATTTAAAAAGTGCATATTTCTATTTTTTATTTTATTTTTTACTTTAAATAATCTGAGCATTTTAAATCTATAGTGTACAGAGCAGAAAATTTTTTCTCTTCTGCATTGCTGGGTTGCTCTATAAAATTCCTTAACATATTTAATGCTGCTCTTGCCTCTTTGGTGGAACATATGGTGCATTACTGGAGTCTTCTACATCATTAATTTCAGCATTTTGAGCAACTGAATCCATAATTTTGTCATCAGATAATAATTCAGCAGTGATAACTTCATCATCACACATAACGAAGTCCTCAAAAGATATTCCTGTGTCGGATACCACTGTCCTCCATTCTGCAGGAAGCTGAATAGCAATTTCTTCAACTTTGGCTTCTTCAGTTGATGATGATGATGAAAAACCCCAGTGTACAAAATGGTTTTCAAAAACTTCAGTAGTCATCCATGCTTCTGTATTTTCTTCATATTCTGATGGTAGCAATTTACATCCCCAAAACAGCGAGTTTTTTTAGTTTTACCAGTAACTAATGGTTTGAGTTTTTCTGTTGCCAGACATATTTGCAGCAAGCAATATAGTCAACCGTTCCTTGCTATGCTTTCCACCATGGCATTTATCATTTTCAAAAGTTTGAGTCTTATCAAGAAGACATTAAAATAGTCCAGTTTCATCACCATTGAGGATATTTTCAGGTTCATAACTATTTAATAATAAGCCTTGCAATTCACTTTTCCATTTGTCACAGATTTCATTGTTGACACTTGCGCTTTCCCCATAATTTTTTTTGAAAACAAGATCATGTCTTCTTCTGAACTTTTCTAACCATCCATTATTGGCTCTGAAATTATTGAGTCCTAATGCTTTATAATACATTTTGGATTTTTCTTGTAATAGTGATCCCCTAACATTAATGTTTTGGTTCTGACCCTGCTTAAACCATTTAAGTAAGCACTTTTCAAAGTTGGAAAATTCTGCAACTTATTTTCTTTTGCAGGGCAAATTTTGATTGCTAATAATGTTTTTTTTCTGTGGTTTCTGATTCATTTTTTATTATTGTTGATGTACTCACTGGTAAGCCAAATTTATCAGTGACATCTTCCTTCTTTTTACAGTTCTTTACAATATCAAGGAGATGAGCTTTCAGGGAGACTCAATGTTTTCAATTTACGTTTCATATTGCTCATTCTTCACTGATCTTTTTTGTGTACTGTGTCAGAAATCGATGTGTATACCAGTTGAACCAAACTAATTCTGCGACATTTAAAACTTGCTTCGGTAGAGTTCAAACAAAAGACACAACATTTCATAACAATAAGTACCCAAAATGAAACAAAGGGACCCATGGTAAAACTTGATGACGTCAGTCATAAAAATTGGCAATGCTTTCTTAAAAAGTGAGTAATAAACCCACTCATAATAATAACAGTTTGCACCTTACTTATTTTTTCTTCAAGCTGTAGAGGTTATTAATTTAAAATCATCGATTTGTAGAGATAGTAGTATCAAACATTCAAATGTTCAAGTTACAGAGGTCATATATATATATATATATGTAATAACAATGAGCAGGAAAATGCTATAAGGCAATAAATATAAAGCAGGAGTTATAGAGGGAAGATATGCACTGAAATACCTGTTAAGGAAATACTGATTATTTCGAATTACCGAGGTCTCAGATTTGTAGTAATGATTGTTTTGGTACTTGTAGGGAAGGGAACAAGTGTTTCTTTCAAGTGGTAGAGGTTTTTGACTTATTGAGGTTCGACTTATCGAGGTTCTACTGTATTTTGTTAAAATCACAAAATAATTTTTATCATTTGGTAAAAAACATTATACCATTTGGCACTGCCCTGGTAGTGATTAGGTGGCAATTTGTTGTGATAACATGCCAATACCTAAATAAACAATATGAGCTTTCATGTACAAAAACATGTTTGTCAAAAAAAAAAAAAAAAAAAAAAAAAAAAAATCCATGAAATTATAAAGAGTGAAAACAAATGTGTGATGAGAAAAAATGTATTTGTAGTTATATTTTGAATTATTGTTGCACATGTTTGCTACATTCTTTTGTGGAAAAGATGTAGTGCTGAGAATGGAAGTTAGCTCTTGATGAATTTGATTTGAAAATCAAAACTCACCTTTGATTTCTTTTTTGTGTGCATGTTTACCAAGTAATTTTGGAGTTACGTACTAGTATGCTTTTCCATCATCCTATCAGTTAAAGATTATTCATTTATTTCATGCAAAAAATAGATACTTCTTTATATGATATTGACTGTGGAATCGTTTCCCTTGTCAGAGGGTAGCAGTGAATATTCCTATGATCTGGCAAATTGTGGAAATGTCATGTTTCAGCAAATATTTTGCTATTTTCTATCATTCAGAATTTATTTCTTCTCGTGTGTATTCATACCCACTTTTCTGAAACATTGTTATATCCATTATAATAAATTTTTTGGTACTAATAATTCAATTTCTATGAGGTAACAGTTCTATCCTGAAGATAGAACTGATATTCTAAAACAAGTGAATTGTTGAAAACTGTTATACTTTCTGTTGTTTATAATAATCATGGTAACAACATATTTAGAAATTGGTGACATGTATCACTCCATGAACTACCTTTTATTTGATTCATGATCTTGTATCATTTTTGAAGTTGTGTGTCAGACATCAGTAACTTTTTAAATTCTCTTCATATATATATAAATAATTGTAAATTCTGAATTGAAGTTGTCACTTTGTAAAATATTACTACTGTTTGTTCTGGCATAAGACACTATTAAGTACTAAGTGTGTGGGGTTGGATAATGCAGTTACCAGTGAAAGCATTAAGTAGTATGTGCATCATTTACATACTTTTATTATAATATTAATGCTGATTATTAATTTTAGTATCAAATATAAAGTATTAGAGCCATCTGTTGGATGAAAATACACTCAAGTAAACATATCAGAATCATTGGTCTTGTTTCTCACTGTGTGAGTTGCCTGTTAAATATTGTTATTACTCATGAGATCATGCATTTAATGCACTCATTGCTGGGTGGGTACTGATAGCTATTTGGGTGAGGGTGTCAGAATTTCTTGTAGAAAGTTTAATGTGTCCATTATCAGTTTCTTTCCTTCTCCTTGACGTGTTCTCAGAAGTATAATGAGTTAATAATTGGAACTTCTGTGAACTTTGCTTGCAGTGAGATACAAGAAAAAACAAAACCTAATGTTGTAGTGATGGGTACGATTTGAAAATTTTAATCATGAAGCCAGAGCTCTATCCATAATAATTTGTATAACAATTTTGACGTAGTTATCCATACTTCTAATTCTTCAGAAACATTATTACTTATAATTGAAATGATTGAGTCCTGAATATGGTATCAGTTGAGGCTCAATTTACAAGCACTTCTTTATGTTTGTACAATCTCACTCTGTTGGCAGAAAATGATTTGGGACCAACAGTATTGAGTTAATGCAGCCTTTCTTTTGATACCTTTACAGTGTGCTCTTAAGTAAAATAAATAATTCTACATCACTGTTGATGAGAAAATAAAATTAATACATGATGTAGAATATTCTTTAACTCATACTTTTGTGATTCAAGTTATAAGTCATCCTGCTATCATAAAGTTGAAATTGTTCTATATTATCATATGATATGAAATGTATTACATGTGACAATAAACTTAAGAAGAGATAGGCAAGGTAGATGCAACACTTACCAGGGATGAATGTGGAAGGGCAGCAACAAACACATCTTACAGTATTCTGGCAGTAAAACTTACTCATGTGAATGAGAATGCAGAAGACTGGGGATCAAATGTTCATACTGTGAGGCCTTCCATGTGGTGAATGTTGATGTGAACACATCCAATTGCCTAGCCATTTGTCTTCACTATTCACACAAATAAGTTTTACTGTCAATATGTTCATCTTTTTGTGTTCATTGTTGCCCTCTTGCCTTAACTAAATTTCTGTTTGAAAACTGCATTCATTCAGACTGGTCAACAACTCCTCTATAGAAGGGAAAGTATTATTTCATTTTTATTATTGTATTAATTTTTAATCGCTGTTTAATATTGTGTTTTTCCTCATTCACCAGTTTTCATTTGCACAATAAGCTAAATTAATTTTCATTCTCCTTAAAGCTGGCTATGCGTACTCAGCAGTTTCTGCACATGTGCATTCGGGAGATGGAGATTCTTGAAATTTCATCACCTCCTGGGGCAATAGCGTGTTGGGTATTTTTGTGTTGCCTCGAGGTGTTGCAGACTTGTGATAATTGCCCAGGAAGCACTGACTTGGAATCTGTTGATTCATACCCTGTATATGCAGCTAGCCTTTGGGCATATGCTCGGGATAAGGTAATGATATTATAAAACTATTTAATTTAGAATCTTACACAGCAATTGATTACATAATGCATTTTCATCTGTCATATTATTCTTTTACCTAAGTATCAGTTTATTTTCTTTTTTTAAGTATCTCACTTAGTATTTGGTAATGGAGCAGGAAAACCTGCCACCAGACAACATTAGTATGAAAGGTTTAGAGAAAACAAAACCATTGCTTACTTACAATTTACAGTATTTGACAGGTACGCGAGTATTCCTCGACATATTTTTAATTTTCTTCCTCTCATATGTAAGGAACACTTAAACTTTCTGTTCCTTTTTATCTTTGCAGTAATCTTGTATTCAGTTTTGGTAAGGGATGGACTTAACTTTCTATATTATTTTCATATGATTAGCTTCTTGTAACATTGTTTCTGTTGTTAAGCATTCCTGAATCTTACCTTGTGGATGTGTGATACTTTTGCAGTGCTTACAAATTTATATTAATTATGTTTTGGTAATTTAATAATACATATTTTCCCACAGCTTCGAGAGCTGGGCGAATTATGTGGTTTGATGCCAGGCACAGAACCCACAAGTGAACAACTCCACACAGTAGTGTTGCTTTCAGCAGGCATGGGAGATTCTCCTCCAAATGCTAGTCAGCCTACACCAACTGACAAGTTGAAGGAGGCCCTGTCCTCAAAAGAAGCATTCAAGAAGCATTATATGGTTTGCAACATTTTATTTAATATTTACTCACGGTTTATTGGTCCTAGTTGTGTCTGTTTTCCACTCCTAATAATTGTGCACAAGTCAAACATTCCTGAGTTGGGGAAATACAATAATCCAGTTGTTGTTTTTTTTTTTTATTTATTTAGATTTCTGTAATGCTTGGACCTGGCATTTGGTAGGGTGCTTGTTCAAATCCCTGTCTGGCGATCCAGCTTTTGGTTTTCCATAGTTTTACAAAATCACTTCAAGCAAATAACTTACATGGGTATCCATGGACTGATGGGGCGACACTATTTCCGACAGTATACAATTGTTTTGTTTCCACTTGGCTTATTGCCACGTATAGGTCAACAGTGTGTTGACTTTATTTTTTCAAATCAATCCCATCAACTCCACCATAACCAACCTATAATAATAATTTATACACAAAATCAATAAGAACTGTTTTAAATCACAGTATGATAACTTTATCAAGTCAGATGTTATACTGTGCAGACGTTTCCAAATGTAGTGGGGATCAACAGCATCGCATCCTCCTTAGTTACTTGCAAAATGTTACTGTTGTACACCTGGCATACCAATTATTATTGTTTTTTCTATTGAATGGAATTGCCTGAGAGCCACACTGTCAAACTGAATGTGGTGGTCGAGCAGTTAACGTTCTGGCCTCTCATTTGGGAGAACATCAGTTGGAGTCTCCATCCGGGCATCCAGATTTGGGTTTTCCATGGTTTTCCCAAATCACTCCAGGCGAATGCTGGGATGCTTCCTTCAAAAGGCCATAACTGGATTCCTTCCTGTTCCTTGTCCTTAGTCCCATCCCACCTCTAATGACATCAACGTCGACAAGGTGTAAAGCCATAACTAAAAAAAAAATACACTGTCAAATTGTATGCCCTGATTTGGTTAGAGTTATCTGTTGAGTGCCTAACTTCCCCCTTCCCCCAGTTGAGGAAGGATGTCCATGAAATGCCATACGTGCAAGTTAAGCAGTTTGTACACAGAAAAGGGCGCCATGAAAAAGGTCAAGCATGTGTCTGTAGGAAAATTCAAATCTTCACTATGACTGGACACCATATCGGAGCTTCATGAATCAGTCGTTAGTGGATATTCTATATTCTCCAGTTTCGTTCTAAAGTGATAGCAAATAGAACAGTAAATATTTCTTTATGGACATTAATGGAAAAAATTTCTTCAATTTTTGGATGTTGCATCATGTGTCCTGAAGACTTGGGTAAAGTTGATGCGACCAACATTACTGAATAAAACAACTCTTTACAAACCCACCCACATATTCCAGTTGACGCCTTTGTGGGTAAGAAGCAGAGAGAGAGTGGTCTGGCCAAGGAGTAAATAGTTTAGTTAATGGGAAAATTAGTTGAGAGGGGAGAGAATGGAAAATTGGTTGAAGTTTGCGAGGTACCTGAAATTAATTGGAGTTAAATAAGTTAAAAATAGCATGAAAGAAAAACTGGTGCACATATGTCAGTCAATTTTCATGTTAGTAGTGGTAACAGAAATAGTGTTCTTGCTAATTGAACTCAAGTTATTAGTGAAGAAGTACGAATAAATGCTGTGATATTCCAGTTAGGTCAATTGTAAATTTGGTTTAAACATATCTTCCGCACCAGAGAATTTCTGTTCTTGTGAAGTATTGATAATAATAATAAACATTACTGAACCTTTAAATTGTTGATAATTTAGAAAAGGACTATTGTGGGAATAATTTACAATTAGAGATGAAAGATTCCCTTTTCTTTTTATGAACACTGCATCTTGGATAAGATCTGGGACTCAGTTGGTGGCCTGAAATAACCTGTTTGATCTGAGTCAATAGAGTGTGCTTTACATTCTCAACCAGAGGCTTTATAATAGTTCTTCATTACAGTCAAATAACCTGGTGGCTATTTTTTTAATGTTAATTCTTCTAACATAAAAGGAAATAATTTTTGTTTGTATAAAATTGGTCATACTAACATTACAAAGTCTGATAGTCTCAAATTGCTTATCCAATATGTAAATCTGAGAATAGCACTATTTAATAACTATCAGTAAATACACAAATTGTTTTTGACAAGAAGTAATACTGCAATTTATTCATTTAGTAAATTTCTGCATACATCAATAATAGTACAAACAAATATATCAGCAAAATAAAAGTAATGTGGAAGGATAGAATACAAGTAAGAATAAGCTCAGAGTTTCAGTTGAATATCAGGCTCTCTAATCTATTTGATTGCTCTTGGTGACTCGTGTATGAAATCTTCAATTGTTCCTTGGAAACTGCTGTAAGGGCATTTGAAAACTATCCGGTTGATGGTTTGGTATTCAGCACTGCAGTCACAAACTGGAGAATCTTGCTTTCCCCACTTAAATAGCAAAGCATCACTTCTGCCATGATTCATATGTATTCTATTTAATGATAGTTAAAACCTTCTGTATGATTATTGGCAGTTATACAGTTCATAGGTTTCCAGGTGCCGGACTATCAAGTGATATTGAATTTCAAATAAAGGGGATACATTCAGTGCGATAATACCAAACTTGACCCCTGGTTTTATCAGATTTTCTGGAATGCCCCTAGCATAGAAATAATTTTTAAGATAGTCATGTAAAACTTTTATGAGTGCTTGCAAATTTTCCTTATGATTCCTTGTGTGTCTTGGTTGTTAAAGGGAAAGATAACAGAAACTTAAAAGATGATTTGTTTTATGGTGATATTTGTAACAATAACAATACCTCAAATTAAATAAATTCTGAAATAATCATGAGAATCAAATTTCTTTACAGTGCAATATGGCGTGACTATTAAGATCATGATTAGTCATAAATGTAAGCAAAATTCATCTAATTTTAAACTTTATTTCATTTTGATTAGCTCATAACATCTTCATTCTTTTTTTTTAAAAAATAGGAGCTGGCTGAACTTGCAATGGGAACTTTCAAGCATATTAGTCGGTATCGCTCAGCTCGATTGGTTGGAAAAGATATGGCAGCATTTATATGGAAATGGGGGAACCTCAGAAAGCTAGCATTTTCCTCGGAGAAGCATATATTCATTTTGCTGAGGAAGAATGGTTAAAACTAGCTACTGAAACCCTTATAGAACTGTCTGCTTGTTACAGAAGGACTTCCTCAGTTGATAGGTATGTACAGTTTAGTGGTCAATATCAGCTGTTAGAAAACCCTCTTTTTCTGTTAGAAAACCTTGACAATTTTCAGTTTGAACCATAATTACATACCATGTAAATCCAAAGATTTCATTGTTGTAACAATCATTATTTATATTTTTCTTTGCAGCTTTATGATACTTTATATTTTGATGCCAAGTTTAGATATTTAAATTTCCAGAGATATTTTATTTTATCCTTTATTTGTTTGCTAGTGTTGAATATTTTGAATTGCAGCTCTCCCTCTCTTGCTACAAGGCGCATTTTAAAATTAAAGACTGATTGATTGTAAAAAGTGACATAACAACAAGGGTTAGTTTATGCATGCATGGGTAGCTTCAAGTTGTCTGTTAGGCATGTAGCTACTATATTTTCACCAGTGCAGTGATGTTTGCCTTCATGTTACAGTGAGTTATGATGAGTGCAACAATAAATGGTCCTACCAACTGTGAAGTCCAATCAGTGAACATTTGAGGACCAAGATTTTTTAAGTTTGGCCGTATGCAGGGGACAGTAAGGATTTTAGAGAGTGGCATGTGCATTTCAGGAAACGAACAGGGGTAATTCATATCTGTGAAGAAGGATTTGATTTATGGATGTGAGGTTCATATTTTGCCACCCTCGAGAGTATCATTTATATGTGGTTAGGATCTCTGTCATGTGAACAGTAGATCAAGTCAATATTACTCCAAATGGTTATGTACAATATTTCCATTTATTAGCTTAAGCACGTAGCAACCATATTATAACCTTTTGGCTTTCTCTAATCCCCTTCTTCCAGCCATGTAAGTTTTCCTTGCGACTAATGCCAGAGACTAATAATTCCCTTGGCTTCCTATTAGGATACCTGTATTTATTGTGATGATGCATGTATCATCTTCTATGGCTCCTGTTGGCGACGCAGCCCCATCATCTTCTGCCCCCACCGGCTTGTCTAGGTCATCACGACAGCGCCATCTCTTCCTTTTTGCAGCTCGCGACAACTGGCCGCTCGGATCGACCTCTCTTTGCCCTCTGCTGCCCAGTTTTGCTCATCTGTCTCCACTACATTTTCCTTGGTGGAGGGTGATGACTAACCAATCACCTTGTCAGTTGATGCGGTCATTCTTGGCAGGATGACATCGTCGATTGCATGCAAATGCTGATTGTTCTGTCCTACTAAGATGTTCATCACCTAGTGAGCATATGCATTCCTTCGCTCGCGCCTGTTTACATTCGCTTTTGCAACTGACCTCATGTCTGTAGCACTCTGTGATAGTTGCTATAATTCCCTAAAAACCTTCCCCCAAAATTTTTAGCTCCATTCCAAAATGGAATTTGAATCTCAAGTTACAAGCCTGTTTATATATTAAAAAAAAATCTGCAGTTACATGCAATGATGCTATTGGTGCTGTGTATACAAATGTGTGCGCGCGTGTGTATGCACGTGCGTGGGCCTTGTGACTGCTGTCATAGTTCTGAATCGCATGCATGGGTGTGGCATTCCTGCGGTTTCGACACCTGAGCTCGGCTGACGTGACGCTGATAAGGCAAGGTCGCTGCTGACCGATAAAGCCAATGGCTCCTTGCAGTGAGGTAGCCTGACTGAGCACTGCCCGGCTTCTTGTGACGTTGATCTCTGGTTCTCTACTGAAAAACTCAAATCACTCTATTACACTGTGCTCTACACATTTCATCATTTTTTTTTTTTTTTTTTTTTTGTTGCTGTGTGCTAACCTCTTCATTTCTACATACCCCTTACAACCCAAATCCTCAATTATCTGCTTCATATATTCTAATCTCTGTCTTCCTCTACAGTTCTTACCTTCGACTGTTCCCTCCACTAACAAATTAACCAATCCAGCATCTCTCAAAATATGACCTACCAGCCTGTCTCTTCTTTCTGTAAGCTTCTTCCACAAACTTCTTTTCTCACCCATCATTTCCAAAACTCGTTCATTTCTTACTTTGTCAATCTACTAAATTTTCAGCATTCTTCTGTAACACCATATTTCAAATATTTCAATTTTCTTTCTTTCCGGTATTCCTAAAGTCCTTGTTTCTCTACCATAAAGTGGTGTGCTCCACACAAAGAGTTTTAAAAAGTTCTTTCTAATTCCTAGATCAATGTTTGAAACTAAAAGGTTTCTCTTTTTCATGAAGGCTCTTTATGCTAGTGCTATTCTACTTTTAACATCGTTCTTGCTTCGGCCATCGGTTGTAATTTTGCTTCCCAAGTAACAAAACTCACTTACTTCTCCCATAGCATCCGATCCTATTTTAATATTTGATCTACTAGTATTGGTATCATTTCTGCTACATTCCATCACTTTTGTTTTGCTTTGATGTGTATTCAGTCCAAAATCTTCCTTCAGTATTTTGTTCATGACATTCAGTAACTTCTCAATATCCTCAACCCTCTCTGCTAACAAGACAATGTCATTAGCAAATCGTAGCATACTGATTTTTTTCTCCCTGAACACTTATGCCACATGGAAATTTTTCTTTGACTTTCTTTATTGCTTCTTCTACATACAAGTTGAATATTAAGGGGGATAGACTACAACCTTGTCTCACACCCTTTTTAACTGATGCATGTCTCTCATGATTCTCTACTTTTATTATAGCCACTTGATTCTTAAATAGGTTATAGAGTATTCTTCTATCTCGATACTTTAGACCTGACTTCTTTAAAATTTTGAACATCTTGTCCCATCTAACATTATCAAAAGCTTTTTCTAAATCAACAAATGCCATAAAAGTATCTTTGTGTTTCTTGATCCGCCCTTCAAGTATTAATCTTAGAGACAGAATTGCTTCCCTTGTACCGCGATTTTTCCTAAACCCAAACTGATCTTCACCTACTATCTCTTCTACTACCCTTTCCATTCTTCTGTGTAATTTTGAAGCATGTGATGTTAGACTAATAGTGCGATAATTCTCACATTTGTCGGCTTGTGCTTTCTTTGTAAGTGTGAAGATGATATTTTTATATCAGTTGTAATTTCTCCTGTTTCATAACTTTTTTATATCAGCTTGAATAACCTTTCGATTCCTTCCTCTCCTAGGAATTTAAGAAGTTCTGCAGGGATCTCATCAATTCCAACTGCCTTATTTGCTTTCAAGAACTTTTATTGAATTCTGTCCTCAAAACAGGATCTCCTAATTCATCAATGTTGACATCTCCTTCCTTTTCCATTACACTATTGTCAAGTGTCCCCAACATACAGTTTCTCAATGTACTCCTTCCATCGGTTAGCTCTATCTTCTGAACTTAAAAGAGGTTTCCCATCTGCAGCTTTAATGTTCATACCTCTTTTCTTAATTTCTCTAAAATTCTGTTTGATCTTTCTATATGCAACATCTACTTTGCCTATGACCATTTCTTTCCATTTTTCTTTTGCTGTTTTACATTTCTTCCTGCTTCATCCTGATAATTTTTGTACCTTCTCCTCTGATCCATCAGCTCCAAAATTTCTTCTGTGATCCAAGGTTTTCAGGCAGCTTGTTCCCTAAAACCTAATGTTTCTTTACCAGCTTTCATTATTTCAGTTTTTAACACATTCCATTCATTCTTGGTTGAGCTCCTTTCAGAGTTACTTCTTAGACCTAAGTCTACCATTTCTGCAAATTTTTATCTTGTGCTAGATTGTTTCAGTTTATTCACTTCCAGTCTGTTCTGCTTATACTGCTTCCTTATTCGCTTAAATTTCAGCCGGCACTTCATTATTATCATCAAATTATGGTCAGAGTCTATGTCTGCTCCTGGGTATGCTTTACAGTCTAGAACTTGATTCCTGAATCTCTGTTTGACCATGATATAATCTAGCTGATATCTGCCTGTATCCCCAGGACATTTCCAGGTGTATATTCTTCTTGCATAGTTGTTAAACAGTGTGTTTGCCACTACTAGCTTATATCTATCACAAAATTCTAGCAACCTGCTTCCTTGTTCATTTCTTTCTCCTAAACCAAAACTTCCTACAGTATTCCCCTCTTTTCCTTCTCCCACTATTGAATTCCAATCACCCATGATTATTAGATTTTCCTCCCCCTTCACATGTTGGATTAATTCTTCAATTTCAGCGTATATTTTTTCTATTTCTTCATCATCTTCCTGTGACGCTGGCATATACACTTGTGCTAATGTGGTTGGGACGGGCTTAGTTTCTAACCTCATCAAAATAATCCTGTCACTAAACTGTTCGTAATTACTCACCCGTTTCCCTACTTTCTTGTTCATTACAAATCCTACACCAGTGACTCCATTGACAGTTTGTGTGCTAATTATCCTGTGTTCCCCAGACCAGAAATCCTGTGCGTCCTTCCATTTAATCTCACTAATCCCGACAACATCTAACTTAAGTTGTTCCATATCCCTTTTTAAGTACACATAACACTCGTATAGTCATTAACACATCAATTTTCAGTGTCCTTAGCACTCAACAACTTAATTCTTCCCTTACCGCAATTCTTCGATCTTCCATGAATTTCCTTCCAGCTTTAAATAAGTTACAATATTCTCTGCATGTATTAATTGTGGTTCAGTATTCCTTGCTACTAGCTTCTCTCCTGATCTGGCATTTTCACCACAATGCGATCATAAGGTTTCGTTTGCACTCCGCTGCTATAACAAGCACATTGTTTTGCTGCGATTGATCCTGTCGGCATAATCATGCGTTACTGACCTAAGACAACTCCTGATGTAATAAGCAATCATATTGTCCCACTACATTCTGTTGTGTTTACACAAAGCCTGCGTTAAAGCTCGTGACGTAAGACGCCTGATGCATCGTCTGTCTACTACGCACACGCGCCTGAATGGTTGCCTCTGCAATAGATTGCCAACATGGGCACTCCTGTCATAAATATTTGCTCTGTGCTTGATAGTAACTCTGTCGTGCAGGTTTCTCATGAACTGTGGAGAGTCGATTCTTTTTTGCTCGCAATACTTACTGTAATTGATTCCACTATATCTATTAAATGCATCTCCTTTCTCTGGCAATGGTGCCTCACTATTTATTTTCCAATCCTTCAATTTCTTGTAGCCTCTGCTTTTTCTTATTTCCTCTTGCACTAACCTCTCGCCTTCTTTCTTTACATCCTTCTGTTCCTTCCCCATCATTACCAGTAGCGATTTCCACTTGCTTCTGATACCTCATACTATTTCGGCACTTCTTCACTTTCTTTCTTGAGATTCTTCAGTAACACTGGCGAACTCTGCTCGGCTCTGCTTTCTTATATTATTATCCTCGCCACTTGCTCTTCATGTTCTGCCAAATATTTCAGGCTTAATCTTTCTACTTTGATGACACCATAATACGTTGCTCATTTCTCTTGTTCACCATATTTCTCTGCCCCTCCTCTTGGGGTAATCAACATTTCTTCTCCTTCACTCTTCATGCGAATCGAACATCCATGTACATGCACTACTGCTTCATCATAATCGACTATAGCTTCCCTCTTCTTCATCCAGTCTCTGCCAATTATTCCTGCATACAGGGTGTCTACCCCAGTTGAAACCACTTGCATTTTCTGCTTCATTCTTTATTCTTTCCCTGCATTTAGTGTAACCATTAGTGCATCTTCTGTGCAAATGGTTCTTCCAGAGATTGCTTTGATCCTAATGCCATTTGTCATTTTACAACACTGATTTTCTCTTACACATTCTGTGCTGATAAGCGACACCTCTGCTTCTGAATCCAAAAGAGGCTTATTTGGGCTGTATCTTGCTTTCTTCGCATTCTAACTCAATGCAATAATTTTTGTTGCTACTGCTACCATCACTCTTTTCCAATCCCTGTACTTGCTCTATCCACGGGCACGCATACCACTCTCTTGGGTGGTGCCCTTATTTCCGACATTCACTGAGATACTTTGCTACCTTCCAGTCAGCTTCTCACCTTCTGTCTTCTGTTTGTTTTTGCTTTTTCAGCATTGCAGTGACTTCTCGTGCTCTTACATCGCTCCGGTGTTGTTTTGCCTCGTCGCCAGTGTGTAGACAGAGTTCACATCGCTATTTCCCCCCTGCGTCTACCTCGCATATAGCCGCCACTCTTCCACACTATCTAGCATAGTGCCCAGATCTCTTGCACAACTGGCATTCTTCTGAAATACTCTGGCTCACTGCATTCCAATTTTCACTGCTACCTCTTCTGCTAATTTCTGCATGCTAACTTTGATCACTTCCCTGGTGCCGTTGTTTCTCTTTGGCAGACATAATTCCTGTTTGTTCCGTGAGAGCAATATCCACAATCTCAGTTAATGAAAGTTCCATTCCTTGGGCTCCAAGTACTGCAATGATTTTCTCGTCTACTAATCCTCAGATGAATACTGTGCAGGCAAGGTTGTGAATTAATTTCAAGGCTCCTGCCAGTTCACTTCCTTTTAAATCTCTCTTGGTTGCTTCCCGGAATTCACGTACCATGCTGTCCAAGCGACTGGCCCAATCAGCGACAGATTCTCCTGCTCTCTGCCGACTTGAAAACATAGTTATTGCATAATGATCCACTGTGTGCTTAGATCTGTAATTCTCCACTAGTACTGCTTGCACGTTCTTCCAATCTTTTAATTTTTTGCATACTAAAATCCACTGTCTAGTGTGCATCTTTACAAATTTTATAGGTATTTTGTGATCTTCAGCATTTACATGACTAAATGCCGTATCATAGTTATCCAAAAATTCTTCTAATGCTTTTGACAAACTCAATTGCAATTTCTCTCTTTTTACTACATTTCTGCTTTCTGCGGTGTCAATTTTTCCCACACTGGTAGACATATCGGCAGTGCTTGCTACTCACTTTTCTGCTGAGTTGCTGTAGTGCTGACAGAGTCCTTTTGCTGCTGTCCTTGATTCTGCAAGTGCTGCGATGTGTTGCACTGATTCAGCTTCCTGCTTCTGCTTACTGCTGTGCCGACACCTCGCCAATTTCTGTAACACTGTGTTTGTGGGTGGTACTTTATTTTATTCTCATTAGTCGCAAACTCACTGGAGTACTTCGTCTACACTCACACCCAATAATTTCTCGCGCTGGCTGACACTTTACCTGGACACCAATTCAAAATCCTTTATTATTTCTCTAGGCCTGCCTTGGGCCAATTAATTATGCTTTCAGGCCGTTTTAGTGATAGATGGTGTAAATGATACTCCAACCGGTTATGTACAATATTTACATTTTTTAGCTTAAGTGCATGGCAACCATGTAATAACCCCTTTGATTTTCTCTAATTCTCTTCTTCCAGCCAGGTCAGTTACCCTTGCGACTAATACCAAAGACTAAAAATTCCCATGGATTCCCATTAAACTATTCCATCCCCAAGTAGCTAATGGCGTCTAAGCAGGCTCCTTCCAACATGTATTTATCGTGACAACGCCACGTCTTGTCCTCTGCTGCTGTTGTCGACAACGCGGCCCCCAGCTGCCATCTTCTGCCCCCGCCGGCTCGTGTAGGCCGCCGCAGCAGAGCCGTCTCTTCCTTCTTGCAGCTCGCGACCACCAGCCACTCGGATCGACCTCTCTTTGCCCCCTGCTGCCTAGTTTTGCTCATCTATCCCCATTAAATTTTCCTTGGTGTGTGGTCACGACTAGCCAATCGCCTTGTCGGTTGATGCAGTCATTCCTGGCGGAATGACATCATCGGATGCATGCAAATGCTGAGTGTTTTGTCCTACTGAGAGGTTCATCGCCTTGCGAGCGTATGCATTGCTTCGATCGTTCCTGTTTACATTCGTTGTCACAACTGACCTCACTTCTGAAGCACTCTGTGATTGTTGCTATAATTCCCAATAATTCTATAAAAACCTTGGTTCACTACAATATTAATGCATGCATGAAATGAGGCATTTTTATGTCCACGTTGTACACAGTAAAAATTAAAAATTGTCACAAATATCTTTATTTTTTAAAAAAAACTAGTACTGTGAAGTTTTCAGGATATTCTTACTTTTTTCAAACTTTACATTTATTCAAAACTGTTTGCTCACAACTCACCACAAATAAGGATTTCAGGTATTATCAGTGCTGAAGCTTTATTGTTTCCTTATCTAAGTTTTAATCAGAACTACTGAATTGTTTTAGGTTGGAGCATAGTGATTGAAATATGGGGAAAATCTCATTTCAAGGTTGGCCGCGTGATAATCGGAAAAATAATGTGTTTTAAAGTTTTTAGACTCAGTTTAGTAGTTTATTTGGCTTGACTCTTTTTTTAAAATACTTTTTGTATAATATTTTAGTTGGTAAAGAAGCTAACATTGACAATAGAAAACTGTTTTATGAGTGCTAAGTGTGATCAAAAAGTTTTACTTCTTTGTAAAATTCAGTTGGCATAATGCACTTTTCATAATGCACATGATGTAAAGTAAATCTGTCTGTATCAACTTACCGAGCGTGGCGGTGTAACGGTTAGAATTCTGGCCTCGCATTCGGGAGGACGCCGGTTCGAATCCCCATCCGGACATTCAGATTTGGTTTTTCCGTGGTTTCCCAAATCACTCCAGGCAAATGCCAGGATGCTTCCTTCAAAAGGCCATGGCCGAATTCCTTGCCCCCCATCCTTTCCCGTCTCTAAAGACCTCGCTATTAAGAGACGTTAAGCAGTTTAAAAAAAAAAAAGTATCGACTTGTTTTGTTTCAGCAGTTGGTGGTTATTAGCAACCTTCATCTTGTGCTAAATTGAAAGAAACATACAGTGTTATTACAATGAAGTCTTCTCAGGTGTACCACCAGATTATGTTTTGAAAAAACGATATTTCAACGACTAGCTCCTTCATCTTCATCGGGTGTGGAGACGTCTGCACTGGTCGGCTGACCGTCTGATACTGAGACAGCTATATAGCCGACAGCTCTCTCCGTGGCCTGCACCAGGCTGCCAATGGTCGTGGCTAGGATGTGACGCACCTGACCTGTCTCAGTATCTGACGATCAGCCGAACAGTGCAGATGTCTCCACACCTGATGAAGATGACGGAGCTAGTCATCAAAATATCGTGTTTTCAAAACACAATCCGGCGGTACACTTGTGAAGAACTCATTCCTAGAATACACCAGGATAGTTTCCGTTCTTACAGTATTATTAAATTCCTCTATTTGAAGGGAGTCACTATGTTCTATGTCATTCAAGAAATTATGATTGTTTGTTGTGATGATGTCTATAACCACAGGTGGGCACAGTTAATCCAAACGTTAACTTCGTTAATCATTATTCCGCTACTTAAAAAGTTAACTTCGGTAATCGTTAAAGCGTTAAATGTTTATAAATTTAACGCAAGTTAAAGTTATCCGTTAAAAGTTAACTAGTCAAAAGTTGTACTGATGTATTAGTATTATAGTACGGTAGGTACAACTGCTCTCTATCTCAAGGTGTTATGTACCATGATGCAAGTGTGGATTTATTTATAAAAATTAACAAATTGTGGTTACGTTATCGCCACAACAACGAAGTGGTATTCCTGTCAGTTTTTATCTTTGTTGAGACTGTGATCAACATAACACTTGCAAATTGTCTTACGAGAGACAATTAAGGTACTCTTCCGACACACACTGCCAATCCGTCACTGTTGCTTCAACACCAACTGAATGCGATGTTTTTACTAAACGTATAATAACGACATACATTTTGTAATAATAAAAAAAACCTTTGTAGATCCTTGGGCCGGACCTTAGATGCGCACCCTCCCTTGCAAATAATATGAAATTTCACCTTGCACAAGGCAATCTGTTATACAAACAGGATACAAGAGGTAGCCAAATTATACAAGTTTTGTATCCAATTATACAATCTGGCAGCCCTGCATACGAGTGGTGGCGTGGCGCACAGTTCAAACAAACCAAAAGACGTCAACAACCTATGTAACGGACTAAAGTTAATGGAAGTCCAATTTAACGGAAGTTAAGAACACCGTTAATGATTTTTTAGGTTAACTTAAAAGTTAAATTTTCGCAATTTTTTTAACTTCGTTAATTAACGATTAACGGATTAACTGTTTTGTGCCCAGCTGTGTCTATAACGCTGTTGTGAGCTGGCAGAGGAATTTGTGAACTGAATACATGTTCCTGCTCATCTTTACAATTTCAGTATGATGAATTACCTGCTTAACTCTTTGCTGCCATTCTATGTTGATTGTTGGAGCATATTGAAGAGAATTTTTACCTCATAATTGAGGACAAATGCTGACAACTACCTCTGGGATCTGGAAACATAATGTGAGGAGTGGAATATGTATCCTTTCCCTCTCCACCCTTGAAATAGGAAGCTCAAGTAAGGAAATTGTGCTATCTTGTTCATACCCCAATATTTAGGGATTGGGTGATGCTTTGATGTTATGATAACTGATTAAATCCCAAAAGATGAGCTCATTACCTCTATTTTCTGCTGCATCCTTCTGCAGAAAATGGGACAAAGTGAAAGAAAGCATGATGACTTGATCAGCAAATAAAGCCATTTCCTAGTTCACCTAGCATCTGTTTTGCAAGCTGAAAGATGTGGCTATGGAACTTTGTTCTGTTCTCACTCATTTACCTGATCTTGTACTTGGCATTTCTTTCTCTTCCTTTGTATGAAGGAGTCTTGAGGATTGGTGATTTGGAAACACTGATCATATTGTTCTGGGGATGAAGCTATTATTCTTGAGGTATCACAGGGCTTCTACCACAGTGGCTTACATTAGATCTAGAAACACTAGCACAAATTTGATGATGACTTTATCGGCGGAGCTAAGGTTCATCGTACTGCATTTGACACTTTTTCCATTTTGATAACTAAGATTTTTCAATACCCCTTGTAACCCCAACACATCAATTTAGCAACATTTCTTCCTTCATATGTGTTTTGGCACACTCAGAAATCGTTTATTTATCACAGTGTGATGATCCAGGCAAAATTCAATGCTTGTAAAGTTAGATTAGTTTTTCATGTGTTCTGAACAAATTGGCCAAGTCAGATGTTTTGAAAATAGCCAATTTAATTGTCTATACCAGCGGTTCACAACCTTTGCTACATGACCCACTTTTATGTAAAAAAAATTTTGCGACCCACCTAATATGAGAGTCCTAATATCAGAATGGGAACTGTTGTATGATCTCGATACGCTATCAGCTATCCTATCCTACGTAAAGGCAAATTTTCTTACAAAGGATATACTATCAACAAAAACAAGAATTGGTCATACATAAAACAACAAAAATATTATAGACCGGGAGGTGGCTGCACAGACCATCACCTTACCAAGTTGACTGTTGAAATTCCACGATTAGAAGTAACTCGATCAGCATATTAAAATACAACTGGTCTGCCAAGTCGCTTTTTGGTGGAAACCACCTGCAGATCCGATTTTAGTGGTTGATTGGTAGGTTTATCATTGTGTTTTACTGCACCCAAATGTATGAAAATATGGAAGACTGGGAGCAGGAAAACACAATGGTAAACTTACCAGTCAACCACTAAAATGGGATTTGTAGGTGTTTTCCTAACACATCAGTTTGGTTTTCCATGGTTTCCCAAATCACTCCAGGCAAATGCTGGGAGGCTTCCTTCAAAAGGCCATGGCCGAATTCCTTCCCATTCCTTGCCCCCCATCCTTTCCTGTCTCTAAAGACCTCACTGTTAGAGAGATGTAAAGCAGATAAAAAAAAAATAAGACATCAATGGCATTTTAATTTGTAAATCGAGTTTTAACTAATCCTGGAATTTCAGCCGTCAACCAGATGAGGTGATACTTTGCGCAGGCGCCTCCCACTTTATTACAACCATTGAGATTTCTAGTACTGGTGTTTACTGATGAGTGTATCGATATCAGGGTTAACACTAGTTAATTTAAACCTTAATTCACTTTCTACACATAACTTATTTCTGTATTTGTTGTTCAAAAACAATAAAGTAGAAGAAGCTCGTTCACACAAGTATGTCGTATTGAACGACATCAAGAACTTCGCAGCTAATTTAGAGATTTCTGGATACTCTGCTCGTATATTCATCCAGAAGGAAATTAAGGATTTTTCCTTGAAAATAAGCTCAAGATAGCTCTATTAGCGAGTTTTCTTCAACTGTTGAGAGTTTTGGGCCTTTCAAATGTTCTTCTTCAAAAGGATTTCTTATCCAAAAGTAACCATCGTCAAATTTTTTTAAAGTAGCTCCTAAAACAATTATTAATAAACGAACAGGACACATTTCACTTTTTAACACAAAACATAATTTAAAATCCTTACGGTTACTTGAAATCAAAAATAAATACTATTTGAAAATAAATGAGACCTACAACTTACTTATAATTTACTGAAAAAATTTAAAAATTAGCTTAGGGTAAACGCCAAGGCTTCAAGGTGCACTTTGATGACATTTGCAGTTTCTTTGTTGACTTTTATTTCGTTGATTCAAGGAAGTCATGCAAGATTGGAAATACATCAAAACTATTTACTTCTACTTAGCAGGTCCATCGTTTGAGTTTTTTAATCATTGCCTCTACTTTGCCCTGGACGTAAAACCTGTGGATATCCTTTCCTTGCATTGTTAGGTTAATTACGTTGACTGTATTGAAAATATCAGCCAAATAAGCAAGATGTTTTAGTTAGTTCACATCACAAACACTTTCAATAAAGTATCTTATGGAATTATGGTCATTTTCGTGTTCCAATAAAAACATTCTTAATTCGTCACGAAGTTGAAATAATCTTGACACCACTTTACCTCTCGACAGCCATTGAACTTCATAGTGGAGGAGAAGATGTTTGTGTTCACTGCCAATTTCGTCACACAACACTCCAACCAATCCTGAATTTTTAGGCCGTTTTTTTGATAAAGTTAACAGTTTTCACAGCATCGTCCAGAGTTTTATTTAGGCATTCATCCAAATCTTTTACTGCCAGAGCCTCTCGATGAAGGCAGCAATGACTCCATTGCAAGAAAGGGACCACTGACTTAACTTTGGAAACTAAACCTGAATAAATTCCGGACATAGCACAGGTACCATCAGCTGTCAAACGTTTTCATTTTGACCAAACAATTTCATATTCTAAAAAAAAAAAAAAAAAAAAAAAAAAAAAAAAAAAATTCAACAATTCGTAGTGAAAAATAATCACTTTGCTTCAGAGTTGAAATCATTGTTTCCTCGACCCAATTAGACATTTCATCGATTCTCCTTTTTACAGTGGTGTTTGATAAAGGGATTTCACTTATTATCTTTGACATTTTTCTATCAAACAAAGTATTAAATATTATTTTTGCTGCAGGTAAAATAAGTTCCTCACGTACTGTATGAGCAGCTCCCTGCTTTGCTATTAACAAGGATAATTGGTAAGACACTATGGTAGTTTGTTTGTTTTGTTGACCTGACACTGGCTTTTCCATGGTAGATTTTTTTTTGCCGTCATCAGTCTTTCGACTGGTTTGATGCAATCCTACATATCCCTTACAACCCATATCCTCAATTATCTGCTTCATATAATCATCTTCTACATTTCTTACCTTCGACTGTTCCTTCCATTAACAAATTAACCGAACCAGCATGTCTCAAAATCTGACCTACCAGCCTGACTCTTCTTTCTGGAAGCTTCTTCCAAAAACTTCTTTCCTCACCCATCATTTCCGAAACTCGTTCATTTTGTTCTTTGTCTGTCGTCGAAAGATAATGTTGTTTTTTATTTCAAAAGAATTCAAGAGGCTTACCTGTGTACTCAGGATGCTTGGTTGACAAATGCCTTTCAAGTTTTGATGACTTCATGCTTTCATTGAACAAATTTTCCATGCAATGAGGTATTGGCTCCTCTTCAGTACCCGAAAACATAAACCTATATTTCAAATAATCCAGTTCTTACTTTTGCAGATACGTCTTTTGCTTTTTCGCGCTGCCTGTATTGTAATTACAAATACTTGGTTGCGGTTCAGTAACATTTTCAAACTTATTAATACTAGCCGTGGCGGTTGAAGTTTCCTCACTATTTGGATACACTCTTTTTTGACACGATCCAGTCCTCAACCAACTTTCGATAATCACATTAAATCTACTCTCAATCAAAACAAAACGCAAAGAATAACCCACTCTCACAAGCAGAGAAAGACTGCTCCGTTTAAAGACCTAGGCTTCGATTCAAGAATAAACAAGAAAATAAGAAAATGACAATGAGAGAAGTAAAATTGCAGGTGGTATGAACGCACATCTCTGCTCTAGAGCGAGGCGGTAGAGGGGGTGTTCAGGGGTTGCCATAACGATTGTGTGATTGCTGCCGCTGCTATATCTCACAACGAGGTTATTTCATAACACCGGCTGGCTGTTTAAGAAAACTTTATTTTCCTCACAAAGTTTTAATTTAAGCTAATAGCTTTAATGATTGTAAAATATCGTGTTATATTTTTTAAATAGATGAAATAAAATATATATTGTGGCAAAAACCTCGATTGTTCCGCGACCCACCAAAACACACGCCGCGACCCACCAGTGGGTCACGACCCATATGTTGGGAACCGCTGGTCTATACGAACACCCTGATATTACTAGTGTTGAAAAACACAATCTAATTGAACATCCAGATCAGTTTCACATGTCAAGCAGGATAAATGAAAGCTAATTCTAAGATCTTTCACTAACCCATGCAACAAGTTTTATTTCATACCAATATCAGTTGACAGTTAGGTCTACTTTTTAAAATCTCACAAAGTTAATTTAATTTTATACATCTATTCATAAAAGGACAAATAGAGTTTAAATTGCCTCATAAATATTTCTAATTAAACTACTCAAGATAGTTTTTCCACATATAATGTGACCCTTAAATGATACTAGATAAGGAGGGAAAAGTGTTTTGCTCAGATTACTTCAGTATTTGCTAGTTTTGTCAAACTATATTACAAAATTATAGAAAATGTGTGTCTGTACTTTTTTTTCAATAAAAAAACCACAGTAATTTCAATATACACTACTGATGACACAGATGGCAGAACTGTCAAATTTGGAATTTATGTCTGTATGTTCACTTATAATGCCAAAAAAAAAAAAAAAACTAATGGGTGGATTTTAATGAAACTGCACATAGTGGTAGCTTTTTATCCTGATAGACTAAAACGTTCCCGCTGATATTGGGTGGATTTTAATGAAACTGCACGTAGTGGTAGCTTTTCATCCTGATAGTTGCCGCTGATATAGACTCCAAACCACAAATTTTGATTTTTTTTTTTTTCTGTTTGTCCACGCATCACGCAAAATCTAATTAACACCAAAATTGTGCATAGTGATGGTTTATTTTGTCCTTCAGTATATAGGATACTTTTTATCCCAACAACTTACAAAAATCCAAATGATAAAGGGTACAAAACCATAAATTTTGATGTTTCTGTTTATCGGTCTGTTCATCAGGCAAAACATTGTGGATAAATTTTAATGAAACTGTATGTGGTGGTAGCTCATGTCACTGGTTAAAATATATGATGCTTTTCATCCTGTTAGTAACACAGTTCCTAATGATACAGTGGCAAAAGCAGTAAATTTTTAAATTTTTGTCAATATATGCACGCATCTCACAAAAACTAAGAAATACATTTCAATGAAATTTCGCATAGTGTTAGTTTTTGTCATCAGCTAACACATAAGATGCACCTTATCTAGATTAGTAACACAGTTCTCAATTGTAAATAGGCCAAAACTTTAATTTTTTGGAATTTTTTTCTTTGTGTGCATGCCTCAAACAAATAAATGGATTTTAGCAAAGCTGTATACATTGAAAGCTTTTGTCATCAGTTAACATATAGAATACTTTTAACCATATTTCATCCATGAATAAAAATAAGGTTTGTCACTTTAATTTTTGTTCTAAAACAGTGGTTCCCAATAAATGGTAAGCTGTAGGATTTTCCGTGCTTATTCTTCTCGAATTTGTTGTTTAGCTGTTGGCACTATTTATGATTTGATAAATGTCATGGTCACCTAAGTATAATAAAATGAAAGTTGGATACTTTATACAGTCAAAAGCACTTTTAGTGATATCCAATTGCCAACACAAAAACAACATCAATTACAAATTGGACTTCTTCAATTTATGCCAGCTCTCCTTAACTGTCCTCGCTTAAAGGATTTGCATGTATAATTCATTTGTATATGTATAAATATTTCTTCTGCTCTATAGAATCATATAACTCTTGATGAATATCGCTTTGTGGTAGCAAATATAGTTTTGTTAGTAGTTAGTCCAGCTTAATGAACAAGCTAACTAGTCAAGCTCACTCGTAGATACCCGTTGCTGCGAAAACTCAACATTTTTCCTAAGAATAAACAAACTGGCCTTAGCCAAGAAGGCTTAAATCAGAGAGTACTAAATATTAAAATATGCAATATCATTCTAAGATACTACTGTATTATGTGTTATCTTACAATGCGTACCCCGAGGGGTACATGAGCGTGCTTTAAGGGGTATGCGTGGGTAATCTCTAAGATAAATGGGAAAAAACAATCATCCAAACAATACTATCACCAAAATATATTTTAAGACAAACTGTGTGTGTGTGTGTGTGTGAGAGAGAGAGAGAGAGAATTATATTGCTGTAGTGCTATGCTTGTGCAAATCTCTCAACTGGGATGAATGAATTTATTTATTTATTTATCATTTCAGCTATAAGGGGTACGTGAGGTTGAGCTCTTTGTTGCAGTGAAAGAAATTGGGAACCACTGTTCTAATAGAACCATCAATTGAGTAATGTCTAATGCAAATATTTTTGCACACAAACAGTATATGTTGATGAAAATAAGGATGTCCAACACAAACGAGCATGGGGAAAAGGGGGGGGGGTAGGTTAGGTTGGCTGAATAGGGATCCCGAGATCCTAACCTAGGGTGAATGACATATCGAGTAATGCTGGCATTGACCTAACTTATTTGACATTATACCTATTTGGAAGAGGTTAGACTTTTCAAGGTGTTTGAAAGATTCCAAGAGGATGCAGCACATCATTCTCAACAAATGGAAATTATCTGTCAGACTCTGCTAGTTTCTAATTGCGGGCATAATGTCTATTCTTACCCTATGGATACATCCACACAGTTTGATGTGTAGTTAACAGCTGATCGTGATTGCCACACCATGTCCTTCACCAAAAAGGAAAATGACCGAGAGCTACTCTGGCCCACATGGACAATGTGATGGGCTCTGCTAGTAGACTAATAAATTGGTTAACTGAGAGCAATGTCTTATAATCTACACTGTTGGCTTTTTAATGTGTGCAAAATTTTGTTATGCAATCTTACTCAATGGATTATGTTTGTAATAAATGTCATTGCTGTGAGGCCCAGAAGGGCAGTACGGCGGCATCTGATCGCTGTCAACCATTTAGCACCACCCAGGGAGCACGTGTAGCTTAAGGTAATCTTGGTGGAATTTCCAGAGAACACATTGGGAAGCCTATGCGAAGTATACTTACGCTAACATTCGGTGGATCAAAGCAGTCCCAGAGATTTATGCAAGGTTTGTAGGACTAATAAAAGCTGCAGTGAATAGAGCCATCCTGCGAGACTTCAGAAAATACAATATTCCAGGATGGAGTGAGGAGTTGTGGCAGAACAGAAATATTTTCATAAGAAAATTATATTTTTGATTTCTGACAGTAGATAGAAATTAATAATACATATACTCTTAGAGAGAAAAAGCAATAAGATATAAGATGCTATGGAGATTAGGACTCGTGAGTTGTTAGTTATCAGCGTAGATGAGTAGATTGAATGCTCGAGATAATCATTGCCAAAAAATGAACCTGCATCTTCTGAGAATAACCAATTTCATTGTAATTCCTAGTAGATCCGAATAATATATAATAAACGATATATTTTGGATCTAAAGAATTGAGTTATTTATAATTATAATCAGTCCATCGGTATGACAATAAGCAGCACAAAGTGTCACAGAGTCAAGCAGACTTAGAGATGAGTTTGAGGAAAACAGCTCTCATGAGAAGGCAACAGAACTGCTGGAATCACTTGACCATGCTAGGAGAGATAAATGGATAAAAACTCTTAAAAATCTGAACTTTACCCATTCCAGTAGAAAAGCCTGGTCTATTATTCATAAATTAGATCCTACATCAATACCCTCAAGGGCACACTCATCCATTAATATGGAATCAATAGCAAATCACATTGTATATACTTCCAGAACAAAAAAGGACAAGCAGTTCATTAGATGAGTCAAATCTGAGCTTAAACGTCTAAAGCGTGAAACTCAACCTCACTCTATATACTTCCATCCATTCACATTACAAGAAGTTAAGGAATGTTTAAAGACCCTTTGAAATGGAAAAGCTGCAGGATTAGATGGGATTTGTCCAGAATTATTGAAAAACTGTGGACCAGCTACATGTCATTGGCTTGCCACATTCTTCAGTTCCATACTACAATCTGGAAGGCTTCCTCAGATCTTCAAGTGAACAAAAATCATTGCTTTACTCAATCCAGGAAAAGATACAACTATCCCACAAAGTTACCGTCCGATAGCCTTACTCAGTGTCACTTACAAATTACTGGAAAGGCTTATAATGAACAGAATACCTCCGGCAATTGAAGCTCTGATCCCTGTTGAACAAGCTGGATTCCGTCCCAGTCTGAACTGTAGTGATCAGGTCCTGTCTCTTACCACCTACTTGCAAGTAGGTTATCAGAAGAAAATGGAGAACGTATCTGTATTCCTAGATCTTTCGGCAGCATACGATACAGTTTGGAGAGAGGGTCTCCTTCTCAAACTGATCATAGTAGTTCCTTGCATAAAGCTAATTTCTTTACTAGAAAACATGTTAAGTAACCGCCTGTTCCAGGTGCACACTGACTGAGTTCAGCAGGAGCAGATTTCACAAGCTAAATAATGGTCCACCACAAGGCTCGGTTCTCTCACCTATACATTTCAATTTATATACACATGACATGCCAGACACAGTCTCTCGCAAATTTGTATATGCTGATGACGTCAATCTTACAGTGCAAAGAACTGACTTCGTGGAGGCTGGAGAAATCCTGACTCATGACCATCAGGAAATGGATGCCTACTTTCGAAGGTGGCACCTTCAACCTAATCCACAGAAAACAGAAATAGCTACATTCCATCTTAGCAACAAACAAATGAACTACCAGCCAAATATATTGTTCAGAGACCAGATGCTGAAGTATAACAGTACCCCAAAATACCTGGGTGTGACATCAGACAGGTCCCTAACCTACAAAAGGCACCTTCAGAATACAGCTGCCAAGCTTAAAAGTCGGAACCACTTACTTCAGCAGCTGGCAGGAACTTCATGGAGAGCTGATACAAATACATTAAGAACAACAGCCCTAGCCTTGGTTTACTCCGCAGCTGAATACTGCTCCAGCGTATGGCTTAATAGCTCTCACACCCAGCTGGTGGACGTTCAGCTTCGCCAAACAATGCACATTGTATCTGGCTCACTTTTATCTACACCTATTCAGTTGCTGCCGGTGCTCAGCAACATCCTACTACCTCGCATCAGAAGGCAAAAGGTTCTAATAAAACTATGGTCGAGAATTCTGACCAATGAGACTCTTCCCATCTATGGAGATGTTAGGGAATACAAAAACACGGCTGAAGTCATGTCGCCCTGCCTGGAAGACTGCTGTCAGTCTAACATCTAACTCCTTCAGCTCTACAGGTAGCTGGATAGCAGAATGGGCATCGTCAACACCACAGGGCATAGTAAAAATTACCAATCCCTGCTCAAAACTACCAGGATTCAACTTACCGTGGTCAATTTGGTGTAAACTAAATCGGATTAGATGTGGTGTGGGAAGAACTGCTTCAACTCTCCACACCTGGAGCTGGGCAGATTCTCCGTGCTGTGAATGCGGAGAGGTTTTATAAACTGTGTCACACATCGTGCAGGACTGCCCACTGCGTGCCTTTCCTGTTAGTCTGGATGACTTAAATTTGGCCACGATAGAGGCGGTGGCTTGGTTGGAGCGCCTTGACGTCACGTTGAAGTGGTTGTGACTGGAGATCCTGTCTCAGTGGCCGGTTGCGGGCATTGTCCACTGAACTATGTGTATATATGTGTCTTAGTTTGTTCATTAATCCGGTTTAATTGTTGTTGGATGTTGTAAATGTCTAACAGCATCATACGCAAAATAAATAAAATAAAATAACTCAATGGATGGCCTGTGGTGGTTTAATTAGGAAGGTGAGGGTGGCAATGATCTGAAAATATTCTTTTGTAGTATTAACAGAAGTATTAGGTTAGTTGTGGTGTTATTCTTGATGTATAAACACTATCTTTTTCCTCAAGGATGCAGTGAAAAGCTGAAAAATGTGTTTATTAGTTACTGTATTCTATGTACAAGCACAAAATTTAGATAAATGATAATTTTTAGTATACTTGTTCAACATACGAGGGTAAGTCAATTATTATCTGCAATGTAGTTATAAATTTTATTGCAATACAAATAGGAAACTTACATGTACATCATTTTTCAACATAGTTTCCCTTGCATTTCAATGCACTTGGTCCATCGTTGCACAAGCTTCCTGATACCCTCATAAAAGAAGGTTTTCAGTTGAGCTGCGAGCCAGGAAATCACCACTTCTTTCACTGTTTCATTTGAGGTAAATCGACAGCCCCTTAATTCCTCTTTGAGTGGACCAAACAAGTGGTAGTAAGAAGCGGCAAGATCAGGACTATACGGAGGATGAGCCAGTACTTCAACCTTGTGTGGGCAGCAATATGTGGATGGGAATTGTTGTGCAACAACACAACACCTTTTGACAGCAGTCCTCTGCATTTGCTTCGAATTGCAGGCTTCAGCTTGTCAGTAAGTATCTCACTGCAACGCACACTGTTTATTGTTGTGCCCCTTTCCTGACAATGTTCCAGTTCTGGGCCTTGTGAGTCCTAAAACCTGTAAGCATCAGTTTTCCTGTGCATAGTTTGGTTTTGAACTTTTTCTTGCCAGGCGAATTTGGCTGTTTTCATTCCATACTCTGCCGTTTACTCTCCAGCTCATAATGATGGATCCATTTTTCGTCACCAGTGATGATTCTGTCTAAGAAGATGTCACGTTTGTTACCATCGTGATTCAAATGGTTTTGGCAGATGTCCAAGCGCATTTGTTTATGCAACTGTTTGAGTTGTTTTGGGACCAATCTTGCACATATTTAATGAAACCCACGTCTGCTGTGGATGGTTTAGTAGGTAGAACCATGACTAATTTGCATATGATGTGCTACTTCATCAATAGTTACTCGTCAGTCTAACAGAACCATGTCACATTGTAAGCTACCTTAGAATTTTGTAAATTTTTGTAACAAAATTTGATTACTTTATAACGGGCATAGTAAACCACACGATACCACAGCCTCAGAGCCCTTTATGCAGCTAATTAAAGCAATAAATCAAACAAAACAGTTAATTCAGATAATAAATCAGTTTTAAATAGTAAATTCGAGTTCTAAATCTATGTAAACAGCTGTAACAGGACACAACATAACATCAGTATATGCAATATTTGGTTTTGATATAATTTAACTAAAATCAATGTTTTCTTCACTTTTTAAGATGGGGTAAATAAATAGTCAAAAGATAATAAATTTGGTAACAAGGAAATCATACTAAAAAGTATAAAGACGTTAAAAGCTAAAAAGCCAGTACGATAAATTTAACACATAATTATACACTTTAAATTCGAGAAATCAGGGAATAGAAAAGATATAGAAAGTCAACTTGTATCAGGAGAGTAACGTAATTTTTGCTGAAACAACATACTAAAATTTTGGAAAGCTCAGTATAGTTTAAAGTTTTTTTTTTTTTTTAAAAAAATATAAAAGGCAAACACATGGCACAAAGAAAAATTAATCATTTGAGCATACACGTAAATTCAGGGGGGAGGAAACATCTTCAGAATATATTATAATTTAGTTGAAACAAGGTTTAGTAAATCTTTTAAAAAAACTGGTAGTGTTGTGATTAGGATGAAACAAAGTAGAGATTTTTTTAATCATGTCGGCGGCATTATTGTACAACCAGGAAGTAGCAATTTCTTTAAAAATTAGTAATAAATCAGTTAAAACAGGTAGAGACTCCAAAAGAGCACCATATGCATTTGAGAACACACAGAATCTTTTAAAGAATGTCTCAAAGTCATCAAACAGTTATTAACGCGGTCGAAATTTGATATGCATCAAAATTCAGATTTTTTTGTAGAAGAATAAACAGGTCATGTTTAGTATCAAATAAAAGATAATTCAATTTGAAGCTGAAAAAACGTTGTTTGAACTTGGTAGCTTTAAAATTGTAAAAGTTGTAAATAAATTTCAGAATCAGAGAAAATGATTTTTTACGGCGAAATGGTTATAGATAAAGAAAATTTTATAAGGATCAAATTTTTATTTACCTCAGGTTCTAGCTACTGGTAAAGTTTCACAATGATAAGAGTATTGAGAGCAAAGATAGGAGGATCTATTTTGCGGATCGGTGTATGAGTACATAGATTTCATGCCAGTTGGACTTTTATCGTGCAGTGATCTGTGGAGACGACAAGGGTCCTATATGTATGATCCACAGACGCGAGTCGGAGTCTTTTGCCTGGTGACCATTGGAGTGGTAATGTTATAGGGCTGCGTAGTGCTTTGCACTAGAGAGCAGGAAGTGCGATGTGGTTATACATGTGAGGGGACAGCCATGTTAAATTTTCTGTAGAACAGTGGAACATTTTTAACTTCAATGTGACTTTCAATATTTTATAACGGGGTTTGGTCTGGTCTGATCACTTTTCATAACTTGCAAACTAAGAATTTGGTTAAGATTTCCGATAGCTATCGATTGTTTGGGCTTGTGCTATTTTTCTGAGAATATAGTGAACTTTGGAATTTGAAACAATAGCAGTGACTTTCATTACGATGTGAACCTTACCTTTCCTAACTTGGGGTTTAGTCAATATAGGTGGCAGCCAATAGAAGTTAAAAACATTCGATAATCCTGATGGCTCATAAGTAACACAGTTGGAGATATGGTGATAAACTGTTATTACAACCCCGTGAGCAGTTTAATCCCTTACAACATGCATTGTCAATATTTTCCTCATTTTTGGCAGGAAACAGTCATCATGCATAACAGTTGTGCCACCATTTTTTCATTTTTCAATCCATTCATAGACACTCCGTTCTGGCAACACACTGTTCCCGTACTGTACCAAAAGTTTTCGATGAATTTCGGCCCCTGATACACCTTCTGACCACAAAAAACGGATCACTGAACGTTGCTCTTCTTTGGTCCAAACAGAAAGCAGAGCAGCCATGGTTAACGACAGGGCAGCAATAATGGAACTAACCTAGCACCAAACTTGCACAGACATAACAACAATTTACTCTTTGACTGCAGTAGATGCATTAACGCACGTGGCTACTACTGCGCCAAGGTGCTCTAGACGTGTTTACCTGTGCCCTTGCTCCTTCCATCAGGTGCTCTGGACGTGTATACACACGCCGCCTTGCCGCCCTGTCTGTGCTCTGGACACGTTAAGTTGTCCAGCTGCTCGGGTTCCTGTGTTTTCTGCACGCGTTAACGTCAGAGCCACTTAGTGGTCAGGTCAGTTACCCATATCTCCACCCCGGCTGGTTAATTGCTTTCCAACATTCAGCCCATGAGTGTTTGCAGGTGCGATCTTATTTGTGTTGCTATTTTTATTTTAGTTTTCAGTGAAAAAATTGCTCGCCTTCGTGTATATACAGAGGAAGAAAGCATGAAGATTCTTACTAGAAGCAGCTGAGAGAATGATCTCTTTGATATGGATGATAGTGATGACCCTTCGATAGGATATCGAAGTAATAGTTCTAAGCCATGTACATCAGCTAGTGGAAAACAACCATCTGTCTCCACAAGAGGTGAAAATTCTTCAGAAACTGAAGCTTCAGATAGCGAGATCTAAATATGTGAAAAAAGAGGACACTTTCGTGAGAGGTTTGACTGGAAGAAAAACGATTCTCATCCTTTTGTGCATGCGTTTGATGATTCATCTGCAGGACACAAATATGGATTAGGTCAAAATTCCATCATTCTGTCATTTTCCTAATATTTTGAACCGATGATCTTATGAAATCTTTTTCTGAAGAAAGAAATAGATTTTATTTATATACAAAGACAAATATGCCGGATCAGTTCACTAGAATTTCAAGGTGGAAGGATTTACTAGGATACATTTTCAAAATATTATTCATATTGAAAATTAAAAAATTAACATGCTAATTTGTAGATGTGCTGGAGTTCGAAACAGAAAGTACATCGAGAAACCAGGTACAAATACAGAACATGCAATGTGTACAGTACCACTGTGGGTTGTGCCATGTTTCGTGGCTTATCACATGAAAAAGAATTATTAACCATGGGTAACTGCACTGTAGTAATTAAATTACATTTATACGCCTCTAAAACTAAGTGAAATAATATATTTTTAACTTTGCCAGTCTAAAGCCCGGATCCAAAAGAAGGATGGAAAATATATTCAGAATTTGTGAAAGGTATTCGAACATTTAACTTCAAAATTTTCTCCAGATGAATTACTGCGATCGCAAACAAAAGAAACCAAACACATTTTAGTTGCTGTAATATCTATTTAGTATATGAAGTACCTGTATGTTTGTCTACTTTTAGAGGAACATTAAATTGAAAAACTTTAGATGTCAGAGTAACTACATTTATTTTGTATCTGGGGTTTCAAAACGCAGAGCGACAGCCGAAGGCCGTCACACACGAAGCTCCAGAAATATTCAGCACACAGCACGTTGGGCCACGTGCCAAACTCAACAGCGCAGGTATCGGCCGACTGCGGCCTCTCAGTGCAGGTAGAGAGCTTAGGTGACAACAAAGGAGCACCCAGCAAGGTTTCTGTCGGTTGATCCGTAGCAGTTAAAGGGTTAAACCACACTTGGGTCAGCTACGCAACAGGACAGTACTACCAACATAAACAAAAATATAACTAAATTGCGGATAATAATTTACTTAACCTTGTATTTTTATAGTAACCAAGGACTATTATATGTCTTGAAGTATTAACAATGTTTAATTTTTGCTTTTTACAGTTGACCAAAAATCCTTTTATTTTCAGATTTATCAGAACATGTGCCAAAATTGCTGCTGCAAAAGACCTGGATCCTGAGAAGAAACTTTACTATTTTGATGAAATGATCACTGCTATGGTTAATTTTAACACAGGTTAGAACAGTTATACATATTATGAGCAAAATATTTTAGTGTCACCTGTGTTAACAAATTGTGACTGATTTATAATTCTATTTATTTCCCTATCAGTTGTAGCCTGAATTTGAATGATATTGTAAATTGATTTATTTTTAGATCTGACAGTAACAAGTTGATTGCATGAAAGTGCTGGTAGTTGTAATCCAAAAGTAAGGTAATTCTTTTTTTTTTCCAGAAACTCCAATTATCACACAATTGTCAGATGCTTTTCAATTGAACAAGGTGGAAATTGTGCAGCAAACAAAACCTATAATAAAACATTCAACTGTTGAAGTGGAGTTGGAGGTAGAGAGCTGGCTCCCTAAGGAAGTGTTTTGTAAGAAAGCATCTGTATCAGTTAATGAAGTAAGAGAAGACATCTCCCAGAGTGGTTTACCTAATCCTCGCCCTCATGAATCTCCTACCGAAAAGAAATCAAAACAGGCTACAGAAAAAGTTGTTCCAGTTGCTCTAAATACCAGGCAAGCTTTATATTACTTTATTTCCAGTTGAAATTGTTTTGTACATGATTTGCCCTTTTTTCTTTTTCTGAGGCCTGTAGGTGAATGGTTAATGTTCAGGCCTGGCATTTGGGAGGATTTGAGTTCAGTCTCCAGTTGGTCTTACTAATTTCGGATTTCCATGTTTTCTAAAAATCAGTTCATGTGAATGCCAGAATGACACCATCCCTCCCATTCCTTTCCCTCCTCCAGTCTCTAATGACCGCTGTGAAGCTTTAACAAACGATATATTGCTTTATTTAAAAATTTACTGGTTTTTGGTCCACACTATCCAAAAACACCATATGGATCTTTTCCATGCAATAGACCTCACCGTAAAACCTGCAGCATGCTTCCACCCACCACTACATATTCCATTCCTACCACAGGGGAAAGTTTCCCCATCATTGGACTTGCCATGTGTTCAACTACTCAGATCATATACCAACTAACTTGCCGCCGTGCACTAGTTCCCGCATAGGCCTCACCACACAACTCTCAGTCAGAATGAATGGCTACAGAGAAACAGTACACAACCGAAAGTTGTACAGTAAAAGTCCGGTTAACCGAGGCAAATTTTTGAAATATGATAGGTGGCTTTTATGAAGACATGGAATATTTTGCCAACTAGTGTGTGTACGATATTAAGTGTGGTACTGTAGGGCTTGTGTGTATCGCAAATTTTTTGCTTCACTAATTAGTTTTATACTATAAATAAATTGTATTATTTCAGTTTCAATACATTTTTTGATTCATTGTAACCACTTTCCTTAACCTCCGGTTATCCCAGTTTTTTGTTATCTGAGGTGGTCCCGGTCCCGTTTACCTCGAATAATCGGACTTCTATTGTTCTTTCCAACACCAGAACATGACAATAACCATGATTCCAATAACATCAATGACTGCTTTACTATGAGAGCAATCAGAGTTTTCCCTGATAGCACCACTGCAATCAGAACTCCGGAGATGGGAACTAGCGGACCAGAATATCCTGGGTACCAGACACTCCCCTGGCCTTAACCACTGATAAAATCCTATCACTTTCCCCCTCACTTTTAATTATTTATTTTTAAACTTATTTTAACTAGTAATAATTTTGTGTGTCAATACTAGGTACCCTTTGTTTTATATATATATATATATATATATATATCCATTTTATCATCGCTTGCAATATATCATCTCAGACATTGCCAATATATCGATATTCCACACCTTAGCAGTTCCCCTACCATTTCTCCCACTACCTAGCCAGTCATGGGGTGATGCTCTATGTGCGCACACGTCCGGAACTAAATGGTTCATTCTCTTTACATGAAGAAGATTAACATCAAAATATTGTATTTGTATGTCCACCGCACATGTTTTCTCTCATCACAGCCATCAACTTTGGTATGTGATTAGTTAATTTCCCTTTCCTTTATTATTTATATCACCTAGGAGCCACTACCTTTTTCCTTAGTTTCAAAATTTAATGGTTGACATACATTTACTGAAGTGTAATTTGGGGGGGGGGGGGGGAGTGGAAGGTTTATGGAAGATTTTTTTTTTTAAGTAGCTTTAATCTGTAAGGAATATTTATTATTGCATGAGAGTAACAATTTCATTTATTTCCTCTTTTCATAATAGAAGCACAGCCATAACCCCTCCCACACACACACACTTTTTACACTCTCACTTCCTGCCTCTACCCCTGGCTCCTCCTCTCCTGCCTCCCTCACTGCCTTCTGTCTCACCATTGGTAAACCCAGTATTTGCTTTAACAAGTTGACACATATGTCAAAAACATTAAAAGGTTTGCTTCATGCAGTGGTAGTTTGCCTAATTGTGTGAAAAGAACTTTTGATGCCAAACAAAGTGATCAGATGAATCAAATAAATAGCTTGAAAATATTGTTGCAGTAATTGATTGGTGATATACTTGAAAACCTGTGGATAAATTATAAAATTGTTGTATAGGAAACACTAAAAGAAAGAAAACCTTTGTATATAGAACTTGAAAATAGGACATTATTAATAAACTTAAATCTCTAATTATTTTGTTTTGTACTCCAAATTAGGACATATTACTTATCCACCCTTAGTTATAAAATATCAGTCTAAGCAAAATGATGCTAGTTAGCAGTATGGATCAGGATTCAGTCAGGACTCGCATTTATCTACGTTGGGCTACCCGACCTCAAAAATATACTTGTCAAAAAATACCCACACTCTGACTCCTATCAATTACACTAAAGTACTTTTCCCTGCACTAGATCTTATTGTGAAACATGCATTAAACCATGGTAACCTATTTCAGAACCCATTGCTGGAGAAAACATTTCCCATCATTGGTCGTGCTACCTCCACCAGAACACACCTTGTGTACCAGCTTACCCACCTCCACTGTCCTAGTTTTTACATCAGTCTTAATGTAAATCAACTGGCCATCAGGATTAATGGTCATATATGCACAGTTTACTTCCAAAATCAAGACCATAAAGTTAATTGCTTTCATGCTTGCTCCTGTGACCTCAGTAACTGCTTCACAGTTAGAGTCATCAGTGTTCTCCCTAACACCACCTCCCCCTTTGAATTCTTGTCAGTGGGAACTGCCCTATCAACAGACAGCCTCCTGATCTCAATTTATTTAACTTCTTATGCTGTTTGCGTATGTTCTAAATCAGTGTTCTAAAATTACTGTTTCAGTCCAGTACTTCAGTTTGTATCTTTTATTTTACAAATATTTATTCACTTAAAATGTTGTAGAAAAATCCAGAAGTGCTTATAAAATTTCGGGTCATTTTAGAATAGATTTTACATGAGTAGTAGTGGAATTCTGCAACTTCACATATATGGGCCAATACATTCATAGAACATTTTCTGATGGCTGACTTCAGACAACTTCTAAAATTCCACAGTAATTAACATTAGCTTCGATGGATGCCTGCCATTCTACCACCTTCACAAAACACTTCTATAAGTTTAAAAAAATTTTAGCTATTAATTAAACTTCTAAAGATTTTTGCTACTAAAATTATTCTTAGCCCATTGAGTCGGGTAGAGCTGAATCAACTCTGGTCTTGTATTCAGGAGGACGCCAGTTTGAATCCCCATTGGGGCATCAAGAATTGGGTTTTCCATTGTTTACCCAAATCACTCCAGGCGAATGCTGGGATACTTCCTTCAAAAGGCCATGGCCAAATTCCTTCCCATTCCTTGTCCCCAGTCCCATCCCACCTCTAATGATCTCGACATTGATGAGGCGTAAAGCCATAAGAAGAAGGAGAAGTTTTTCACTTTTCCCCTGACAGCAATGAAATTTATATCTGGATCTTATAAATTTTTAAAATGTAAACTGGTTTATTCTGCAAAAAAGTAAATCAGCTTTGGGAAATGGCTACAGTAATTACCTCATCTGTATCTTCAAGTTTTTAATTTTTTTTTAAAATTTTATGAATTTTTAACTAATGTAATTGTATGATAACCATTCTTTTATCAGTTTCAAATTGAATATTTAGATGGTAGCTTTGTTATAATTTAACATAGCATGCCTGTCTAGTATTTTAAGGCAATTATACCAGACAGATCAAGCCTAGTTCAATTTAATTGCATTGTTTAACTACAAGGTATTCAACTATTATAAGTTATTTTATCTTGCATTTTACTATTTCATACTACTAAAGGAATGCTTTACTGTAAATGGGTAATCACCTCTAGATGAAGCATTGAAATAAACTTGATTAACAGTACAGGAATTATTCTCATTTTGGTATTCATGTATCTTATTTCAAATGTTTAAAAAAAATCTAAGTAGCTTCGTAAAGAAATTATGAGTGTGGCATGGTGTTATATTCTCTTGTACTTCACATTTTATACCAAGACCATAGCTTGATTGAAAATCATTTACACTGCAGATTGGCCATATTTATGATGGGTAGGCACTGTGAGATGGCTCATAACATTTTTTTTATTTGTTTCTACCAAAAATAGTTAATTTTTTTCCCCCAATTTCTTGCATTTTGCACACTGTTGAGTTACCAATGCAGCAGCTGCATTCAGATGGAGATTTCATCCATTGCCATCAAACAGGCTCTTATTTGGTTTGATCTCATCCAATGAATTTTGTTCCCTGTTTTGTAAAATTAATTAAACAGTAATTTCAAGTTTTAACATTTATTTAAATATCAGCACTTGCACATTATTTCTCTGTAGTCACCATTTGTCTCCAAACATTTTTTCTCACATTGTACTTGTTTTTCCTTGCTGTATTTGCTCTATGCTGTGTCCTATTTTTACATGACAAGATTATATTCAAATTTCACTTCCTGATCACATTGCTGTTACTGTCTTCTGAGATACGTCTTGTACAGTTAGAAGAAGTGAAAATACTCATAATATGTTTAAAAAGTGTGGTAGATGTGAAAAAATCCATAAAATATTGCAAACATAGGTAGGGTATTATTAGCTGTTGTTGTAGTTAATCTCCCAGTATGCACCTTTTAATGGCCCTCTTGAACCATGTGTTTCAATATTAGGCTGTTTAAATGTTCATACATTAACACAATTTTTTTGGGTCAAATAAAATTGCGCATTCGGGAGGACATCTGTTCGAATCCCCGCCTGGGCATCCAGATTTGGGTTTTCAATGGTTTCCCCAAATCACTCCAGGCGAATTCCGGGATGCTTCCTTCAAAAGGCCATTGCCGAATTCCTTCACATTCCTTGCCCCCAGCCCTTTCCCACCTCTAATGACCTCGACGTCAACGAGGCATAAAGCCATAAGAAAAAAAAATGTAGATTGTTCAGCTGTGCATATTGTTTGATAGCTGTCAATTTAATAATGAATTATGGGATGCCATATTATGAAAGTGGCTAAATACATACTGCTAATGTATTGCAGTCTTCCAAAATGATGCTGACATTTTTCTTTTCAAGAAAAATGACTTGGAAATGTGTTTATTTGCCTTGAACCTGCCCTGTATTATGTAATGCTGAGGATTCTAAGATTGTCCTCATTTCACTGTCTTAATCATGAGTGTGTGTTAATTAAATACCTCCTCTTGATTATACAGATCTGTTTTATATTGACTACTCATGGGTGACTAAACATTTTTCCAACAGTCCCCTGCAGAGACTTTGTTCATGTGGGGTTTTGATATGAATACTGCTTAAGAAAATGTCAGATTGTACTATTAATAACTTTGAATTTTTATTAGTAATGAAACCTAAAATTTAGATTGCATCTATTTGCCTATGCAAGTTTATAAATACAAACTCACAATTCCAGAAACAAGATAGAAAAAATTGTGTATGCTATTCTCATACAACCATGTTGTGCATTTTTAATCACTTTTCTCATCATTTCAAACAATTTTGAATCCTTTTGTTAGATGTTAAGGAGTTTTTACTCGATATTTAAATCTAATTGAATCCAAATACACCTGCAAAATCTAAAAAAAATTCTTGTTGCTTTCTTCATTACATGAAAATTAGAAATAACAGAGTAATTTCTTTGTAAATACCTGATTTTAATCATCCTTCTAACCAGTGCTGCATCGAAAGCTGATCGAGTTCCTTTTCTGAATCCAAAGCTACTGTTTTTTAATTTCTGAATCACTCATTTTGGTTAAAAATTAATAAACATCATCATCAAACAGTTGAACACTGTTAATGATAGTTGTAAGGTATCTGTTAAATTTTGTAACTGTGTGACAAAATTTTATTCTCAGGACCGTGAGTTAGATTGGATAGTATGGTATTTTATTTTCATAGCTAGTTTCTATGTTTATTCAAGTTAGAAAGCAGTTTTGCAGTTTTTAAGATAGTATTATCAAGTTCAACATTCTTCAGCATTCGCCTGAAATGAGATTTTAAAAATTCGTATCTAAATTATTTATTTTTAGCTAAACTATTAAAGTTACAAAATTTTTCATAATAACCAAAGTTAACGTTTGCTATAAGAGCTAGTGATTTGCAAAATTTCAGAGAGATAGAATTATTTTTACTGTCAAGGTCAAATTAGATGATGCAAGGATTTCAGACATGTGATTTGGTATCTGATCAGCCATCCAGAAAATACCCATGTGAATGAGGAAAAGAGCTTTTTCCCACGGTTTGTGAGAGAGCAGAGTCGTCAGGAATCTTCGAGAAGCGGTGAGCGCAATGTGATATAGATTCGTGCATTCAGTTAATCGGTCTCAGTCGAACAGAAACAGTCTGTATGACACGACGTTTGTCTCAGTCATACAGAAACAGTCGGCGCGACACAACGTTGGCCTCAGTCATCCAGGAACCATGAGCGCGACAAGATGTAGGCTCAGTAGACCAGCAAGTTTCATATTAAGCGCTACGGTGCTAAAGATTTATTTTGGCATAATGTAGGTTCGCAAATTTAAGTTTTACTACAATGCAGTTTTGAAATAGCATTACTCCATATGGAGCCTCGGGATTTCTTAAGTGTCATTCACTGGCTAACCAAGTGCCATAACAGAAGTGTGTGACTAACTTTTCCATATGTACTTTCCAGTAATAATCAGTATAAAGTGAACTTTGTGGTGTGGTCTGGCTTGAAAGGTTAATCAAACTTGTAAACTTCTCTTCTGTGAACTTGTCCAATCGCCTGTTCAGTTTTGACTTTGTAAAATTTGAAGAATATAGTTATTCAAATAACAATGGACTCGTGAACATCATTTTAACTTTGACCTTTCCTTAGCTGTTGGTGGAAAACAAGCTAAGTGGTGACCTGGCTACTATTTAGAATCAGAACTGTAATATCCAAGGCTACGCACGGTCAGAGCTAAGATCAAAGCTTTATGCAGAACCCCACTGCAAGTTTTTTTTTCTTACATAGTGTTCAGAATTTACCACTGGGGTAGTAATGAACCTCATTGTGGGTAAACAAAGCACTATTACAGATTCACAGCTAACGTTTAGTCACAGATGTTCATGACTGGTTAATTGTACATTTATTCCAGAGTAGCCATAGTTAGATCACCCCATTAAAAATTATCACTTACAAGTTTTGTATTAGCTGTTGTTTTACACTGTTAGCTTGGTTTGTAAAAAAATTCAGAACAGATTCTTAAAAATTGTGGTTTTTAAATAATGTCAGTAAATTTGTTAATTGGGTAAGTGTTGTAATGTAGTGCTTTTACTTGGCAGATATGTTAGGCCTGATCCACTCTGTGAGGCAATGCAGAAGTTGAATATGGTAGAACACCTGGACTATAAGCAAGACAAGAGCCTTGCCTCAGCAAGCATTGTTTCAAAAAATCCAAAACAGTTCCTGAGGTATGGCAAATATTTTTCAGATCTGTTGTTAAAATAAATCAGTCATATTAATTGATAGTTGTATCCCTGTGCCTTTGTAAAAATAAGTATAGCAAACCTTGTTTGTACTATGGCTGTTTCTATGCAGCAATAAAGATCATTATCCTTTTCTACCTTCATTTTTAAGTAGGAAAGTCATTCTTTTAGATTCTTTGAATGTTATTTTTACAATCTTAATAATATCTTTATTTTGTTCCTGTATGGTGTAGGACCATTAATCAAAGCTCACTTTCATTTTTATTACTAGGCGCACAGACAGCCAGGGGAAGTATAAGAAAGCACACAAGTCCAGCAAAGTTGATTTCACATGTGATTTTTGTTCTGAGAATTTAATTCTACAGCCAGGGATAAACACGTTTAGAGTATCTGGAAAGGTTAGTTTCATGTGTTTCAAATTCAACCCCTGTCTGATAAATTTGTACATGTCTTTTCCCTGCTTGTAACTGAATTTTCATCAAAGTCCTTTGGAAATAGTATTTTCTCACTAAGCTTTTATTTATAAGCATTTGAATGGTAGTAAAATAAATTTATGTGTGTCGAAATATTTATTAAATACTGCTGTGGAAAGGATTAGAGAAGGTTCTGCATATGTACAGTTTTATTTTCTCTCATAGAAGGACTACCACATACTGAGCCAAGGATATCATATGACCTATTAGGACAGGGATTGAATGTGTTGGTTGAGAATTTCAGAAGAATAAATTAGCAGATGGTATTTCAGGACCAAATGTGGTTGGCAAGTGGTAATGTTCTGGTCTTGCATTCAGAAGGATACTATTACTCTGCAATTCACTAAAAGTGTATGGCAGAGGGTGCATTGCACCTATCCGAAAGGGTAATAGTTTGGAAGGGATATACGGAATATGGCAGGAGGCGCTCATGGGCTATTGTGAGGAACCATCCCAGCATTCATGTCGAGTGATCTGGGAAAACCATGGAAAACCCAGATCAGGAGGGCCGGAGAGCTTTATCGAAAGCTACTCCTTCCGGATTTTAGGTTTACTCGCCCAGTAAATCCTTTTTATTCCATTCCCTAATCGCTCGTGGAAAAAATGAATACAGAAAAGAATCAGTTCAGGCCCTGATTTCTCTTATCTTATTTTCACGGTCATTCCGAGATACGAATGTTGCTGCTAGCAGTATTTGTTTGCTGTCATTCTGAAATATGTCAGTTGTGAATTTTTCAATTAGCTTTTATCGAGAGCAACTCCTTCGGTGTTCCAGGTCTTCCCAACCTAACTCCTTCAACATCGCACTTACGCTTTCCCTCCAACTATATATACCTGTCACGAATCGGGTGGCTCTTCTTTGGACCTTCACTAATGCCTCCATTAACCCCTTTTGATGGGGACCCCACACAGAACAACAATATTCTAAGTGAGGACACACTAGTGACTTTTATGCAATCGATTTAACTTCTTGAGTGCATTGTTTTAAATAACGACCTAGAAATCGGAGCATACGATTTCCTTTCGCAATTACATTCTCGATATGCTCATTCCATGACAAATTATTACGAATTGTTACCCCAAGGTATTTAGCGGAATCTACCATTCTAAGAACAGTACCATTAATTGTATATTCAAAGCTAAATGGTGTCACCTTTTACTAACATGCATGACTTGGCACTTTTTAGCGTTTAACTCCAACTGCCAGTCTTTACACCACACAATTATTTTTGTAATATCATCTTGTAACAAAGCGCAGTCTTCCTGGGTTTTGATTTCACGGTAAATAATAGAATCATAAGCAAATAATCTTTTCATCCCCCTTATTATGTTACACAAAACATTAATGTATATGAAAACTACAGAGGCCCTATCACGCTTCCCTGGGCAACTCCGGACCTCACCTCGGTAAGTGATGAACTCTCACCGTCGAGAACTGCACACTGTGTTCGGCCCTTCAGAAAGTCTGCAACCCAGTTGCATATTTGTCTAGATATGCCGTAACCACGAAGTTTCCTAAGAAACCTAGTGTGAGGCACAGTGTTGAAAGCTTTTTTGATATCTGATAGAACTATGTCAACCTGGGATTTCCCATCTATAATATGGCACAAGTCGTGAAATAGAAGTGCAAGTTGTGTTTCGCAGCATCGACCTTTTCTGAATCCATGTTGATTTTGATTTAAAAGCTCACCTTCATCCAAAAACCGCATGACATTTGAATAGATGATGTGTTCTAAAATCTTGCACAATATTGAGGTTAACGAGATCAGCCTATAATTTTGAGGATCTTTAAAATTCCCATTTTTTAACATTGGACTTACGATGGCGGTCTTCCATTCTGCTGGTATTTTAACTTGATCCAAGGAGGCGGTATATAATTTCATCAAATACGGCGCAATTTCCTTTGCATACCTAGAGTAGAATCTTATAGGAATACCATCTGGTCCGGGAGCCTTATTGGTTTTTTACATTCATAAGCAGTTTAGTTATTCCCTCGACATAAAGAACGAGATCATTCATAATTTTGTTGGTACGATTGGCAAATGCCGTAATCTCCTCTAAGTTTTCTGTTGTGAAAACTTTATTAAATATTTTATTCAAGATTTCTGCTTTCTCTATGCTAGTTTCGGATAACTCCCCAGTTTCCTTAATCAGTGAGGGCGTAACCTTACGAGATCCTCTTAATTATTTGACATACGACCAGAACTTTTTTGAATGAGTAATCAGATCTACGGATAAATTCCTGGCTTGGAATTATTTAAACTCATCAAGCATTACCTTACGCACTTCCGCTCATAGCAGGACTAATTTAGCATGATTAGACGAGTCCCCTGATTTCTTTACCACGGCATGTAAACGTCTTTGCTTCCTGAGCAATCGCTTCGCTTCCCTATTGAACCACGGAAGGTTCTTACTACCCTTAATAAACTTCTTACGAACAAATTGATTTAAACCGTTCCATATTATTTCTTTTAAATTTAACCAAAGTTCCTCAACATTTGTATTTAGCACGTATGTTACAAAATTTTTCGCCAAGTGATCAACCATACCCATATCATTTGCCTTATCGAAGCAATATACAAGTTTGTCTTTGTCATGCTTCAAATTCATACTAGATTTTGAAGTTACCACAACCGGCTTGTGATCACTTATACCGTCTTCTACACAAACTGTATCTACAGTATCAGGATTGCTTATAAGAAAAAGATCCAAAATGGACGAGGAATCTTTGTCGCACCGCGTTGGCTCTTCAACCATCTGTTCAAGAGATCTTTCTGCAAATAATTCTAGGAACGTTTCGGTTACTAACTTATCTCTTCCGCCCAACCTGAAAGTGCATGTGTCCCAATTAACCAACGGTAGGTTAAAATCACCAGCCACGATCAATATATGTCCCTGAATTTTATTATAAATTTTATTAAGTGTTTCTCTGAAGTATTCCGCGCTAGCCAAATTGGAATCCAGAGGTCGATAAAATGACTCGATTATAAACTTTAAATTTTTACCTTGACCCATAGAAATTCGCAAAAATTTTCAGTTTCGGTTATGACAGATCAATTAACGGTTTTTTGAACGGCTACAAACACACCCCCGCCCATTGAGACAGCTCTGTCTTTCCGAAAAACATTGAAATGAGGGCCAAATTCATCGCTGGATTCTACCTCTAGCGTCAACCAGCTCTCGGTTCCTACTATTATATCAACATCATTAGTCGCAACTGCTGCATGGAAATCGGCTACTTTCCCTCTAATACTCCGACAATTTAGGACCATTACCCTTAGCTGCTTTGTATTATTTGTGGAGTCTAAATTTGCATTTTGGCAGGAAATGGGTGAAGTATTTGGGGCTGCAACATTCAATTTATTCGCACCATCACTACCAGAACCAAGATCTAAGTTATCGGCACATCCTCTTCTATAAACTGAAGGATCCTCGGGCCTCATGGTGTTCCTAAAAAATAATTCACATCAAGACGGTTCCATAATTTAGCAGCCACCATGGTCGCCATTTTCGATGTGTAGTGGACGCCCGACCTGTCAAATGCGTCCCAGCTGGCAGCTATCATCGGTCGACGAAGCCCCAGTTGTTTCTGCGACACAGCTCCTGGAAACTACAATTCAAATTAAAAATCTTCCACCATACGGCCTCCCCACAATCGATGCGCGGCATGACACTACAAATGTAGAACTGCAACGATACCGAATTATCCCGCGCGGCTTCATACGCCTTCTTGCCCAATTTGTCCATAGATTTCACTATATCTGCAACAGAAACATGACACGAGTCATTAGTACTGACGTGCACAGCTACTCTTAACTGACAGCAGTTCGATTCTCTGATTGCTTTTGGAATAGCCTCCATGACACGTGGTACGGTTGCTCCTGGAAGGCAAACAGAATGCACGTTAGTATGAGGGTCTGCTCCATTCTTCGGGGCTAGTTCTCGAAGCGGTTTCTCCAAACGTCAGACATTGGAGCTGCCAATAACCAGTAAACCTTTTCCTGGCATCGCTCGGGGTCTGCGAACAAATCTTCTCTGCTGTGATTCTGGGCTATCCACACTTGAATCTTCAGCCTCCTACAACACGGAAAACGTATTCCTTAGTGGCAAGATATCATTTTCCCGTCGGCTAATTGGGAATTTCGATGCCTTTCTCCGATCCACACATTGCCGAACAGTTTCTGCAACTACAGTTGCAGATACAGTTTAGAATCCCCATCCGTCTCTCCATGTTTTGGTTTCCTGACATCAATGCAGGGAAATGTCAAAAGATCATGTCCAACTCCTTGCCCCCAGTATTTTCTTACCTCTAATGATCTCGATTTCGATGAGACATGAAGCCATTTGAAAAGAGGGGGGGGATGGAGAAGGGATTTCAGGGTGGTATTCTGTATTGCTGCCACAGAAGTACTCAGTTTCTTCTATTATCATGATTAGTCATTCTGTAGAATTACAAATGTTTAAGATTGTGCTGTGTGCTAAATGTTAGTTTTTTTGTTTTTTTTTGGGAAAAAAGGGGGGGGAGGAGGTTAGGAATTTATCGTTTTTCCCAGAATTCATTCATAGTAGCAGCATCTCATCAAATGTCTATTATATTTTGGGACTAGGAGTGTAACATTGCAATTTTAAAAAATGTATATATATGTTTTAACCTAATGAATAGAAAATTAGGGAGTTCTGTTGTACTGGTATGTTGTTTTAAACCATCAGCCATGGATAATATCGCCTAGTAGGAGCTCATTGAGTTTGCATTTACACTGGATAGTATATATATATTTTGTACTGAAGGAATTGTAAGTACAGCATTTCACTCACATTGACTTGAGTGAAAAAAAAAAAAATCAGTGATGCAGGAAATTACAGGTATTGGCAACATCATCCTGAGCTACTGCTGCATGAACGGATTTTGTGGTAAATATACCATAGTGATAAAATCCTTTGATTGTGTGACATGCGATAGATTTTTCAAGGAAGATCACAAATTTAGTGTATAAAGTTTTTCCCACCTGACCATGCTATTTTCAAAGTAGTCTGCTACAAGGTCATTGCAGCAAGTCCACCAATTTTGCCAAGAAATGAAACCATTCTGGAACATTTTTTTTTAGGTTGGAAGAGGGGGGGGGGGGGCAGGTTGCTTAGCTCAGTGAGTTCAAATCACCACCTCTTGGAGCCAAGTTTAGTTAGTGGAACAGAAAAAAGTCTCCTTACCTTACCTATGTTGAGTGAATACAGTGACTGGGGAATAGTACTAGCCCAAACCACTTGTATGTACAATGATCAGTTGTGAGAAAATCATGAGATACAATGATCATACTCTCACTTAACAGAAGCACACATACACAAAATGGAAAACAAGTCTTTATAGTAAATAGCATAGAAGACTTGTCAATGGAGTTCAGCACAAGCTTTGTTCTCAGATTCAGTCATCAGTTACTTTGAAATCTAAAATTTATATAGTCATGGACTTCCCATATGAATTGTAGATACAATCAGTGTGGAACAATACCATGATTATGCTGCCATACTTGTAGTATTAATGAATGGTTGGTAAATGGTACTCCGTTTTCCAATGTTTTCTGCAACAGTTTGTCACCCCTTCTACGTTCTGGAGTGAGTCTTTGTGTCGATATTCCATAGACTGGCATTTCTTCTCCGGGTCATGATGGTGTACCTGTGTTTCGTCTCCTGTCACAATTGAATGGAGAACGGCATCACCTTCATTCTCGTAACGCGAGAGGAGTTCCAGCAAATTTCATCTCTGTTCACTTTCATTTCAGGCATCAGCATCCGAGGTACCCATTGTGCACAGATCTTCCAATAGCCAAGCAAAGCAATAATGTGACCCACACATTCTTGTGAAATGCCGATTATGCTTGCAATTTCTCTCCGAGTGATACGACGACCGTCCTGAATCAGTCTGTCAACTTTTTGCTTATGAAACTCGGTGGTTGCTGGCACAGGAGGTACAACTTTTTGTTTGTCATGCAAGTCAGATGTTCCCACCTCAACATCTTTAAACTTACTCGCCCAGCAATGCACAGTACTCACATTGCCAAAATCACCATAAACAGCTTGCATTCTTTGATGACTCACCTTCGGGGTGACACCTTCTGCTGTCAAGAATTCAATGACTGCACGTTGCTTAAATCACATTGACCGACTGTCTGCGCAGGGTTCCATACTTTACACTGGAACACTTCCCGCCAACTGGAGCTGTAGAGGAGAGTCTACAGAACAAGCCAGTACCTGCCGCATACCAGTGCTGCCATCTGTTGAGGAGTTATAAAGGTGGAGGCATTATTTATCATTCAACCCTCGTATATATTGATTAAGTGACCTTCTGATTTTAAATATATTGTTAAAACGAAATTAGTAGTGACATGAGCTGCTATTTAGTATGAACTTGAGTGTTGCCTAAAACTCTAGAGCTATAATCGATAAAATAAGAGTGCATTTAATAGAAAGAAACCTATCTTTACATTAAAGGAAATTCGCTTGAAGGAATTGAGAATTATATTTTAGTAAAAAAAAAGTGAAGTCTTAAAGGAATTGTAGCGAAGAAGATATCAGGCAATTGTACCAAGGCTTGGTTAAGGAAGATGGTGATTGAAAGGGAAAATCACAGTGAAAGACCACAGCTGGATCATAGAATGAGAGATATGTTGTGTGATTCATGCTTTGAAGTGAAGAGGAAATCTGAGATAATGATTGAGAGCTGATGCCAACCAACCTGTGGATTGTTGGCTAAAAGATAGAGAGAATAGGGAGTCCTCACCCACAGTTTCGCAACAAACCAGCATAGTATTGTCAAGATGCAATAATACACCAGAAGTGGTTAGGAGGAATAAAAACAGAAGGAGAATGTTGTGTTTAATGATGAATTAAGTTTATGTTTAAGTCAAGATAAATAGTTAGGTGAGTAAAATGAAAATTAATTCAATACTGGACAGTAGAGTCCATATCTGCTATGGGGTTGGGCTGCAAATATCATTTAATTTGTTTGAAGATCTCTCGGGCGTGCAGCCAGGTCATTTAAAATGACCCGGCTGCACGCCCGAGAGATCTTCAAACATCAGATCCGCCGGGAAAACTTACGATTACACATCATCATTTAATTTACTATCACAGCACCTTTACTTTTGATGTTTATGTCAGTGCAAATGTGAAATTCAGTAAATCTTTCAAGCCATTGTTTGCACTATATCTCATGCTGAATGCAGCAGTGGCTCACATTTAGTGTACCAGGAAATAATGACAATACTCTTCTGGATTTCTAGAGTTATCACTCATTGGAAATGTTTGGGACATGGTAAAAATGATTTGTGACATTATGACTGTAAGCCTACATTAATCAATGAAGTTTGAAAATAAACATAGGTTTCTGTGAGGAAAACACTGTAATATTGTTTAGTTCAGTATGTGAATTAGTACAACAGGTAATGCAAGGAGTAGACATGTCATATAGTGATTCATTCCGCATTTGTTTTGCATTTGTATTTTTTTGTTCATAGTTTTCTTAATACTGGCTATTATGTTTATCATGTGAGAAAGTGAAATTTAGAACACCACCTCTGTGATTTTCTCATAATTTTTAAAATGAAAAACATAGCACCAAAATATGTTTTATCTTTCTATTATTTTACCTAATTTATTTTCAAATTTACATAAGAGAAAAATCGTAGAATACATGTAGACATTAAATTTATAATTTATTCATGATTACTTTTTCTTTATCTTTGAATGGATGTTAATTTTGTACTGCTATTGTAACAGTTCTTTTTCCCATTGGTGTACTTAAGGCACAAGGAAGAGGCATTTACCAGCTTGGGCAGTTGTCTTTAATGATAGAAGGAAAGTTGGAATTTTTGTCTACAGTAATAGTTCCTCATTTGAGTTTCCAAGTTGTCAAAGAGCCAACTTCTGTAACGCTCAACAAGGGTGAAAAGGATGTTCTTGCGGGAATAGAGCAAGAAATGATATTATCTGTTTCATCAGGAAGTTTTTTTATTGAAGAGGTAAGATTAATAAAACCTGAAGTGAGAGTACTGTCTTGATCTGTAAGATTACAAAATGGAAGTTGAAAATTCTTTATTTTGTGTGATTTTTTTATGTACTTTATTTTTTGTTTTTCCTTCATTAAATTTAAATATAAAAGTGCTGAGCTGGCACCCTTATAAAATTACATATATGTTAAATGAGGCAATAGTATGCTAACCAAGCATTTTGTTGTAAATAGATAAATTTCTTTCAGTAGTATACAATTATAGAAGAAATTATATGAAATTTTTAAATTTTTAAAATCAAATCAAAAAGTTTCATTTTAAAATCAACAATCTGCAATATGTGTGAAGCCAAGTCATATAGGTTCTACAATGAAAAGTGACTTTTTAATTATTTCATTCATAATAATTAAGCTTTGGGGAAGTAGCAGTAGAAAATGGGGACTTTGGTCGGGCTGTAGGAAAGTGATTTCTTCATCAGAACAGGTGTGCCATGGGCAGGAAGGTGTGGTTTAAAAGGGATGACAATGCCACAGAAGTACAGTATTGTTGTAAATTATTGGGCTTGATAAGAAAAGATGTGTATATGTTACCTTTTCGTAATGAAATGTTCACATCAAGGAAAGTGACGTGAGGGAGTAATTTTAGGTGAATTTGACATAATGGCTATTGTGAAGGAAATTTAGGAGGTGGTTTTGTGTAGGGTCCAAATCATAAATACAGAGGGTTTGAATGGAATTTAAAACCCCATGGGGGGGGGGGGGGGGGAATCGGAAAGTTGTTGAAAGTTTGCGGCCGGTAGAAAAAACATCAATGACAAGGATCACAGTGGTCAACCCAGCAGTTTTGCTGGGATGTTATTGACCACTCTCCCTACAGCCCGTACCTCGCTCCATGCAACTTTAACCTTTTTCCTCACTTGAGGCTGACAATTTGCTTCAGACAAGGAGGTGAAAAACTTGGCATAAATGTGGCTGAATACGCAAGAATAGGACTTTTACCAGGAGAGAATATTCAAACTCATCCCACAAAGTGACAAATGCCTAAACCGATATGGAGATCATGTTGAAAAAAATGTGTTTACTAGATTGGTTGTATGAAATGAAATGTACATATTTTACTGCCGGTTTTGTAAACTTAATTTCTGATCACATCTTGTATTTTTACAATAATTTTTTTAAGTTATTATTTCATGGCTTCCTTTTCCACATATAATGTTTCTAACAACGTTATTTTTGTCTCTACTAACAAACCAATCACTTATTCTTTATTTATTATCTTCAGGTTTATTCCATTGTCACTCCTTTATTTATATCTTTATTTGTTATTTTTATTTGACTTTTTATATTTGCATCTATTCATGTTTTCCACCTCCACCCACAATATTTTTTTTTTCAATAGTTTACTCTGCTTTTATTCAAACTCCTGCATCCCCACTATTCTGAAATTGTTCCCTAAAACAGGTGTGGAGTACCCATAGCCCTTTCCAGCTGACTTTTACCTCTCTACACGAATCAGGTTTTAAACTAAAATGTTGTAATATTAGGCTCATCTTGTGTTTTATGTGTATGCCTCCTTCCTACAAATTTGATGAATGTTGGATTTATTTTTCCTATCCTTTTTGATATTCACGACCCAAAAGCCTCTTGCATTTCATTGGTGTGTTTATATAACAAATAATTTGAGTAAAATATCTTTTAGGCAGTGAAAATAAGGAAGGATGGGGAAGCAAATCCAACATTTATCGTTGATGAAGGCAGGATGGCAGTGACGAACACAAGAACGAACACATATTCCAATACAAGCTGTTACCTACATTTTCATACATGTGGACCGTTAATGTATGGCCCTCTTTCTTAATGCAACATTGTCAAAAACTACATGGTGCATGACCCATGTGACTCACGGGATGCAAAGCCTTTTTGCATGAAGTATCTCCAGAATAAAGTGTAACATCATATCCCTATATATAACGATGCCGCTTGTATACTGAAATGATGATAAACATTTTGACTGCAAAAAGTAAGTGACTCGTAAATGGACATTAATTTAGCATTTCAACTTCACATCAGAATAAATTATACCTTGTTCTACTTATGGGTCCATGATGTGTCCGTTAATTGAAACCCCATTAAAATCTGACCAATTATTTTTTCATGAATCACATATAACAAAAAATTATCTTAAATTTGTCAGTATTACAACACCACATCAAAATTAAATGTACTCTGTTTTACCCACAGTACAGTGGGCTGCACATCTATCGAGCATGGTTAACATTCTGGCCTTGCTTTCGGGAGGACATGGGTTCAAATCCTGTCCGGCCATTCCGATTTGTGTTTTCCATGGGTTCCCCAAATCACTCCGGCGAATGCCAGGATGGTTCCTTCAAAAGGCCATGGCTGAATTCCTTCCAGTTCCTTGCCTCCAGTCCTTTCCCGCCTCTAATGATCCTGATGTCAATGAGGTGTAAAGCTGTAAACACTGCACATCGTTCAAAAAATCCACCAAAGCTTGAACGGTAGTTTTTATGTGAATTGTGTTCAATAAAAAAAGATGTCACATTAAAATGAAACTGTGGTTCCACAGGCTCAAGCTTAGTAAAAAAAAAAACTGACCTATAGTTGTTGCGTGAATCACATCAAAGAAAAATTATTCCACATTTCTCAGCTTTTCAATGTCACATCAAAGTGGCTACCCCATTCTACCCGCAGGACCGCATGTTATACAAGGGTGGGAACTTAAATAGTGGCAACACTGCTGTGGAGACACTATGCAATGGAATCTACTATAGTCGCTGATAGCACACGTTGTTGAAATACCTACCTTACCTCCAAGCAAGTGGACTCGCCCATCCCACGACCCCGGTGTACGCACAATCGAGGGAAATGCAGTCACGTTAGACCACTCGCTCACAAGTAATGGTGTCACTATGTTTTCGAAACAGGGACAACAGAGTTGGATCAAGATTGAATATGCCAGAGGTCATACAGCACGACAGTGTCATCAAGGTCTTCAAGAGGCATGCGGGGAATCGGCATTGTAGTACAGAACAGTGGCACGTTGGGTAAAAGCCTTCAACGAAGGTCAGCAAACTGTGGCAGACATGCATCTGGCAGGTCATCCTAGCATGTCTGAAGAAGAAGTGCATTAGTGGACAGTGATCGACACCAGACGATTTGTGAGCTCGCCTATGAAACTGGATTAGCACATACGACTGTGCTTCGCATCCCGAAGGAACGCCTGGGTATGCGAAAAATTCCATCACAATGGATTCCGCATGAATTGATGGAAATGCAGAATAAGATGTGTTACGACGCTGCTCAGATGCACTTGGAGCACTGTGAGCGCGAATGAGAGGCTTTCTTTCGCCATATTGTAACACGGGATGAGACATGGGCCACATCGTACGAGCCAAAACTGAAATGCCAATCCAACGAATGGCGTCATTATGGGTTGTTGCGAAAGTCGAAAGTGCGTCAGAGCACCAGTATGGTGAAACTTATGGTGATTCTCGTGTACGACTGTGATGATGTTATCCTAACGCATTACGTTCCTCCACGGCAGACCGTCAATGCACAGTATTACTGTTCGTTTTTGGACCATCACCTGTGACCAGCTTTGCGAAAGAAGCGGCAACACTTTCTGCAAAACCCACCCATCATCGCAAGCTGTGGCTGTTTGGTCGATGGGACTGGGAAGTACTGTACATCCACTGTACTCCCCGGACTTAAGTGCTTGTGACTTTGATTTAATTCCGAAGTTGAAGGAACCACTTCGTTCCATTCGCTTCAGAACTGTTCCAGAGATTCGACAGGGAGTAGACCGCTCCATTCGCACAATCAACAGAACAGGCTCTGCTAACGGTATACTACACCTTCCACATCACTGGCAATAGGTTCTACACAACGCTGGTGACTACTTTGAAGGACAGTAACAGGTGCAAAAATGTAACACTTTTGTATCGGTTGTGAATAAATAGTTGCCCCTATTTAAGTTCCAACCCTCGTATATTAATTAAACTGCATTATAATTTGATCAGTAGTTTTTGCATGAATCACATTATTAGAAAAGTTTATTTAAATTTTTCATGTTTATGATGTCACATCGAAAGGGAACTTGCCTTATTTTACACGCAGGACCTTGGACTATACAGTAATCGAAACTCCCACAGAAATCTGGCCAGCAGTTTTTTCATGAATCGTGTTCAGTGATAAACTGATACTAATCAGTGAACACACTTATCACACAATTTCTCTCATTCACTATATCACATCAAAATGAAACTTTTTCACCAGCAGAACCACAGGCCATACATTAAATTATACCCCATTAAAATCCAGCCAGCAGTTTTTCCATGATTAGCATTCAGAATAAAAATTATCTTAAGCTTTTTAACTTCACATTGCCACATCAGGGACTAAACATTAATCAAAACTCAGTCTAATCGAAACTCCATCAAAATCTGTACAGTAGTTTTTACCTTAATCACATGAAATAAAAAATTATCTTAAATTCTTCGTCTTTTCTACAACTTGTCAAAATGAGTCATCATATTTTATCCATGAGACAAAGTGTTGTACTTTGATTGAAAACTCTTCAAAATCTTACTAGTACTTTTTGCGTGTATTTCACTAAACCAAACATTGATACAAATCTGTGGACACATTTATCTGAATATTTTTATCTTTTTTTTCGATCTCACATTAGAATGACAATTTAAATAAGGGACCAAATGTTGTACAATTCAAAATCTGACCAGTAGTTCTTGCATCAGTCCTGTTCATCCCAACTTGTAGATAGAGACTCACAGCTTTAAAAACTGTCAATTTCTTCTGTGTAGCCTATTAATAGAGTCCAAACTATTTTTCGAAAAAATATCTTAAATGTACTTATTTTTTTCCAGTTACAGTTTTATTATATGTATAGATTTTGGTTGTAGACTTTATGCATATGAGTAGATAAGGCACACGGTGAGAGACTCGGATATGTACACACTCACCATCTGAGAATTTGTGGTGTGAAGTGAGGAGATGTTGGTGGTGGTAATGTTGAGGGGAGAAGGAATGCTGAATACATCATCTGTAACTGTGGGGAAATATTATCATTGAAAGTGGGTAACGTAGGAAAAGAAATAAAAATAAGGTGATTGAATAAAAAATAAATATACATAAGAAAGTAGGAGTTGATAATATTGAATTCATATGTAAGTGAAAACAAGTGATGGATCAGCTGGTAGAGTTTTACTATAGATTGACGGCAGCTAGATTCCTGGTGTCAAAGCTAGACCCCATATATGGGGTTCAAATGGGGTCGTTGGAGGAATATGCTGACGGCTCTCATTATGAATCGGTTATTTAAATTGTGGGAACTCGCATGGGCTGCCATTTAATGGTCTGCTTTCTGATGTAAACAGTTTGTCTTTGGCCATTTATTCTGCTGGGTAGTTAGTTAGTAGTAAGGCCTACATATGAATTGCTATGGCGGAGACAAGTGAGTTGATATATGAAGTATGTTTGGCACGTCCAGTGATGGGAAAAATTTCCCTGTTGTCAGATTGAAATAGGCAATGGTGCTGTACATTTTGTAGTGAGGTCATTTACATGGGAAGAATACATTCATTTGTGGTAGTTTATAGTGCATGTCACGAATGAAGGTGACCCAGTTTAGCGAGGCTCTGCGTAGGACATCATCCCTCTGCCAGTAGCCAATCGAATTCAGTAACATTCTAGCGCTTGTCGTAGTTACACGAGTGTTGATTGTTTGCTGTGGTTGACATTCCTGTCTCTCTTAATAGTATTAGTACATAAAATGGTGCTAAAACACATATTATTATTTTTATTATCATTACACAGCAGTAATATTAGTAGAAGTAGCGTAATTACTATACTTTCTTCCTCTCTCTACGTCACTTGTCTCCTGCTGGAAATGCGGCAACATCGTATACCCTGTGTCCCTATTTCTGTCTCTCTCTGCACCACCCGCTTAGTTCGTGACGCGCACCATAGTAGAATCAGAAGGTGAATATTTGTGGACCAAGATCTTCTCGTGGCCTGTTGAACCATGTGTGGGGGAGGGATTGTTGATAGTGAACATAGGAATGTTGTGTTTACAATGGAGGATTCAGTTAATGAACTTGAGCTCAGAAGAGAACTGCTTGATGAATACAGAGTTATGATTAGGTTTTAGAGGTGCATAATTGGAGTAGTTTTGTGAATGCTAAGTCCCTCCCCATGTGTCTATTTACTCATATGAACAGGTTCACTAACGAAATATTGTAATCTGCCCTCCCACCTTTATCTATTGTAAGTTTTGTGATTACTTTCCTTACGCTTCATTATTTTCACTATCTCTCTCTCTCTGAGAAAGCGAGAGAGCAGGTGAGAAATAATTCAGGCTTTGCCCTTACTCATGAAAATGGAGGATGAAGCACATAGCTAGATTAGCATAAGTGCTCGCGGTTCACTTTCCCAGTGTATCAACTGTATAAAACGTTCTCAGACCTTCCACCTGGGATCTTCTAGTTTAAGATTAAGTCAGTGAGTGACTTCAGAACGTCACATCAAATTGACACGATCCCCCTGTGGGGGTACATTTTATACACTGTAAAATGTGTTCAACTTTTTTTGTGTTTTTCACTGCTTTCCCATCTTCATCTGTGATAAATGATGAGTTTAATGTCCCTATCCTTCCTCATTGTCAATATTAAAAGAATTTTTCTTCTCATTATTATAATAATTATTTCCATGTTAAGTTTGATCATGTCACTTAATGTTGGAGTCCTCTTCACTCATTTCAAAATGCTGTAATGTTGTTGATTCTAACGCATGAACATATGTCCTAGTAAATATGTAAGGGTTGCAATCTCCTCTTGTTTCTGACATATACTGAATTTCCCACTTCTAAGGAACACTTGACTCATAATTTCCATTGTTTGCATTGGTGGTTGTGTAAAATGTAGTTGATACTGTTCCTGTATCATAATGTGATATGACAGTGTGTTACAATTGTTACATAGCACAGGCTGATTGGTATTGCACCTCACTTCTTACATCCTCAGTTGGATTCATCAGTTAAATGTGAGGGCCTTAGAAGCTTTTTAATGTATATTACAAAGATTTATTACAGTTTTTATTTTTAAGCAATCCATAAATCATCTACTCTCAACTGTTTTGTAAAATAAAATCTGCTTCTGAATTGCTTATCCACTTAATACAATATACTCATCATTATTTAAAACAATTATTACAGCACACTTGTATTTACCTATTAGATTTCTTAATTCGTTTATTACACTTCTAATCTTTGCTTTGTTTTGGAATGATATGTGTTTCATATAGTTTTAATTTTTCAGGGGACTTGCATAAAACTGAGAACATCGAGAGGCCTACATATTCAAGTCTCGGGCAGCAGTGATGCTATGTCTAATGAGATAACCATCTCTCTACCTGAGGCTGAACCATTTGAAACGAAGTCGATGCCATTAAAAGTACTAGCAGACTTACCTCCATTGAAAGACAGCTGTGTTATAGAGCATAAGGTAATATTTGCTTATGATTGTTGCTGGCAAGGATATCAAAATAGTTTAGTTTTTGAATATGCCCATGCCCCAACATTTGAAGAATTCAGTGAAGTACCCCAAAAATATTTTTGCTAAGGTATTAAATTTAATCCTAATTGCTTTATGAAGGACGTAAGAATCAAGGCATTAGTTTGGCCATTAACATGGTTTTCACATGAAAGCAGCATTTATATTCTGTTTCATTGCTTGTTTTTTCTTGTACATGCTAAACTGAAAATCATGATCATGACTAAATTTGATAGTCCTTAACTGCTAAGATAAGCAAAATTATATTTCTTTTTTCCAAACATGAAATAGCATTAAAAATCCAAAACCAGCTTTAAATTTCTACATTTCTCCACCCTTTCTGCAGTCCCTTATGAGAATTAGTTGAAATTCATTTCTCAAATGTGGCTCCCTCACTGACACTGTACCTCATATTTCAAATAATGGAGCATAGGATGTTGTTATTTAGCTGCTGTACCAACTTTCAGTGAGCTTAGATGTAGTCTGTATATCCTTGGGTATATATTCAGATGGACCAGAGTTTCAGTCCCCACAAAACCATTCACATTCCATAATCAGTTAATCAAATATTGGATTTGTCCTTTAACGGTGCACTGACTAAATACTTTCTTGTTCTTACTAAAAACTAGTGTGGGTTATTCTTCTCTGGTGCTCTGTATTAGTCCTATCAGACTCACTCTCTCAATTGAATGGTCTTTATAGTCCAATCTAACAGTAGAAGACCAAATTTTTTACCAATAATTATTTGTTGAATATTGTGTTTATACCACAATGCCACTTGCCTTAAACTAAGCAGATAATTAATTGGTAAACATTTTAACTACTGGAATACAGCAGTAATCACTGTATGGATCTGTTATTCTTAAGTATCAATTAGTACATAAACCTATATTATTTTGATAGTTGGTTGAGCATTTCTTTAGTTGTTTGGTTTAATAATAATGCTTTTCAAGTTACTGAGGTGTGTATTGTTTAGTAATTACAGTTTTCTTGAAGTAGCTTTTTTAAAAAAGTGGCTAAATGTTTAACTGCCTTCCTTTTGAGAATCCAAATATGTAATTAGTGTCATTAAACTGATACACTTTAAAATAACTGTTACTTGTAGTGTCAATACCTTCATTATTTTTCTTATTGATCAGTCATTTTCAATCATAAATTGATTAGGCCTATTAGAGTCTTGAGTACCGATCATTATGAGTCTCTAAGGATGTGAAGCAAAGTCACCATACCTGCTTCAGTGGTGGATTGGTGACTCTCCTGCTTGCTGGAATGAGCTTTATCTAACAGGGAAACTTTAAATGTTGCCACCTGTCTGTGATTTGTGTAACTTATGTTCTGTACGATAGGTGTATTTTTTATTGTGAGATGTGTAGTTCATGGGTTGCAAATTGGAGATCATTCCAGCATTCACCTAGAAAACCACATAAAAACGGCAAACAGGACAACTGGTACATGTGGGCCAGGACTCGAACCTGGTCTTGTTGTACCTCCCTGTTCCGGTGAGCTGTCATCTTAAAGTGCAAAGCCACACTGGCAGGTTAATATCCTAATACTAAATTGAAAATCTGATGATGCAGGATATACTAAATTTATCTGCCTGTTGCCCTGGATTAAATCATGAGTGAAATATTTCTTGGAAGGAGGGAACTAAAGTCATGTGTAAGACATAAGTGGCATATAGAAATAAGGGTTGTGGTGGAGAAATGTTTAAAAATTGCTATTCTAACATACTGCTGATAATTTCAGACTTAAGTTTCTCTTACTGGGGGAATTTTCAAAGACAAGAAATTTGTTAGGAAACTAATCAAATAAATATTATAAAAACTTTTTGTGTGATACATGCATTCATCTGACCAATCATTTGTAAGTCTTCTTTTGAGCGTTTTATATTGGTTGACAGTATGCTATCTGCTGTACTACGAAGTCATAGGTCTGTTCCTTGCTGGCTTAGGAAGTGTTAGTTAACTAAAGCATGGAAACTAAATTTGCATGCCAGTTTTTTACCTCATGACAGACCTGTGTTCTCAGTATTGTCAGTATTCACAGTTAGACAGTTTTATACTGGAGCTATGGTTTCTTCAAGTCTTAAATCATAAAAATAAATTTGGTTTGAAAATGTATTAGTTTCACAGAAGAGAGTATTTGGGGGAGGGGGAGCAGGGGGGTTAGGTAAATTTGCATTCTTAATCTTATTTACTTCATAAATGTCTTGATTTAAAAAATTCTGTGGCATACAGTTGTAAACATTTTTATAGGTGAGCTTGCATTTACCATGGACTGCTGAAGAGAAGACAATACCATTGCATTTCCAGCCCCCATTTAAAACTACATGTCGTCTTCATACAGCTCATACTGACAAATTTATTCAGGTTCTTGTGAATGGTCTTAATGCACAAATGATGGAATTGAGGACTCCTGTGCTTGTTATAAAGGGATCAGATAAACATAATTTAGTCTCTGTAAATCCGACATCACAACAAAAGCTTGTAAGTATAAGCTTTGTTACAGTTTTTCATTGTAAAATGTTATTTTATTCCTTCTTCTTATTCTGGCTGAAATACTTGGAATTTTTTCCTCGAATTTCAGTCTTTTTTTTTTTATTTAGGCATTCGAGATTAATTGATTGCTTCTTTACTCCAAGTTAAACTGAAATTATTGTTTTAGCTTGATGATCCTCCCATTCTGTTCAATTGTGACAAACTTTTGACAGAAGTCCACTGAGAAGCCTTCATTATTTATTGATATTGTTAATAATTTTGACTCTGAAAACTACTGATTTCTTGTAACTGTTGCTAATGATCTCACCGTGGCAGAGGTAGTGATACTGGCTATCATCGCCCCTGCAAATATATATCAGGAGATAGTTACTAACATGGCAAGGCTCAGAATGGAAGAAGACCCTCTGACAACCTCTGTGCTGTTATGCGCCAGCACTGTTGAGGCTGAAGTCCTGATTGAGCTTCTTACATACCTCAGTGCCACTGATAAGAACACCAAAGCAGTGTGAAAGAATATTGGCCTGGGAGAACAGAGTGGAATATAACACAGACTGCATAAAACCAAAAGATAGTTTACCACCTGGGTCTGAACAGCCATAGTCCATATAGAAGCCACTGAACAGACTTTGAGTTGGAGTTGGCCACTGCAGACATACTCCTGGGAGAGCAGCTAGGTACCACATGTTCTTTGGTGAGATTCAAACTATGGTACATTTTTTTTCATGTCTAAAACTCAAAACTAACTTATCTCAATCAGACTTTCAATCAGTCAGTGATGAAGTCGTCGCATTGGTAAAAAAGCTTTGTATTTGATGCTGTCATTGACCCAATAAGAAGAAGACTCTAACAAACATGAAAAATCTTATAATGTCCTCCCCCTTTTTACCATTTGATGCAGTTTAACTTTTATGCTAATAAAGAAAGGATTGGTGAAGTAGCATTTTGTTTTATATATAAAAATCATTTTGTTACCGTGCCATCATTTTAAGTTGGTTGCTGTTACAATTCTTTGAAACTTGGAAACATTATAAAGTTTTTACTATATGTGATCATAAAGTGTTCACTCTTATTACATTATCGTAAAGTCACCACAGCAAGTGAAACTTTGTTATGAATTAAAATACATCATTTGTTGTGATCTCACTTAATTGATCCAGATGTTATGAATACTTTGCTCTGGAGACTGAGTTATCTAGCACATTATTCAGACACCCTCTCCATAGCAATGGTGCTGCATTATGGTGAGAGTGGTTGTTGGGTCATGTATGAAAAAACTTAGACTTTGGCTGCTTAATGGCCTTGCTTCATCAATGTGGCATATGTTGCATGATGTATGATAGTTGAAACCATCTTACATCGATCACAATAAGGTATATAATTAACCATACATGTAGCAATTACATAGCCAGCTTGGTGGAGTAAGTCATGCTGGCCTACTTTTGTAATTAAACTTGAAACAACAATGAATTGGTCTAACATGCCATTATAGCATTGAAATCACAAAATGTTAATTACATGTATTTAGTGGTCTCATTTGAAGATGAAATATGCTTTTGAGGAGATTATGGTGTACCATTTCTAGCTGGTGAGGGGATAAGAAGTTCAACCCCACTCACCTGTACTTAAGGCACTGTTGAGTGGTTTATAGTTAACTTCTTCATCAAGAAATCCACTGCAGTTTGTGATGCTTTTAGCATATCCTTTATTGATACCTCACATTTTAACTTCCTGTGCATTTGTATTGTTTGTTGAAGGTAGATCCTGTCTTAGCTGTTGGTCATTGTTCAAAATAAGATATGGATGATGTCATTGTTTCCTTTTTAACAAACATTTTTTCACCATTTCCCAAATGGCCAGCCAGCTTCTTTGCACCTCTTCAACCTCTTTTTTTTGACACAGTGTCTGGATGTGTTTCTTTGTACTTTAGTTCCTTTAAGATCTATTTGTCTTCTTTACAGTCAGGTAGACATATTTCAGTACCATATTTTAACTTGGCGTTTAACCGGCCCTATACAATTGGTACAATATGATGCTTCTAATTGATTGTTGTCATTGATTTTAATTTACTTGGTTTTTGTTAGTGCACTTGTGATCTTGTTACCAACACATGTAAACCTCTCAACAAAACATGGAGGTTTGTGGACTCCTCCTGCAGGGGTTTTAATAAGCAATTGTGGTAGAGCATAGCATGCTTTATCATGTACCAGAATTCATGGCATACATCACATACAGAATATGAGCTTTTTCTGGTCCCCGCAGGGGCCTGGTACGAGAGTGCCAGGTACGGGTTTGGCGAACCCGCGGTGCCCGAGCTGGAAACTTGTGAGCGCCGCAAGTTTCCCACACCGTAAACTCCTACCATGCTTCAACGACCACCGTAGGGCGTGGCGGTGGAACGTTGTGTGCCTAGGAGAACGGGGATCTTGGCTTCATCGCCCGGATCGCGAGGACGGTAAAAACCTCTATAAAAAACCCCTCAACCTCAAGGTCAGCCACGTGCCGAGGAGGTGCATGTGTGAGAGGTAGATCACACGCTAACGTGCAACCTCAGGGGCACCTGCGCACCCCTGTTGTATGAGCATTTCTTTTTATCATGTTTTTGCTCGTGGGACCACAATTCCTCCTCACAAACAAAAACAAAACCCCTGCGGTCCGGGTGTGCCGCAGGTTAAAAAAAATACACCCAGTTCCAACAAGCGGGCGAGGGTTGACAGCCCTCCGCCGGAACAAGACAAAAGTAACGGGAAGGTTTGTCTAATAGACAATGCCTTTGTGATCATGGCAAGAACGGAGGGATCCTTCGAGAAGGTCTCTCCATTTTATATAAATAAAGGATTGGAGGGAATAGCGGGGACCTTGAAGAGTGTAAAAAAGCTGAGGAATGGGACCCTGCTTCTGGAAACATCTAACCACAAGCAGGCTGTTTCACTCCTTAAGTGTGAGAAGCTCGGGGAGTTCGCAGTGAAATGCGAACTCCATAAAACTCTAAACTCCAGTAAAGGAGTGATAACTTGTAGAGACCTAATAGATATAGAGTCCGAGGAACTCCTTAAGGAGTGGGGATCAGAAAATGTGGTCGAGGTTAGGCAGATCAAACGAAGGGTTAACGGCAATCTTGAGAAGACTGCCACCTTCGTCCTGACGTTCGACACTCCGACGTTGCCAAAGTCCATAAAAGCAGGATACCTACACCTAAACGTTCGCCCGTATGTTCCGGACCCGATGCGCTGCTTTAAGTGCCAGCGGTTCGGGCATACGACGGCGAACTGTAAAGGCAACGCCACTTGTGGGAAATGTGGAAAATCGGCTCATGAACCGGGTGCAAGTTGCACCCTCCCACAGGTGTGCATTAACTGCTCCGGGCCACATCCAGCCTGGAGCAGGGAGTGTCGAGTGTACCTTGAAGAAAAGAAGGTACAGGAGTTGAAGACTAAGGAAAGAATATCTTTTGGCGAGGCGAAGAAACGGTTTAAGGCGCTGGCGCCACCGGTCTTCGCCACTAGCTTCGCCAAAACGTTGTCAACTCCCGTCAGGAAGGAGAGCGTTGCTACGCAGACGACCGTTGTAGACACATGCACGAGCATGACATGCTCGTGCCAGTGCAAGTGTGGTGCGCAGCCCACTAAGGTCCTAACACCAAGGACCGCGGTCGTCGGTAGTAGCGCTTCTGCTAACCCGACCACTACAGCAGCAGGGTCATTAAGTCCACCAGCCAAAGCACGGCCATCCGCACCAGTAGCTGCAGCCGTGGGTGCCTCTGCAACAGCAGAAGCAGCACCCATGGCAAAAGCTGCATCGGCAGCGGCAACAGTAGCAGCAGTAACGCCATCTGTTGGAAGCGGATGGCAGGTAGTGCGGAAAGTTCGGGGTCCGAAGTTTAAACACACGGACCCCACAATGTTCTTGAAGTCCCCTTCTACTTCTCCTCCCAGTTCTCCAACAAGGGAGGGGAGGAAGGGGACAGGGCCTCGGCGGAAGAAAGATCCGCAAGACGCCGGGGCCTTAGAACAAAAGTCGTCTTCGGACCCCGAAGATGACGTTGTGCTGGTGGACGTAGACCCTGGTCCCGTTCCTCAGCAGACACCAGACCCTGACCCACCCGACCCGGGGCGGGTGGTTTTAAATAGGTAGAATGGCTCCCATACTTCAGTGGAACGTTAACGGCTTTCAGGCTCACAAAGAGGAAGTCCAACTCTTAGCACGGTCTGATCCTTTGTGTCTCTGTCTGCAAGAGACACATTTCAGACCGCTACACCAGCCAGTGCTTAGAGGATATGACATATTCCGAAAGGACGATACCCAGGGTGATCGAGCTAAGGGAGGAGTGGCGGTGTTGGTCCGAAACACTGTCCACTCCGAACCCGTTGCTCTCACCTCCACATTACAAGCAGTAGCGGTGAAAATACACGGTCCAATCCAACTGACCGTATGCTCTATCTATCTGCCACCCAGTGTGTCAGTCGGCTACGACGACCTGGTTGGCATTATACGACAACTCACTCGGCCCTTTCTCCTTGTGGGAGATTTCAACGCCCACAGTGCGTTGTGGGGTTCAACCACCGATTGCCCCAGGGGCCGAGTGGTTGGTAGATTGATAGAGCAGGAGGAAATTTGTATCCTGAATACAGGGCAAATGACTCATTTCACCACTGCAACCGGTACGTCTTCTGCCATTGACCTTTCCTTGTGTTCCCCCTCAATTGCGGACTCCGTGCAGTGGGACGTGGATCGCGACCTACATGGTAGCGACCACTTCCCAATTTGGATGCACGTCGAGTGTGAACGTGGAGGAGGAAATAACCGACGTAAATGGAACGTCAGTTGTGCAGATTGGCAGCTCTACTGCCGTGCTGTACAACTGCAACCCTGTGACAGCTTACAGGAGAAGGTGAATCACTTCACAGAAGTGATTCACCGTGCAGCTGACATTTCCATGCCGAAGAGCTCCGGAACGCTGCGAAGAACGCCCGTCCCCTGGTGGAACGATGAATGTCGTTCCGCCATCCAGGGTCGCCGACGGGCGTTGCGTCGATTTAGGTTGTGCCCAACATCTGACAACCTAGCAGCGTTCCGTATTGCCAGAGCTAAGGCGCGTCGAGTTATTAAGGAGAGCAAGAAGAGGTCATGGCAGAACTTTGTGAGCAATATAAATCGTTCCACACCTTCGTCGAAAGTATGGGAGTCCATTCGCCGTATATCTGGAAGGTACTCCCGCCCACCAGTATCTGGGTTACTGGATCACGGACGTATAATTACTGACGAACGAAGCATAGCGCAGCTGATGGCGGAGAACTTCGCCGCCATCACTTCGTCTGCTAACTTTGATCCTCGGTTTCAGCGACGAAGAGTCGCTGCCGAGAGGCGCCCGCTGTGCTTCGATTCGTCTAATACAGAGGCCTATAACTGCCCATTTACATCATGGGAGCTGGAGTCAGCGTTGAATAGCGCTAATGACACTGCCCCAGGGCCTGATCTGATCCAGTACCAGATGCTGAGGCATCTCAGTAGGGATGCTAAAGAGTACCTTCTGGATATTTTTAACAGTATATGGACCGGAGGACACTTCCCCGACTCGTGGAAGGAAGCAACACTTATCCCTATTTTAAAGCCTGGCAAAGACAAATTGTTGCCAGGTAGCTATCGTAGTATCGCCCTTACAAGCTGCGTGGGTAAGACACTGGAGAGGATGGTTAACCGCCGCCTCGTCTGGTGTCTGGAATCCCAAAACCTTCTGAGTCGCTTTCAGTGTGGATTCAGGAAGTTCCGTTCCACCTTGGACAACCTGATCCTCCTGGAGGCGGCAATACAGGATGCGTTCATCCGCAGCCAACACCTTGTAGGTGTTTTTTTCGACCTTGAGAAGGCCTACGATACTACCTGGCGGCATGTGATTTTAAAACAGTTACATGAATGGGGTTTTAGGGGAAACCTACCCCGTTTTTTAAAATCATTTTTATCTGGTCGTTGCTTCCGGTACCGAGTCGGTGGTGAAGTGTCTGATCTTTTTAATCAGGAAAACGGTGTCCCTCAGGGGTCAGTTTTAAGCGTGACCCTTTTCGCCATAGCGATTAACAGTATATCACTCGTCATAAGGAGTCCCTTACAGTTCTCCTTATATGTGGACGACTTTTTAATTTTTATTGTATCGTCGAGCCTGAGAAGCGCTGAGCGGCAGTTGCAACTCACGCTGAACAGGCTGGATGAATGGTCAGTGCACACCGGTTTTCGTTTCTCCGCTGAGAAAACCCGGTGTGTACTTTTTACTCGCAGCAGAAGCCTTTTACCAGAGCCTCACCTTACCCTGAGGAACACCGTTTTAAGTTTTAGTGATACTGTTAGATTTCTGGGCCTCATTTGTGACACAAGGCTTAACTGGCTTGCGCATTTAAAAGATGTGAGAGCCAGGGCCTTAAAAGCTATTAATCTTTTAAAATGTCTGTGTGGCAGGTCATGGGGCGCTGACCGCTCCTGCCTGCTACAATTTTACAGAGCCTTTGTACGGTCACGGTTGGAATATGGCTGTATTGTCTATGGTTCGGCACGGGACAGCTATCTGCGTATATTGGATAGTGTCCACCATGCTGGAATTCGGCTCGCCACAGGTGCATATCGCACCAGCCCTATTGTCAGCATTTGTGCTGACTCGGGCGAGCCGCCGCTTACCATCCGCCGGCAACTCCTCATGGTGCGACACTACCTGCACGTTGCCATAACACCTGGCAGTCCCGTGCACGACATAGTGCTCCATCCCAACTACGAGCGGCTCTATACCAACCGGCATAGAGCCACTAAACCGTTCAGCTACCGTACAAGGGCTATTTTAGAACAATATGGATTAGAGCTTCCATCTTTTTATCACCAGGGTTGGAGTAAATCTCCTCCCTGGCTTTTAAAGAGGCCCAGAATAATTTTAGACCTGTGTCGGTACAACAAAGTGTGTACCGCTGACAGTGTTTTTAATAATGTTTTTAGAGACGTTCTAAATGAGCATCATATTTTTACCCCGGTGTATACGGATGGGTCTAAGCAGGCTGACGGAGTTGGCTGCTCCGTCGTGTTCCCTCGAGCGACTTACACATACAAACTTGATGGCAGGTGCAGCGTGTTTACTGCCGAGTGCTACGCCGTGCTAAAGTCGCTCCAGCATATGAAAGTAAATCGCGAAAAGTGTTTCATCATATGCTGTGATTCCCTGAGCTGTGTTCAGGCCATAGGAAATATGTATCCAGCAGATCGTCTAGTCCAGGACATCCAGGACGCCCTCCTTTCCCTCCAATCTCGTGGAAAGGAGGTATTATTCTGCTGGGTACCGGGCCATGTGGGAATCAGGGGGAACGAGGCAGCTGATGTAGCTGCCAAGTCAGCCTGCGACAAGGTCAGAACCGACTTTGTACCGGTCCCAAAGTCAGACCTTGCCTCGGCGGCGAAGAGATTTGTTTTTGATGTTTGGCAGAGGCAGTGGCTGGAAGTTGAGCATAACAAGCTCCGGCTGGTCAAACCGACCGTTCAGCCGTGGAGCAGCTCCTTCCAGCGGGCGAGGAGGGATGAGGTTCTCCTTACTCGCCTCCGTATAGGGCACTGTCCTCTAACTCATAGTTTCCTTCTCCGCCGAGAGGACCCTCCGGAATGTGATGCTTGTGGCGTACCTTTGACGGTACGCCACATATTAACTGATTGTGTTTTATTTTTTGACTTAAGGGCAGACGTTGGCTTAGCCAACGATCTGTCCCTTATTTTAAACGATGAAGGTGACAACGTGGCTAAGGTTTTAAAGTTTTGTAGCTTGGCCGGTCTTGTCCCAAAAATTTTGGGCAGATCGGCATAGGTTTTAGATTGGATTGGTGGCTTTTTACAGCCACCAATCCAAGTACTTTTTTTACTTGTGACACTGCTTAAATGGCTGGCCCTTTTACAGCCAGCCAGCTAAGTTGTTTTTTAAACTGGTTGACCCTTTTACAGCCAACCAGTTAATGTATATAGTTTTATATTTTATTGCATTGTATCAGTTTTATATCTTATGTTACCGTCTGTGTGGCCGATCTCTTTACAGTCGGCCATGCAGGCGGTATTTTAGTTGATATGTTAGTATTTTATTGTGCCGTCTCTGTGGCCGAACCCTTTACAGTCGGCCACACAGACGGCAATTTTGTCACGTTGTCACTCCTGGTTGTTGCTAGGGCGCTAATGACCCCGTCGTCGACGCGCCCTAAAATCCTAATAACAACAACAACAACTTTTTCTCGTAAATGTCTCATTAAGGGCCTGTAAAAGTTCTAGTGATGAAAAGGGTTAAAACCAAGGGCTGATCATATTTGAAGGAATCAAGGGCAGAGTAAAATGTGGAATGGCAACTGGAAATTGTAACTATTACCTGGAGGCCATTCTTTGGTAGAAACCACAATTTTCTTTCTGCTACCTACATCTTTGGAAAAATAACAGTTTTTGAGCCCCAAATGGCTTATTTTACAACGTAGCCCTCCATGGTAGACCAGCATACTTGTCGTATATTCTGCTTACACAGAGCCCTAAAACTGTGTGCATCCTACCTCGTGAACCCGATTTCCCATATCTTATTGCAACTGCATCATGATGTGCTGGAGAATGTCCCTTCCCCCCCCCCCAAAAAAACCTTCTTTAGGCATTCCTTAGTACAAAAAACGTGAATTCAAATTGTATTATGGCTTATGTACCAAACATAAATCACTCCACGTGAATGCTGGGATGGCTCCTTCTAAAGGCGATTGCGAAATTCTTCCAATTCCTTGTCCCAATCCTCTCCTGTCTGTACTGGATTTTATGTTGACAAGCCATTAGAACCTAAAGAATAACACTGCATTTTTTCCCAAACCTGCAACTTTTCTGTTGCTTAATTAGCCGCCTTTTGCCTGTCAGGAGGTCGCTGCTTTTTTTTCCAAACCTGTAACCTAACCCAACATTTCTGTTAGTAAATTTTCCTCCTTTTGTCTGTCAGAATCTGTCCACTCCTTCTAATGGATTCACTTTTGCTCCTTTATCCAAATTCAGTGATACCACCATGATTAAAAAATTACTGTATTTTTTTAGTTGTGCTGTCAGTTTGCAACCAGAAGCAACATTAAGGTGTGCAGAATAACATATTACCCAGCCTCCTACATTGCAAGTTTTGATCCTAACAGAATATGCACCTCAAATCTCAGAAATCTTGTGACAGTCCCCAGACCTTTCCTCATGAATGAATCATAGTCACCATTTACATCACACTTATCTACACAAATATCCTCCACTGCTTCGGTCCAAGTGTCAAGGAATACTTTGTAGAAAGAAAAAAAACCCTACTCATCACTTCTTTCATTGTCTTCCTTGTCCATATTAGGCTTAACAAACAATTCTCTTTCAACTCTTGCACCTACCAAGTCTTCTGGCACTGCCATGGCTACTGGACTTCCTCTTTCACAAATCTCTTCCTTTGGGAGGAAAAAAAAAAAAAAAAATAACACCCTTGAAAATCATATCATGTGGCTAAGACATTTAGATGGTTCAGTCATGAGTTGGAAATGTTATGTAAACTATCTCTGCAGTTTCCATCCGTCTTTCAACAGCCAACATTCCCTCAACTTCAGTTCTCCATTGTCACTTACCATGACATCTGTATGCCACTTTCCTATAGTTATAAACCTCTATTCACATAAAAATGACTGACACCAAACAGTACCTCAATTTTGATAGTTGTGCCTCCCTTGAAGCTTCAGGATCCATGGCAGACACATCTGCTCTACCATACATACCATCAGCTGCTATACTTTCAACATATCTCCAGGCTTTCTATCTGCCAAGAATTTGTCTCACTTTATCCACCAACATATTTTCCACACAGTTTCTTTCCCAGGTAAGAACAACCCACACTTTTCACTCATTATTACACTAACACTGAATCTGCAAACCAGATCCTGAGATAGGGCTACAAAATCCTTTGTTTATTTCCAGAAATGATGCTCCTTCTTTCAAAAATCTATCTGCTCCTTCCTGAACAGGCATCAACTGACCTCCCCACCTCAGTAATCTAACCTAACCTAAGATAAATTGCTTCCTTTTCATTTATTTACTTATGTTTTTACTCTTTCTCCCTGTTAATTTCAAATATTTCTAACTTGTTATTCACTTGCTCCTGATAATGCTCTTCCACCCATACCCTTGATCCACATCCCCCACATATGCTGCCTACATCTTCTTATTGATGAAGAACTTAGTTTAAAAGTTTTATTTTGTATTATGTACTAATGCATCTATGGTGAGTGAAGATTTTCCTCTCTACACTTAAACTTGGTAATCAAAGATGTTACTGTTTCTCTTATGAGTTGTGTTTAGTTATGTTGCAAATTGACTGTTTGAAAGAAATGATTTTTTTTATGGAAATTCTGTTTGCATGAAAATCATTTAAAACAATCTAGCCAGGTTAAAAGCTAACTAAGGGATTCCATGCGCTAATCAGTGGTCTAAGATTCAAAACATACATGAAAAGTGATTTTAGGTAAAAATTATCTTTCTGTTGTATATTTTTCTGTCATATCTGTTAAGGTTTATACAAGGTGGAGCTTCTGCTGTTTGAATGATTGTAAAATATGTTGTTTTTTGTGTTACAGATAGTAAATGCAGGGATGAACTGTGCTTTTATGTGGAAATTGGTTGTTGGTGAATGTGAGGATACACCACCAATAAAAACAGAATTCTCTATTGATTACTCTCCAGTCGTTAATAGAGAAAAATTAGTCAGTGACAATGCATTTAAAACTTACTCGTGCAGTTTTGAAATTGTTGATTACAAGGTGAAGTAATAATTCGCTCATAATTATTTTAGTGTTAATAGCTCATAGTGCAGTGACACAGTAACATGCCATAATTTTAAGAAGTCTCATTCTAAGAACCTGTATAAAAACTGTTTTTTTTTAAGCCTACAGTGAACAGTCTCTTCTAACTCATTGCAAAAGTTTTCAATATGATTTGGATCACAAAAGTTAGAGGATGTGGCTCTTTTTTTTTTAACTGTATTTATGTTTAATGATTCCTTAGTGATGCAGGCTTTGTGCGTAGACACCTTAAACTGCTGTAAACAAATATGTGCATAACAAACATGAATGATGATGACAATATGCAATTCAGCATAAGTTGAGTACTGTCAGTGAGAGTAACTTCTATAATACCACTTCTACCACCTCACATATTTTAAGCCAGTAAACAATAAATGCATCATTGGCTGACCACTGTGATGAGAAACCTAGGAATATCAACATACTGTTCAGAAAAAAAGTATATGCTGGTGGGGGTGTTAACTGGGATATATTGGTTCTTATAGCAAATTGGCACCTGGCTCTGAGAAGAAAACGAACTTCAGTCTCTTTCTTTGAGATGAACATTTTGCTCTCTCCTTCTGATGTGTGACTGAGAGGCACCATGGAGATTAAACAGATGGTTTCAAACACACAGACTGGTGCAATATTGTTCTACATCAGGTGAAGTCTAACTAACTGAACTCTAGTTCCTGCCAATACATCAGAGTTAACGTATGTCAAGGCTAGACATCGGACATTATTTTATTTTCCTTTACTAAGGCAAGATGGGGTTTGTGGTGGGATAATGGAGACAAGTTTTGGGGTGTGGACTACTTTGATTGTATAGTAGGGAGGGGGAGTGTCCTGAGTATATAGTAGTGGCTGGGAAATTGTGTAGTTAGTATGGAGTGGTGCTGGAACCACTGATGGGGTGTGTTAGGTACAATAAAACCAAAACGTTTGAGGGAGGACACACTGTCAGGTATATATCTTTTAAATTTTGTAACTGCGTGACAAAATTTGTTCTCAGAACCACGAGTTAGATTGAATAGTATTGCATATCATTTTAAATCCAGTTACTGAGTTAATTCAAGCAAGAAATCAGGTCTTCACAGTTTTGAGATAGTATTTTCAATTGCAACATTCTCAAGTATTCGCCTGGAGTAATATTTTGAAAATTTGTAATAAATTGAGGAAAAAAGTTAGAGACTTTAAGTTCACACACATTTTTGAATATGTACATTTGACTAAAGCTACTTTCAGATCGATAACTTCAATAACTTCTGAAATATTAATTAGTTAGCTTCTGTTTTTGGATTACGATTTCTGTGTCACCTTTAGACATTAGTAAACATATTTTGCTTAATAGTAAACGAAAGAGCAACGCTTTGGGAGTAAAATAAAATTTATTTCTGTTTAGTATCTGCAAATTTGTGAAAGTTATTAACAGGTTTTATGAATCACATTAAGAAGATTTTTTTTCGGTGAAATTATTAAAGTTATAGAATTTTTTATAAGGATTAAAGTTGAAGTTTTTTGTAATATCTAGCGATTATCAAAATTTCAGAGTGATAGGATTATTTTAGTTGTCAAGGTCAAAATATTTGATACTAGCTTTCAAGCATGTGAGACGAATCTGATCAGCTTTCCAGCACGTTCTCATGTGAGCCGGAAGTATTGCACCTTCCCACGGTCCATTAGCATAAACATTGGCCCTTGTACTCATGCAGTCGCAGTAGACCAATCTTCCAGATACAGTAAGTGTGGCTCTATGAAGCTTAGTTGGCCAGCAAGTTTTATTTCAAGCACTACGGTGCTACCATGTTGGCACAATGTAGGTTCGCTTATTAAGTCAGTTTTGGTGCTATGCAGTTTTAAAGCAGCATTTTACACCATGTGGTGCGTTGGGATAACTTAAGTGTTGGTCGTTGACAAACAATTTGATCTGGAGAAGCGTGTGTTGAGCTTTTATTTGCTTTCACAAATTAGGTAGTTGAACTTTGAACTATGGGGTGTGGTCTGGCTCAAATCGGTTAATCGAACTTGCAAATATATCTTCAGAAAATTTGTCTGATGCCGTTTCAGTTTGTGACCTTGACAAAAATTTTCAAAAATATATTGTTTATCTGCCATCAATAGACTTGTGACTTTTATTTTCAACTACCTTTCTTAGTTTGGGGTTTGACAAGCTAAGTGGTGACCAAGTTCCGTTTGCAAAGCTAAATCTGAAAATATGCACGGTCATAGCTAAGACTGTAGGTTTATGCATAACCCCAATGCAGACTTTGTTCTCACAACATCTTGCCTTCAGTATATAGTGAGAAGATTTGCCGCAATACTGGAAGTCTGTTCATAATCATAAAGAGAAATTACAGGTATTTCAAAAAAAGTTTCCACATTTTTTTTTTTTTTTTTTTTTAAATGGAGCATAGTGGCTTGGCTGGGACCTTAAAGACATTAAAATATTGAAAAATGGTACTGTATTGCTGGACACTTCTGCAAGTAGTCAGGATCAATCTTATACCGTTCTCTCATATTTTCATTTTGGTTTTCATCTCCTGCATAATTCAACATATCTCTTATATATCTTACTCTGAGCTTGACTACCTGAACATATAAAGTGTCAGTCATCACCTCACGTATGATGGGCTGTCAACACATGTCCTCGGCAGAATGCTTGGCTTTTACATACCATGATGGTATCGTCAGACTTGTCCCACTGTAATCAGTATATTTGTTTCAGGTCATATGGATATACAAGTAACTTTAGCCAGTCAGCTGTCAGAGATTCATAATTTCATGTGTGTCTATAAAGTCAACATGGAGGTGGCTGTCCTTTGCAGTTCCCATTATCTTTACTATTTGTTTTAACTAAGCAACTTTATTAGTAACACTCATTAGGATCCATGTTTATGAGATCCCTGCGTATTAGGACTCCTTTTTTGATTAAGTACAGCAGTGATTTTACAAGGTACTGGAAACTTGTCTAGGTGGTAATACACTACCTTGTCCCAGTACTAAAGTTTAAGGGATTTAGGTTAAACCAACAGACTCTTTGTACTTCTTAAAATTCCCACAATCCTCTTCAGCCGAACAATAACATGGCAAGGTGATATCAAAATTAGCAGCACAGAAGAAGTGCCTACAAAATAGGTAAAAATATCCATGTTTCCTTGATGAAAGAAAAACCTCATTGCATCGCACAAGTGTAGGTATCTGTAGTCCCTATTGTGGAAACAGTTATTGCATGTGACCTTTAACCAGAAGAGGTGAGGTTAAACAGATAGGAGGTGTCCATTCTTCAGTGGTGCCTCAATGATTTGAGGAGTCATGTAGTAATAATTCAGCTCTTGTCCTGATCTAATTTGATATGTCAGTTTTGTATGAAACACATTTTTCATAAAGCTGGGCTAAAAGATTATTCCTTATATAGGGACATTACTGGAGGAGGTAAGGTGATGGTAGTGGTCATTATGTTTGTCCATAACAATGTCTACTCTGTATCTGTGACTCTTGCTGTATCTCTACAAGCAGTAATATTAAAACTAATGTTTATTTACTGCTTATGAGTGTAAAGATTAGCTACTTAGCTAGCTTCCTATTTTCCCTCTCCTTGTCAGACTCTTCAATGTATTCAGTATGTTGCAGAGCTCTATATTTTGCCCCAGAGGTTGAATGATTGCAATCTCTTTACAAGTATCATTAACACAGGCTGTACGCTCTCTTAGAAACTCTTATTGGTTCATATACTGTGATATATCTTTTATCAAGTTCATCTTGCCAATAGAATCTGTCAATTGTAGTCACAATGTTCTCGTTTGGATGCACATACAAGCAGGAAGAATGTCTAAAAGTAAGACATAGAGGTGAATGATTAACAATGTCAACTGGACACCTTAGACGTAGTTGACAGTATGTGAAGCTTATAGCAAAGGAGGAGGTAGACTATTTTGTGCAAATGATCCATCAAACTGCTAATTTACCAATTTCAAAATCATTGATACCTTCTAATACAGCTATCCCATAGTGTAATGATTGTCGTTCAGCCGTTAGGGTTTAGAGGCACGCTCTGTAACTAGGATTTCTATCAAGTACTTCTGCGTTGATGGCTTTAAATCCAGTCTGGTACTCAAAGCTAGTTGCAGCTCATGCTCAGCAGTCTTTATAAATGGTCTTTAAGCATCAGTTTCTGATTGTATTCCCAAAAAACCTTAATGAATTTTAATCAAATCCACTCTACGTATTGATGTTTTACTTGATTTTTTATAATAAGTTCACTTTCCATGTCCTTATTTGTTTTGATATTGCCTTAAAGGATTTTATTTTTCATTTTTAATCTTTCTTATCAATATGTGTTTTTATTTTTGCTTGAATCTGTATTTTCTTACAAAACCTGTATGAGAAAAAAGAAACCTTTATCATCATCTCCTCAGTCATGATTTTTTAGTTAGGAGCAGTGCATATTTTCCCCAATTGAAGATGTACGAAGGTATTGAACATGTACGAAAGTGATGGACATAATATAAGATACAATGACATCTTTCTGGAGGACCATAACATGTATGAAACTGGTCAAAAGATACTCTAACCTCATTGTTCATTAATGTGGCAAAAAATATATTTAGTACTATCGTATTGCCATGATAAATGCTTGTTTCTGCAATCTTTTTGTATCACTATGAGTGAACAGGTGATTTATGTTTCCATTGTTCAATTCATAATTATTAACTTTTTGGTACATGATAGTATTAAACAAGCAAAAATTTTGTGCAGATTGCATGCACAGTTCAGCAATTAGACTCTTTTGGAGCCTCAAATGTACAAGTGGCATAAGTTTTTCTGTGGAGGTCAGGCAGCAGTTGCCAACCTTGCTCATGTACATCATACCAAAACAATCTCCACGTGGTAAACAACTTTACAGTTTTCCATGAAGAAGACACATTATTAACTGTTCATGAAATTAGTGCAGCAATTGGAGTACATTATGCAAGTGTGCAGACAATCATTAAAAAGGAGATGAATTTACACAGAACAATGTAAGTGCCAAGAATGTTAAATGGAAATCAGAAGGCTGTAAGGACTGACATTACTCAGAAGGATTTGGAGCCCTGAGTATCAGATGGAGACTCATTTTCAATACAATGTTTTGCATGTGATGCTGCATCATGGGTACTAAGAAGTCCACAGCATCCTGCTTAACCATATAGCTTAGTCCCACACTATTGCTACCATGAAAGTGAAAGTGGAAGAACTGCACTGTACAGCTTTGGATTATCCCCACTAAAGTCTATATTTGTCACAGGGTGTTTTATCATTTGTTTGGACCTCTCAAAAGCTATTTAGGTAGAAAAAACTTTTCCGGTAATGGCATTTGGCTGTACACATGTCAAAAAAATTCTTATGAAGGAAAAATAAAAAATTGTGTGACAGAAAAAGAAAGGTGTAGGGGGGGTTGTCATAGCCTAATGGAGAGGTGCAGACTGGTAGGCTACCAGGAGCTATTGGGCAAGGGTAAAATCCTTGCTTCTTCTTGGAGTTGCCCTGTAGGATGACCATAGCTGAGATATGAGTATTCATCATAGGACATTAATTGAAAATCAAGCTGGTACTGTTTCACCGTTTACAAGTTTACTGTCAAAACACAGTGTGTATAAATTGATGTACAAGTATTTAAATAGGTATGTGTAAATATTTGTAAACCGAAACTGATATGATGTGTGCACTGGTGTTCTTGCTACATGACTTAAGACATAATCTACCACTGACAAATTTATTAAATAGGCTTTATGGCAACTAGCTAATCAAAATCCTCTACTTGAACAACACATGATCATGCAGTTTGTGGGTGCCGTGAAACCCATCTTAAAACAGACTATTTGAAAGATATGTGATCCACATCCAACCATACCCAAAACGCCCCACCTGTTTCTAAGCTGCATCCATCTTCTTGAGGTCTACTGTTGCAACCCAGTGGAGGTGCCACTGGCAGCTTATGTCAATGGTTGCTTCTAGAGACTATCAACTGCTACTATGATGATATGAGAACAGTAGTGTGAGACAGTGAGTCTGAATAGTTTCATGCCAAGAGTTTTTACTCATATCTCCCCACTCTGCTCCAGGTGGGAGGGGGCGGGCTAAACTCAATCACTGGCTTGCTCAATTCAATCACTATGACAGGTTATAATATTTCAATAATTGGCATCTGATGGTTTCTTATCAGTCTACTGCTTTAGTGATAGTACTTTTCCTCACTTTCCTTACCCAGTTTAGCATGCTCGCTATCCTTGATTTAAAATTAAGAAATAACTTTTTGCAATAAACTAGCACCTTTGAGTCACTACAAGGCTGTTTAGAAAAATAGCTTTGTATTTCTTTTTTCCATATGATTCAGTAAATATATATATATTATTTTTTAAATTTAAAAATCCTTTGTTCCTCTTTTTTTTGTCTGTACTCTACTTACATGGTCTTCACAACTTTCTTTTTGTGGTTGAAGAATATGGAATATTTTATTGTAAGTTTCATTATAACACATATATTCCAGTCTTTTGTCATAATATTTGAATGATTACACTCATGGTCATGTGATTTGTTCTTTTCTATATACAGACACTGTATGAAGTTAAGTCACAGGTGGAACCTCTTAAAGGCAATGAGTTTTGCCGTGCAGGCAGCATGTGTCACTTACAACTGCATGTTTGGAGGATTAACCCTAGTCCACATAACTCACTGATGTATGAGGTTCTTGCTGATCAAACTATGTGGGCTGTATGTGGCAGGACAGCTGGTAAGTGATTTTCTGCATTTTTTTTGCCTGTTAAATTATGGTGGTTTTCTTATAAAAATTTAATGATTTCATTTTTACTAGAGTTGCTATATGAATGTTTGGCAGCTTAAAAATATCTCCAAAGAGAACATTTTAATAATATATCGTATATTAGTGTTAATGTTCGGAAATAAACATGCACAGTGGATGAGCTGATTGCATTTGGTCCTACAGTTCTAGTGGATGAAAAGAAGATCCACGGTTATAGCACTGGTTGATTGCCTTACAGTTCAGTCATGAAAAGATCATTGAAGTCAAGGCTAGAATTGTATAATGAAGCTAGGTGGCACAAAAGATAATATCTTGGATTCATATCTAAGAGGATCCAAGTTCAGCTTCCACTGTGGTTATAATAGTTTAAGTTTTACAGAGTTTCCCTCACTGCTGGCATGTGTCCTCAATATACAGTTCTAATAATTTCAATTCCTTCCCTTCATAATAATTAAGTGGATTCCTATTTCTCTGCTTTATAACCTTATAAATTTGATATTAAGCCACAAATCCACAACAATCATTACTACTAACACAAATGAGCTGTTAAGGCCCCAGTGGAACACTTCCAGTATTCGTAAACATATACAGGACATTACTGTATTGCATTGGAAAGTGATTGGTTTTGGCTTCTTTGTAAAGGGGCATGAGTTCAAATCCTGCTATTATCATACTTATCCTGATTACTGTTTTTAGGCATTTCTGACAATGATCCAGAAAAATATTGCCACTCTGCTTCATAAATTCAAATTCAGAAAATGGTAACACAATACACATAACAAACTTACGTGGTTCGCAGACAGTTGGCATCAGTCACTTCTTTTCACTTCATCCTGCTGTCCCTCCTTTATATTTGGTCATATTGATAATTACCCTTGAGCTACTGTATCAATTGGACATTAGAATCAAGTAAAGAGGGCACATCTTTTGATACTTTCCTATTCTGTTAAAACCTTAACTCAGTACTGTTGTGTGTTTGGATGTGATCCTCTTGTCTTCTTACAATATTTTGTAAAATTCTTTTTCCTAAAAAAAAAGGTCCTCTGGTGCTAGGTCGTTCACTGAATGATGCTGTAAGTTGATCCTTAAGTGTAAACTGAAAACTTTATTTTTTCACATTTGACTGTATTTTTGTCAAGCTTATAACACCCTAATAAATAATTTCATGTAGTTTTTTTGAGCAGCATTGTTTGTAGTTATTTTAAGGGCATCATCCTGAACTTGTTCCATGGTAATTCTTTATAACATACTGAAACTATTGACTCATAGACAGTTATCTTAAATTCATGAGTCTTGATAAAAAAAAAAAAAAAACTTTGTAATCATTTTATGAGGTAAATAATGTCAGAGGAAATGCTACCAATTCTGTAGTTTACTTTTGTCCAGATAGGTATCATATTTCAGTCTTTATCTTTTACGACTTTGCTTCACCGATTTTGACCATTGCTTTGCAGCATCAAGAGCATTCTGCATTGCTTAGTATAGTTCATTTTCATTGCAAGAAGATGGGTACTTAGGGCACCGGAGCATATTTTTTATGATTTGATCCTCACCACATTCACATTTAATATTGTTAGTGTCAATATAACACCATTTTGCTTGATTAGCTTTGGACCTGCTCACTCCCATCTGCAATTCAAGGATTTCCAAACATTCCAGCTTATTCCATGACCAGGTGGCAGCCATTTCACAACTGTCAGTGGTCCTGAGATGTTGGGGGCCTTATTTTTCCACAGCAGTGCTTTTGCCATTTCAGGTGGTTCTGTTAATCTCCATGATGTTTGCAGGAATCGTTTCCTGGACTTGAGTCTTTGGGCTGAATGGCCGTGCATTGGATGGACGAGGATTTTCTTGCTTTACTTTGGTTGTCCTCTCCTTGTTTGCAGCTACTTCGCTTTGGGAACTGGCTGGGGCAATCACTGAAAGCTGATAAAGTCCTTCAACTGGGTAGATTTTAGGCAACCTTTCGCCAGCTTGCAAGTGTCATTGAGGACTATTTCCACATGTTTGATGTAAGATGAGTACCTGAGTAACAGAGGACCATTGCTGATGTATGAATAGTTTTTGGTTGACTGCCCCAATATGATCCAACCAGTTTGCGAAGCAAGTTGTTTCTTGCTGAGACTTTCATTCAGCAGTTCAAGTATTGTTTCTTATATGTGAGGGTTCACATCCAGGTACTTTGGGGGAGGGGGGGGAGGAGGTTACACATCAGAAGGTCAATACCTTACACTTTACATTCCTATTTGTTACATGAAATACACACACTTCAGTTTTTGAAGAGTTAGGTCATCAGTGATTTTCCCAATAATAACTTGTCAGGCTTTCAATGTTAATAGACACATTTCTTCCCACAGCTTCAAGTTTTATGTTCTGTGTGGCCAAGGCATGGTCGTCAGTATACAAGAAGCCCTTGGTAGCTGGATGTGTTGGCTGATTGTTTGTGTAAACGTTGAAAAGTATTGGGGCTAGTACACTTCCTTGAGTTAAACCATTTTTCTGTATCTTCCATTGGCTGTACTGCAGTTGGAAGTCAGTGAAAAAAAATACAGTTCTGGAGTAGTGATGAGCTTAGTTAACTTGGTGCCCTTTGTCAGGTTTTAGACCTTTCCTTGCACTGAAAGGGGAGTAAAATCATAGGATTTTGTTTATAACTTTAGTTTCTCCAAAGTTGGAAATAAATTAAATCATTATTGTACTTAAACAGGTTAGAAGTTTGCGGCTTTTTGGCTGACTTTGAGATGTATGATAGGTGTATCAAGTATACATTGAAGAGTACAATCAAAATTAGTGCAGAATGTCCCATATGAATTGTATAAGTGTTTTGAATTAACCCTACATTAATTTTTTTTTATAAAGAAAGTACTAATATATTTTCACTTGATATATATAAATTTTGGGTATTTTCTCCCATTTTTTATGTGCTCCAGTAAATTCAAAATATTTGTTCCAGTCACCAAAGCTGAAACTACTGAAGGCATCGAGACTCATTAGAATAATAAGGATGAAACAACTGTTCTCCTGATCTTACTGCATCGAGCCAAAAATATTTTAAACTTTTAACCACTGCACTAATAATAAAATCTATACTTATGAAAAACTGTCTGAAAACACCTATGGTATAAACCTGGAAATAACAGTTTTTTCAAGGGGGGGGGAAAAATAGAAATGAGTGGGGACACAGGAAAATGTCCTGCAATTTCTAATTAAAATTGATTCAACCTGGAAGGTGGTGCATATTTAAATTTTTTTTTTATTTTTTTTTTTTTGATATTTAGGCTTGTTGGAGTTGGTTGTGGTAGTGAGTCAATTTCACTCCAACTGTGTCAGGCAGCATTTACTTATGCGCAAATCAAGTTGAAAGGTCATGGTGCATTGGTCACAAAAAAATACTGTATTGGTTATTTGATTATTCTGATTCATGAGTGTTGAGTGGTGGATGACAGTTCTTGGCAGATATCATTTATACAAGCAGATGACTGATAAAGAACAACAATGTATTTTTTTTAAAGTGAATACCACTTTTAAAAAAGTGCCAAAATTTTCAAGCAAAGTGGCTACCTCCTTTCTATCCTTAACTGTATTATGCTAAAAGGCACCCTTTGCTTCCTATGGTGACTACAACTGTGTAAATATCAGATATGAAGATTGTTAAACTAAGGAAAAAGGAAACTGCTTTGGCAATATTATTACAAGGAAAGGGAAAATGACTCATCACTCACCAAAGTTGAAGGCAGCGACGAGAGAAGAACATGTATAACAAACACACAAATAAACTCAATATTTCGGTTACTAAACCTTATTCATGATGAAGAAAATGAGTCATGAGGCTTGGGAGGGGTGCACACACCAAGGAGTCATGTAGCAACCCTCGGTGTTTGCACACCTCCCGAGCCTCATGACTCATTTTCTTCATCATGAATAAGGTTTAATAACCGAAATATTGAGTTTATTTGTGTGTTCGTTATATATGTTCCTCTCTCGTTGCTGCCTTCAACTTTGTTGAGTGATGAGTCATTTTCCCTTTCCTTGTAATTAGATATGAAGAATATAAAGTTCTGCTGGTAGAAATCTTTCTTTTTTATTGAACTTCATGATTTATTTGCTTTGGATAATGTAGGCACAAAATTGAGAAACACGCAACATTCTGATGTTGATCTTTCCTATCAGCACTTTTGCAGGGGTTACAGATGTTTTATGTCTGCAGACATTTCAGATAACAGTATTTTGTATAGTGGTCAGTTCTGCACACTCCAACTTTGATATTGTACAGGCGTACCTATTGTACATGTGGTCTACAAATCCACCCCCAGACCCTGAGGTTACATTTGATAATTTTAGTCCTCAATCCAAGGGTTGGTGGACACTCCAGAAAAAGGCATACTAAACCAAATTCTTTCCTGCAGAACATACATTTTTATGTGGAACCCACACTGTGGACCTATCTCATTGTAATTCACATACCTAAGTTACCTTTTGGCTAATGGAAACAAAGATATTGCTGTGAGGCACTGAAAATACGATAGGATAGGGGGAAAAATACAGATACCGGTCACTTACCACAGATGAAGGCAGGAGGGCAAGATGAACACGTAAAAACATAAAAACAAACAAATTTCACAGTATTTCGACATGAGTCTTAATCATGATTCATGTGGCGGGTTGGGATGTGACCACATCTTTCCCCCTGCCATATATCTCGCCTCTCACATGATTAAGACTCATGTCTAAATATTGTGCAATTTGTTTGTTTTTGTGTTTTTACGTCTTCCTTTCGCCCTCCTGCCTTCAGTGATGGGTATCTGTCCCCCCCCCCCGCCCCCATCCTATCTTATTTAAAGTTAGCTTTTGTGAGAGATGATAGTGATAATACAAGGGGTACCCAAGAAAATCCGGAATTATTTTCTTAAAAGCTATATATTTTCAAATTTTTTTACAAAACAACCTTATCCCCTTCAATTTACTCTCCATTACAACTAATACATTTGTCCCACTGGTGCTTCCAATGTTCAAAACATTTTCTGTAATCATCTTTAGAAATGGCTGACAGCTCCTCCCTTGTATTTTTCTTGACCTCTTCAATGTTGTTGAATTGGTGTCCTTTCATGCCCCCTTTCATGCGTGGAAATAAGAAAAAGTCGCACAGAGCCATGTCAGGTGAGTAAGGTTCGTGGGGCAGCGGAACCATACCATTTTTAGTCAAAAACTGCCCAGCGCAGACAGCTGTGTGGGCAGGAACATTGTCGTGGTGGAAGAACCAGTCTACTGTCTGCCACATATCAGGTCTGTTTTGATGAACACTGTTGTGTAATCTTCTTAAAACTTCCGAATAAAAGGTTTGATTGAAGGTCTGATGGGGGGAACAAGCTCTAAATAAATTACACCCTTGGCATTAAAAAAGAAAATTAGCATTGTTTTGATGATAGATTTAACAACATTTTTTTTTTTTTTTTTTTTTTTTTTTTTTTTTTTTTTTTTTTTTTTTTTTTTTTTTTTTTTTTTTTTTTTTTTGGACGGTGTAACAATGTCATCTTCCATTGGCTTGACTGTTGCTTTGTTTCTGGGTCATAACCATAGCACCATGACTCATCACCAGTAATGACCTTTGAAAGAAAATCTGGATCAATGTCAAACTGTTGTTTCAAAGCACATGTTTCAACTCAGTGTTCTTTTTTACTGTCAGAGCCAGAGGAACAAACTTGGCAGCAACCCTTTTAATTTCCAAATCTTCGGTTAAAATTCGCTGAACCGAGCTCCAAGGTAACCCACTAATCTCTGACAGTTGATGGTCTGAAAGCACAAGCTCTCAAATTTTTTCAACATTTTCGCCGATTCGGGCAGTTGATGAATGTCCAGAATGATGTTTGTCATCAGTCGACATGTCACTATTTTTAAACCTAGTGAACTACTTTTACACTTGAGTTTTTGCCATAGTGTCATCTTTGTAAGCTGTTTTCAACATTAAAACAGTTTCAGCAACATTTTTACTGGGTAGAAAACAAAAATATCGCAGTTCCACGTTGTTCACTTAAATCTGCCATCATCAAGAACGAAACAATAATAAAACAGCACTAGCAAAAACAATCACTGCAGATTAACAGAACAAGCCAGGTTGACAACACTGAACTGGCACTGAGTTGTGTTATAAATGCCTAGCGGCAGAAACACATACTACACAAGCTCCGCCCACGGCAATCTTTATATATATAAAAATCTCGCGTCACGATGTTTATCCGAGATGAACTCCGAAACTACTTAACTGATTTTGATGAAATTTGGCTTACTGTGTGTAATTTGGTCCAATTTAAAAGATAGGATAGTTTTTATCTCAATTATTAACCTTAATATTTATTATTGCGAATTAAATGTTCGTTCATTGTTTGTCGTAGGACAATAGTTTGTACTTGTTTGTAAGTGCCGTAAGTTCGAGCGTTCTGGTGGCTCAGTGCTTAAGGCATCTGACTGGAGATCCAAAGGTCCCTGGTTCGAATCCCTGTGCCGGCTGGCATCTGGCATTTTTATACGCACTTAACTCGGCCTTCACCTCCGGCGCAGGGGTGGAATGGGCAGCCAATAGATACCCTGTCACCATGTCATTACGACCGAAATTATTATTATTATTATTATAGTTCCATAGGTTTCTAACACATGGGGATGTATTAATTTATCGACACAACACTTGGTTATATACGTTGGCTAACCATGCTGTAGATGGCGTTGTGTTCCGATTTATTTAAGTTACAGTCTACTCCACGTCGTATGTGTTTATGTATGACTTAACCCAGTTTTGTGAATTTTTCGTGTACTATCATTTTTATAATTGTGCTGTGTATTGTGTTGTGTATCGTTTGTATGTTATTATATTTAACAACAATGTAATCACACACATGAATATAACATTGAAGAAAACGTTACGATAATTTCAAAAACGTGTAAGTATTTGTTGCTTGCTTCTCATTTTTCTTCTTCTTTTAGTTATGGCCAGCTAGGGACCAGGTGTAAATTTCAATTCTTCCCCTGTTGTTTTTTCTTTCTTCCTCTCCAGTACTCCTTCATTATTGCATGTGTTTTCTCTTTCTCTCTTCAGACCACTTTGCACCCGTTTTCTTCTCCTCTCTACTTTGGAATCCTGCCATATTCGAAATCTGCTTTCGAAAATATTTTCCTTCCATACTGTTCACTGTTATTATTTCGTTTCAAATCTTTCTTAACCTCTTGAATCCCAAAAAATATTTTAATTTTTTTTTGTTAGCCTGGTGTCATCCATGCGATAGATGTGTCGGAAAAATATCATTCTCCTTTTTTCTGACTGATTCTGTTATTTTTTCAATGTTATGATATATATCCTCATTAGTTCTTATCTTCCATTGTACTACATTTTTCAATGGACCCAAAATTTTCCTTATAATTCTCCATTCCATTACTCCAAGCTTATCCAATTTCTGATTTAATAGCGAGCAGTCAGGTGGCTCAGTGGTTAAGGCGTCTGGCTGGAGATCAAAAGGTCACCATTTCGAATCCCTGTCTCGGCGAGGATTTTCATAGGCATTTAACACGATTTTCATCTCTGGCAAAGCTTACTGTGTAATGTGAAGTACGCCAGAACGCTTCCGTGATCCTTTGCAATCACTTCTTGCTGGTGAATCAAACGATTCGAAATTGTTTCTGCGCAAGACACGCAAATTCAATTCCTGCTTCCAGATGGCGTCTTTTGGAGGAACTAAAATTTGCGATCTCACATCTGTTGGACCTCATTTTGAAATTACATTCAAAATACAAGGCCAGGTGTACCATAAGATTGGGTCGTTGATGCCGATGCCTAATGATGTCCCGAAGTTTCTCCAAATCTATATTATGGGAAGTTGTGAAGAACGCGTGACAACTCGGTGCCAGTATAATTTCCTCGAACAAGCAGAAGAGAGAGCAATTGTGGTATTGTTGGAAAATAATAATCAACTTATTCAATTGTTTAAAAGAATGTCGCCACATTTAAAAAATGACAACTATCAAATTTTATCACAGCTGACAAATTACGCCAACTGAAGATTAAGTTGCAGTTATTATAGTTGGTGATCCAGTTGACAATAGAGCCATTAAAATCACACGTCGAGATAGCACAGTTAGTATAATTTCGGATCTACACCGTTCGTATGACGCACTCCAGTATCCACTGATATTCTGGCAAGGGCAGGATGAATATCACATCAACATCAAACAGTGTGATCCAGTTACTGGTAAATTTAATATTCAACTATTTAATTCCTTATTTTATTAATACAGTAGACACGCGGTATTCCGAACAGAGACCGGATTATCGCTGGCCCACTACATTAATTTCTTATTCTTCCAATTTTTTTTTTTTACTATTTAATTTCTTATTTTTTCAGATTATGAAACAAATAAAAAAGTTACTTCAATGAAGTACCACACCCACCCATTGATGATTAGACGTAATTAGGATAACTGTATCCTTCGATATCGTCAACTGTACCATCAATACGTCGTGGATATGTACGCTAAGACTGAAAACGAATGTTTGAGATTTATTCTATACAACCAGGCTAAATTACGATCGGAGGAATACATCCACTTACGATATGCTATTATCGGCAATATATATGAATATTTAAACTTCAATGATATCGGTAATGCATTTATTTTACCTTCGAGCTACATCGGCAGTCCACGGAACATGCAGGAATGTATACAAGATGCGATGACTTACGTACGTCATTATGGTCGTCCATATTTATTTTATTACATTTACATGTAATCCGAATTGGGAGGAAATACAAACTTTACCATTATAGAACTGCATCAAAATACACAACACATCAAATTGCCAGACAAATTCTGCACTGTTGTTCACTCAAAAAATGAACTAATTTAGAGTGTGTTTCCAGATATATCAAATAATTACTCAGATCATAATTAGCTCAGTAATCGTGCTATTTTGGCAGCAAAAAAATGTTGATGTCAACAAAATTAACTTCCAGATACAACAGTTGTTGCCAGGTGATCTGATGTCTTTTATATCAATAGACACTATTGTAGATGAAAATGAAGCCATAAATTTTCCAACTGAGTTTTAAATTCTTTGGATATACCAGGAATGCCACCACACAATCTTCGGTTAAAGATTGGTTCATCGATTATTCTACTTTGGAATTTGAATCCTCCTTGATTATGCAACGGTACACGTTTGGTCATCAGAAGGATCATAGGAAATGTTCCTGAAGCAACTATTTTGGACTGTAAAGTTTAAAGGAAAAATCGTCCTGTTGCCAAGTTTTCCAATGATACCGTCAGAATCTCCAATACCATTTAAAAGGCTTCAATTTCCGATTCGTTTGGCTTTCGCTATGACCGTAAATAAGTCTCAAGGCCAAACAATGTCCTTTTGCGTCTTGGACTTGGAAAATATGTGTTTTTCCCATGGGCAGCTATATGTCGCCTGCTCATGTGTGGGGAAACCATCAAATCTATTTGTATTAGAAAAAGACAGGATAACCAAAAATATTGTAAACCAATTAGCGCTTAGATAAATTAAAATTATAAATTGTAATAATTTAAAATAATGAAAATAATTGTTAAAAATGTTTAAAAACCAACTTCATCTACCTCATTTATAAAACTGAAATTTCAATTTATAAATAAATAAAAATAATTTATTTATTTTTATAAATATCAATTTTTTAAATATATTTTCAATTAAGTAATTTGTAATAAAATGTAATTAAATTTTTTTATGTTCGTTTGTCCTTAATTTTAACTATCCGAAACTCTTTACCAATTACTTTTGAATTTTCAAATCGACTAAAACGTTTTTGTCTTTATTAGTGAATATTAATTTGACTACATTAGGTAGTTTAGAATAACATTGATTCAACGTACTATAATATCTGAGTCACAGCAACGAGTGACCGGGTCCACTAGTGTTATTCTGTTTATTTCTGGGTACCGCCTCATAGATTCCCACATTGGGAAGTGGTTCAAGGAACTTGATTTTTGGTAGTAGATGATCTATCACTGTAATATAAGATCACTTTCTGCACAGTAAGAATTGTTGAAATTGTAAAATAGATAACTATTTTTACCTAGTTACAGGGGTTAATGCCTATCATTGTGATATTTAGTTCAATAATCTGCTGCTTATCATCTACTAGCAGACATTGTAATTAAGATCTATATCTAGTAGGAGTATTTGAGTACACTTCCTACCAATCTTTTGCTTCTTTTTGTATTATTATTTCAGGTGTGATATCACTTGAAAGTACTGACAAACAAAATGTAACATTAGATGTTATGCCTCTGATTGGTGGATATCTGCCATTACCATCAGTTCGCCTGTCAAAATATATTCCAGCTGACAGGAAGTCTCCTGTCGTGAAAATGCAAGGTAAGTAAATTGGTATTATTTGACTACGAGGGCTTTCCGATAAGTACTTAGCCTTTAAAAGAAAAAATGAAAATTTTGGAAAAGTGGCGCTTTATTTCTCATCATAATGGAGCGTGCATAAACCATGTAGCTCCATTTTGCCCTCCTGTGAACCCCCCTCCCTCCCACGTAGCCCTAAGTGCATTTGCCTCTACACCCCTCCCCCTCCCCCCACATAGCACATAGCTTTTTTCTGCTTTTGATTCCAGAAGACATTTTGTACTGCTTTCTCTTGTCAGACTATTGAAAATTACGTACGGAGATAATTAACTGAGGGAAATAAATATGCACAAGCTATTGTAAGTTCCGTTCCTCATTTAACTGTGAAAAATGTTATGAAAGGAAAGCTACATGGCCTGGTTCCTCCCCCCTCGTAGCCCAGCGTAGCCTTCCAACCAACCCCTCCTCCCCCCCCCCTCCCCTCTTGACAAAGCCACGTAGTTTGTGCACGGTCCCTAGTCTCCTTTTAGCTCGATACACTTGACCCAGCGATGCTCCAACTTCTTTAACCCATCTGAAAAATACGTTTTCTGGAGATCTGCAAAGTAGGCCTCAGTGGCGGTGATAACCTCCTCATTTCACTCAAATTTCTGTCCGGCAAGTGTCTTCTTCAAATTTGTAAACAAAAAGAAGTCGCACAGGGCCAAATCTGGAGAATATGATGGATGGGGCGGCAGTTCCTAGCCCAGTTCGCCCAATTTGGCCATGGCGACAGCAGAGGTGTGAGCCGATGCGTTCTCATGGTGGAAGAGCACTTTTTTCTTCGCCAAATGGGGTCATTTTTTCTGCAATTTGGCGTCGAATTGGCCCAATAATTCGGCATAGTAAAGCCATTTGATCGTTTTGCCCTTCTCCAGGTAGTCGGTGTAGGTCATACCCTGTGAATCGCAGAAAACGGTGGCCATCCCTTTTCCGGCCGGTGGGACAGTTCTCACCTTTTTCGGAGCACATTCGCTGGGTAAAGTCCACTGTTTTGACCGTTCGTTGGTCTCTGGTGTGTACAAGTTGATCCATGTTTCATAGACGGTCACGTAACGACGCAGAAACTCCTTCGGATTGCGCTTAAACAGCGTCAAACACTGCTGTGAAGTGGTCTCATGGTTGCGCTTGTTGTCCGGAGTGAGCAAACACGGCACCCATCGCACCGACAGCTTTCTCATGCCCAAAATATCATGCAAGATATGACCCACACGGTCTTTTGTGATACCTACTGTCCCAGCAATCTTGCACACCTCCAATCGGCGGTCTGCCAATACGAGATCGTAGATTTTTGTCATGTTATCCTCCATGGTAACTATTTTTGGGGCACCTGGGCGTGGCACATCAAAAACCGACATGCAACCACATTGAAACTCGTTAAACCAATTTTTGACAGTTGCCATCGAAGGAGAAGAGTCATCACATATCTTTGATTTCGCTGCGCGATTTTCCTTTCAAAAACAAGAATCGAATCACCAACCGATATTGCTCTTTTTCCATTTTTCTAAAATCCACAGACACACCCACTTTCACACGCGGTCAAAACAAAACTATGAGTCCGATTTGGCTGAAATTTTAACAATAGCCGTCTAAGATAATGTACTACACGATAATAATTTTCTCTGGCAACAGTGGCGTCATCGGGAAGAGAGTCTAAGTACTTATCGGACCTACCTTGTATGTCTCCAAATTTAGGTTGCTGGCTTCAGGCTCATTAATCATGTTTACTAAATGATGAGGAATGAAAAAAATATATTACATTTCTGTTTTTACTGGTTTTTTATATAATTTCTCCAACAGTATGAGGCATATGCTGAGTAATTGAAATGCTGGCTTTTTGTTAGTGGTAACAGCATCCACCTATAAGACTTTCCAGTTTCGTCTTCAAAATTAAATAACCTGTTTCAGTATACAAAAGTTCCAAATTGTCTGGCCTGATTTTAACCTCTTGGTATGCCATATTTCTGCACCCTGCTGATAAAATGTTACAACTTAGTAACTGTTGCAAATGCATTAGTTATTTTAGGATACGTGGCAAATTTGTATGATACTGATTTCAAATTTTTGCAGCTCAAAGAAGTAAGACTGACCTTTCACCTTCTCATCCAAGGCTGGAGCCTTTTAGTCCAGGTCAAGTATACAACAGCAGCAAGGGTGAGCAGGTGCATGTTATGGCAGCAGTGACACCAGCAATGTTGCTTGATTCAGCAATCCATTAAATAGAAATATTCCATTCCATTAATTTTTTATGTTAATGTTTACTTCAATCAAATATTTTCTGTAAAGTTTTCATTTCACAGAGGAGAGAGACTAGGTTGTAGTCATCAATATGTCAAAGATTTTTGCCACTAATTTCGTAACGTGTTATAGCATTATTTTTGTGTCTCAAGATTTAAAGTGCTCGTATCAGAAACACTTCATTAAAGACAGGATGAATACTGAATGTTCCTTACTTAAAACTTGATTTTGTACGTATAAAGAAATTGTTCATGCCCGTTACACATTCATTTTGTTGTAAAAGTGAAATATGTATATATTGAATGTGCCCATAGGAAAGAAGCCTCATTCTCTTCAAAATTTTCATGCAGAGTTTTGTATATATTTTTATTATATTCCTATTCATCTGTGAAGGTTCCATGAATCTGCAACTTCACACTAATGGTTTTATGTAAAATTAATATGCTAAATAGTAATTTTCAGCAAGGGAAGATAAAAACCATCACTTATACCAGGTGGCTGGGCAATGAAGTATCAACGTGTACTCATATACAGAGGGAGTAAAACAAACTCTTCAGCAGCTGAGAAGAAAGGATAAAATGTTAAAAAAAAAATCTCCAACTGCCATCCTCTTTAATTTTTCATACTTATCTTCACATGTGAATTTTCACCTTGTTGCCATCAGTTAAGTACTATCTGTCCATCCTTACTTAATATATATATTATTATTATTATTTTATTTTATTTTTTAGAAATCGCCTCTCACTTCCTTTCTAATCCTGTTATATTATGTTTTACTCCACCCAAGAGTGAAAAAGTTTAAGCAAAGTAAAAATTTGTTCATTTGTGCGAGATAATGCTTGTAGCCACATTTAATAATTTTTTGAGAACCTATGCTATGAACATTGTCTAACACTTGGATAGCTGAAAGAATGGTCCATTTAAATAAAGTAACAACAGTTACCTTAATAATGGAACAGAAAAGAGTGCTACAAGGAAATATGAATTTTTAAAAGAACATATAAAGTTAGCAGAGCTTAAGTTAAGGTGGCAGTGATGGAAATAAAAATAAGATGAAAACAACAAATAAAGAGTTTTGTTTTGTATGACCCCTTAATTAGGTGAATGTGTACGTGAAATTATGGCAAGGTCAATACAGGTGTACCATGCTGCCACATCAGCAATCGAACACACAAGATCATGCCAACAGCATTTTGAACAACGAAAATGTTGAATTACTCATATTTGAACACGAAAGTGTAATATTTAAAATGCCCATTGCTTCACCTGATTTCTTCTGTCATAGACTGGATTACGCTGGTATCTGATAATTCTCATTTACTAGTATATTGCCTAAAATTAGCTTTAAAGTACTGCTGAATTTGTTGCCTTAAATGTACTTATAAGTAAGTGAATAAACTATTTGATGACACATTGTATTTCTGATTGGGCCATTGCTATTTGTGCCAATATGTAGTTCTATTGAATGACATTGACTATTAAATAAACTGTAAATATTGTGGTGACTCTTCAACATGTTTGAGATGAGGTGTCATTAGTGTATCAGAAATAGAATGATTGTGAAAAGTACAAAAGTACCTTAACATAGGTACAGATAATTTATTAATGTGTATATAGTTAAATATATATACAAAAGAACAATATATAAGAAATACTCAAGTGTATTTGACTTTGTTTTATCTTTGTTCTGTTTGTTACAATTCTGTTCACACATTATTTAAGTGTGCTAATGATGATTGTTAATGAGAAGCTTACCTATTTTGTTTATAAATTACCCATGACTTTAGCTATATTTCAAGAATCTGTTGGTGAAATAGTGCACGATACTTCATATTGGGCATTTGATGTTTGAATGGGAGGGTTAGTTTTATATAATTTTTAACTTTTAAGCAGAATGTATTTTAAAAAATGTTCACAATCTAGAATGAGGATTCTGTTGCAACAGAGGTGTTCCTTTTTTCACCCTTTTTTTTCCTAAAATTACAGTATGCATTCAGAATCAAACACTAGTGATTTGTATGCTAAATTAGTTAATTTCTGGTGGAATCCAAGTGTCATAATGTTATTCAAGAGAGATATTTATTTTAGATAATGTTGTAAAATGTTAATTTGTAGTTACAGCAGCAGAAGTCAGCTGCGTTTCTTAGTACACAAATTCTAACAATGATGGATGTTTAATTTTCATAGTATGTCAAGAAAAACACTAAAATAATAAAAAGTAAAAAGCTTATAGGCAGTAAAATACAAAAAAGTCTAGTGAATGTAGACCCATCACACACCAACTGAAATATCGTAAAAAGGTATTTGTCTCTTGTTTTGATTTCATTAATACCCTCCTGCCTTTATCTTTCTTGATTGATGGGCCTACCTTCCCTTTACTTTAAAAACTATATGAATTTGATACAAGTTCAACCAGTTTTTATACCTATTTCTTTCGTTCAAACTAATCTTCTGTCATGTTCAGTGCTGTGCAGTATAGCCAAAATTAATCAGTACATCTAGTCTGAGGTTAATTTTTATTGTTACTCTGAGGGTATTGATATACTAAATCCTAATTGAAGATATTCACCATTTTAATTAGGAATATATATTTGTAGTCAATATAGTCTTTCTTTCTTGTAAAAAGAAGGATATTGTATTTTCTGTGTGTTCAGGTTAAATTGAAAATATGATACATTAAAATATTTATTTTAATATTGTGAATATGTGTTTACAGTGTTGATACTTAATATTCTGGCATTTGAAATGATATTTTCAAAACAGATACAGGAGTAGCTAATAATTCTGAACAGGTTTTGTTTACATTGTGTAAAGTTTGAAATGGTAAAAGAGAAGAAAAAAAAAACATTATTTTTTCATTTCAATTTTCCTTATTTAATTTACATGTATCACAACCACAATTTTCTAAAATTGCCTAATCAAATATTTAGTAATCTGAGAGAGAATTTAACTATTTTGAGTTTATTGTAATGGCTAAATATTTTTCATTTATAGGCATTATACACTAAAGTAATTAAGATCAATTGTTAATAAATCTATGAGAATACTAAGTATCAACCAGGTAATTTAAAAGTAAACAGTTAAAATTTTGTTCGTTAGTGTCTATAATGATGTATGTTATTCTAGCAATTAATTGTTTTTAAGAAAGATAGTTGAGATTTGTAGATTTGGTACTCATGGGTCTGTGTGTGTTGAAGCTCAGTATATATCCCAGGAATTAATTGAAAGTTTGTTTATATTTTTATATATTGCAATATGTTTATTGTCATTAGTCTCTTAAAGTCTGAGCTTTATATATATATATATACACACCTTAAAATATTCTTTTTTCATAAATGCCTGCATTGGTTAATTGACTTTAGGTAGCTTAACAGATGTTAAGAATCCATTATAAAGCTGTATGTTTGATGATATTGTCTTAAGTGTGCATTCAACTGATCTGTTGGTACATTTGTTAATGATAAAAACATAAAAAGTTCTAAGAATAAATTATATTTAATTTTAAAATGTAAAATGATATTGGGTTTTCTGTCATATTTTGGCACCTGTGCAGCACTGGCCTTTAATTTGCATAAAACGTGTTGTTTATGTGTACCATTTATGTTTTTATTGTTTCAGAATAGTTTCAAATTGAGTTATGTAATATTGCTTCTGAGTCTCAAAGTGTTAAGAGTGCTATAAAACAGTGCAATTTCTTTGTAAGTTTTTAAAAGAACAAAGAATTAAAGGCTGTGAGTATGTAAGTTAAATAAATGTTCCGTTTTAAAGAATTTATTGTTATTTTACTGTTTTATTTGTCACATTTTGTGATCATCAGATTTGTGTGTGTGTGTTTTTTTTTTTTTTTTTTTTTTTTTTTTTTTTTTTTTTTTTTTTTTTACATGTAGAAATACAGATAAAAATGAAGTTGCTAAAAATGTTTAGTTTTCGAAGCGGACAGTGTTCATTGAAGGAACTGGTACAGTTGATCTTCACATCTTATTAAGACTCGAGAAATTCTTTTATTACATTATTACATTTTTTTTCTAATTTGTGCCTGCAATCTTTTTTACATTTTTCACTAGAATTTCTGCCTAAAATAATTGGTTTTTATTCAAATAAGACTTGACAGTACATGCACACACTGTTTTTCCCCATCTTATAAGGAATAATCTTGGTGTTTCTTCAGCTGTAGGATGTTCGAGTACAGAATAGAGAACCTTCAAGGGTAGCTAATTACATTAAAAGTCTGTTTCTTAAAACTAAAGAGGTGTACTATGTTAATGTGCAAAAACACATGTTGCAGGATGCTAAGAAATTTGGGATGATGGCTAGTGGCATTCTGGTATCTCTCAAACAAATTCTGAATGTGTTTTTCTATTTCTGATCCAGAAATTAACACTTAACAAAGATGAAAAACATTCTGAAAACCAACCATATATCTTGCATATATATTGTATCATTTGCCTCACCATTTGAAATTGTGTGTAAGTAAATGGTGAGTTGGCTCTTTGTTTCAACCACAAAACATGTCTTAAAAGAGCAGAAATTCAACATAAAATGGGTATAAGCTTTACCGATATGATGGGGGAGAACATCATTTAATAATGACCAGCAACATCAAGTACAGACATGATATTTAAAATCAAAGCCAGCATTCTATTCCCTGAATAAGTTTAGTAAAATATTTGTGAATAATTTCGAGCCAGGCACAGTTGACATGAGGTACAGTACACACAACAGCATGTGAATATTTATTTCTGTCATTTAATTATCTCTGTATCTAATTTACAGTAGTCTGACAAGAGAACACAGTACAAAATGTCATCTCAAATCAGTAGAGGAAAATGCTACATGCTACGTGGGGGGAGGAGGTAGAGGTAAAAGCCATGTCCGGCTACGTGGAGAGGAGGGGGGTTCACATGCGGCCAAAATGGAGATACATGGTTTATGGAAGCTCCCTTAGCTTCAGTGGTGTTAGCAATGTAACAATGACCAAAGAAAATCAGATTCCATAAAAGATCCGATGCCTGAAATTTCAGAAAATGGGCCTGGATAAATTTTTGATATTCCCTTCGTCCTCACCTTTTAGACCACTCAGTAGTAGGGAATAGAAACCTCAGTTGTTTGAGACTTTTACAGAATCTGAGATATCAGTTGCAGCTTCTGATAATAAAGACTACCTAGTGATTGCGGATGAGTCTTTATAAGATAGACCATACAGAGGTTGTTTGGACAATGTCCACTTCGAACCTGTTGCTCTAACCTAACCGTTACAATTAGTAGCAGCCTTCCTCCTGTAGGAAATTTCAACGCTCTCAGTGTGCTGTGGCATTCAACGGAGGATTGCTCCAGAGGTCAGATAACTTGTTGACTAATAGAGCAAAGGGATACATGCATCGTGAATACCAGAAAATTGACGCATTTTACTACTGTTTACGTCCATCCTCTGCCATTGACTATTCGTTCAGCTCTCCTTCCCTTGTCGACTCCATCCAGATTGAATTACATTAGACCTTTACTGTCAAGGAGAGTGATCACTTTCCCATTTGACTATAAACGGAGTAAAGACGCAAGCGGAGAGGTACTGCTTGGTTTAAAACGTGGCTATGGTGGTCCAATAGTGACTAGCTCTTGAGAAGTAAACACCAAGATTTCAGCACCATGGATTGACGATCTACTCCTCAAGCTTCAACGTCCAAAAGGGGTAGTGCACAATCGTGGTCGCAAGTTGCCAAGAGTTGCATCATAATTGGATCTTATTGATGAAAAGTGTGGAAGGTACAGCCTTCAACAACAGTCAGATGATTGTGAACGTGCAAACAGGTTTCCCAGCAAAGAAAAAGAATCCAAAATTTCCAAGCCAACCGAAAAAGCCAATTAGGAAAGCTCAGCAAGCAGAGTTGGACTCGGAAGAAGACCACAAGCGCCCTCGTACTGATGACGACAATGATGACAAGTTGGCGAGTCCTCTGGGGGTAAACGTGGTGACCACAATGTTGTATGCATTTTCTTTGACTGACTCTTTTCAGATGATGTTATGGGAGAAGTGTGGATTCAGTGCTACAAATGTGAAGGTTGGGTCCATTCTTAATGTGTTGGAGTACATCTGTTACTTCTGCAAGTAAAAAATGAAGAAAATACTTTTTTCACAAAATTTCAAGTCAAATAAAATATTTGAACAAAATTTAGTGTTTATTTTTATTTATACGCGATAAATTTCCCTTTTTTACAAGTAGCCAATATTTGTAGCACCTTTTGAAAACCAGTTATATTATCATATTTTTTGAACATATGATTTTGCGAAACTAAAACTGGTTATTGACGTTTCGATTCCTCATATCACATTCAGATTTGTTTATAGAATCAAGTGACGCCAAAATTATCGAATTCAAGTGAGCGGATTAATTAGTAGTCCTAAGTACAAAAATGAAAGTGATAGCCAGTTTTTTTTTTTACCTTTTCCTCTGCTTAAAATAGGGATATTATTAATAGAGTAGGAATCAACTTTTTTTTGTTTTTGTCTATCCTTTTGTCTGCAAATTGAGATGAACAGGATTTACGCAAAAAATAACTGCCGGAATTTCATGAGGTTTCGTTTAATGTGTAACCCATTTTCGGGCGGAAATTAGGATGTTTCATTTTGATGTGATGTCAAAAACTTCAGAAAATTCACAAACTACAGCGAGGTCATTAGAGGCGGGAAGGGACAGGAGCAAGGAACGGGAAGGCATTTTGAAGGAAGCATCCCGGCATTCGCCTGGAGTGATTTGGGGAAACCATGGAAAACCCAAATCTGGATGCCCGGACGGGGATTCGAACCCGCGTCCTCCCGAATGTGAGGCCAGAACGTTAACCGTTCACCCACCACTCTCGGTACACACGTGGTTTATGGACGCTCCCATAGAGCTGATAAATTTTACATAATTTCTAGCTGAACGCGATTCATATTTCGATAAGGTTTCGTTTAATATAAAAGCTGTGATCCCGCGTTTGGCTCAACCACCAATAAATGTCCCTACAGAACTTAAGATATGATAACTGCAGATGTAGCCGCTTTTTACACGAAAATAATAAACTGTATCAAGAATGCTGCCAATGGCTGTCTACCAGAAGAGCTCTGGCTGTTATCCAATGCTGAGGAGCAAGAAAGACAGACACGTCGGATATACCACAGCACTTAGAACAAAGAAACACCAATTTCTAAGGTATGAATTCCAATTAAACAATTTATAAACTTTCAAGGGCGAGATACCTCGATTTATCCTTCATCAGTGCAATGAGATGATGCCGTATTGGGTGCCACTGACGGAGATGAATGAAACGGAGAGGCCAACCTTCACAACAGAGCGTAGTGTCTTGGTGCAAGTTGTGCCTCTGCTGTATCAAATTTTAAGTTACCCCCTCTTATCTATCCAAGTGACTTCAATGGCAAGTTGTTTGATTCACATCTGAAAATTATTAGAGACATTACTGTGACAATGCCAGAACACTACATAGAAATAGATATGTTGGCATCGGCTGCTAAAGGCAGGAGTAAGAATTCCATCTAACATGTTTAGACCGAATTTTCTAGACTCTAATTAATAACGTCGCTCCTATACCAACAAGGCCGGCGAGACGGGCCATCCACATTTTGGTTTTCCATTGTTTACTCCAAACGAATGCTGGAATGGTTCCTTCAAAAGGCCATGGCCAAATTCCTTTCCGTTCCAAGTCCCCGCATCTAATGATCTCGTCATCGACGAGGCTTAAACAAAAAAAAGCCGAGTTGTATCTATTCCGCAGCGTCTTGTTTCAGTTATGGAAGACGGGGGAAACTTGTTTAGGTACTCAGGGCCCGCTCTAGCGGTATTGCCGCCCCGGACAAATAGACAAATTGCCGCCCCTTAAGATTATGTAGAATTATATATTTTTTTAAAAAATAATTAATTTTTAATCGAATAAAATATTTAATTTTAAATTTTAATAAAATCATATATTCATAAATAAACTTATTGAATTTTGATCTAGCGGCACAAAATAGAGAAATTAATTATGAAATATCTGTGCATAGCCACAAATTACCCATATTTTTACGTTTTTAAATGCTTTTACAGATGGATATTATCACACAAACAATCTAAATGCCATTATTTTGAAAATAAAACGAGATTACATCAAATACGCTAAAATCACAAAAAAACTTCTTTTTCTTACTTTCAGGTTGTGAATTTTTATTAGGCTACATCTTAAAATTTACTTCATCAGCAATTTCATACTCAATTGCCAAAATGGCTAAATCATTAAATTATCAATTTCTTGGTTTTCGTTAATGCTTAGCAAGGCGTCGTTACATCTTCTAAATGAAATTTTAAAGGTTTTAATGCCTCTATCCTCTCTATCCTACTCTCCGATCTAGTGTCACTCCATGTTTTCAAAGTTGAACCCTGAACATGCTTTAAAAGTATTGCCCATCGAAAAGTAGATGCCAAAAAGAATAAATATATTTTTTGGACCATGTAGAAATTAGCGGCTTCCAAGGATGCTTTTGCCATTAATAACAAGATTGAGAGAATGGCTACTACACGGAACGTTGAATGCTCGCGAATTATATTGTTTAATTCTAAATTGCACTCCTGCTTTATTGCCCCTCATATTGGACCCGTTGTCAGACCCTGTCCTCTGATATCCTGCAAATTTAAACAGCAAGTCATTAAGTTCTCCAACTATAATGTCAGACTTTGTTTCCTGTGAATCTTTCGACTGGTAAGAAGCCTTAAAAGCATTCATTAATTTTAATTTCAACATCAGGATTAAATTTATTGGTTGAAACATATCTGATTACAAGAGTAATTGCTATATCTTACTAAAGTCAGGAGCACAGTTTAAAATTATGGAAAAATATTTGACTTTTTTAAATTAATTAATAACATGAGACTTTACACTTTGATGCAGCAGATATACTATCCCGGTTTGTAGCCTATATTTTTCCCAAGATATTGAGTTTTAGTCTCTACTTTTTAGAGCACTCAACGGACGTGCTCTTCCATAATGGGATCGTATTCAGACAGTAACTCAACTATTTTTAAGAAATTACCGTTATTATGCTCAAACAACTTAGTCGCTTGTACCTTGAAAAAACAGTCAACTTTTACCAAGCATTTTGGTAATTGCAACAATTCTTAGAAGCACCTCATTCCAATGATTTATTTCGGCATTAATAACTCTTTGAGTGGCAGCATCTACAGTTTTACAACAATTTAATCTTTTTTGCCTGAATATGATTTTTCGAAATTTCATGCTCTTTTAAAGTTTCGTCGAGGTGCTTCCAATTTTTAAAACCCCTCCTTTGAGAGATAACTAACTAAACAACTGAAAATTTTGCAACAGAAACAGTAAACGCAGTAGCTAATCTCGCAATATTTGCTCTGCGTTGCTGAAAGTTCGTGCATAATATTTTGCGCTAAAACGTCTATCTGTGTCATTGGAAGGAAATTTGTAATTATGCAATAGTTTAGGTGGACCTTGCCTTACTAAAAAGCTTCTTACGACGTCTCATAAAATTCTTGGGCACAAAGTTTTAGAACGCCTTCTGTGAGTCTCGCGTTGGTGTCAGTTCCAGTTGGTTTACAAACTTCGTTCATTTGTTCGCTATTTTTCTCTGACGATTCTTCTTTTGTATCCTGACCTGATATTGGATTCTAAGATGTGTTTTGGTAAACCCTGAATACAGTATATTTTTTAACGCGCCAGATTGATTCTGCCTTTACGCTTCCTTTCCCAACCTTCTTTTTTTGTACTGGTAACCAGATAGTTTTCTTTGACCGTCAGACATTTTGGAAGAGGCATGCACGTAACTCAAACAATGTACACTATAAAATAATATAAAAAGTAAATATTTATCCTTGCTCTAAATAAGTTAAAACTATAACTAAGATAAATTATTCTCAGTCGATATAAAAAAATATTTATGCACAACACAAAATATTTTCCATACCCTGTGAACATAAAGAAAGTCTAGTGTTACTACACAGTCAAAGCTTATTCGCGGATGATACTATCTGTAAATTTGCTACAAATACAGAAACCGTGTACACAGAATGGCAATTTCTATATGCTTAAACGGAATAGTTTCCAAGTTCATAAACAAAAAAATGATACTGTGGAGTGATTGTCACGCAATGCACTTATTAAACCAACTGACAAAGTTATTCACATTCACTAAAATAGTTAATGAATTTCTTTTTGTTGAGACGATTTACAAATGCAGCAATTAGAGTATCTGTAAACCGCATTCGTATATATAATAAACATCATGGATTATTATATATTAGCAGTTAGCATTCGAAATTAAATATAGGCTACTAATGGTATGTGAAGTAACTAATCGGTAATCAGCAGCTGGTAATATTATTTATTTATTAATGAATTGTAACTACTGTCCCATCCCCACTAAACTACAGTATTTTCACAAGCGATTAAAGATAGCGTATGTAATTTAACCGAACCAAAACACTTACAATGCCTGTATCTAATTTGTACAACAAATCTGTGAGGCTCGGATTACGAGAAGAAATTATTATGCAAATTATTCCACTTCGATTTCCAATAACTAAGATCCATATTGATTTCGTTCATCAATTCAATAAAATAAATACTCAGCATCTCCCGCAAAGCACTATCGATTCCATGTATTAGAGCCTAGTTGCAATTGCGAAAAACACTCCTTTTCACCGCGTCTAGTAACTTGTGGGCAGTATAACGTCGGAATCAGTGCAGGTAGCCGAGGGCAGGTGTAACAGCCCCCACCTACCGCGCTTCTGTTGTGTGCTTTTGTCGTTGTGCGCCTATGTCGTATATCCAACTAAATAATTTAATCATAGATGTACTTACCTTTAGAAATTATGAAATCCTTTTTAAAATTTTATGAATTTCCACTTATCACTAATAACGTAATAGTAAGACTAATGCTGTTATGTAATGAAACCACTTTTGTAATTATCAATAATAAGCAAATTGAGACAACAACGCGTTCTACTCGCGAGCTAAGGCCCAATCCACACAGAAGAGACGTGGCGCGGACGCGGCGCATTTTGAAGTTGCTCCTATGGCAGAATTCACACAGAGGCGGCTGGGCAACGACGCGCCCCTTTGAGGTCCGCGCCCCGTCTCTTCGAAGTCTCTAGGGGCGCACCCAAATAGCTAAGAACTGTAAGTTTTTAACGAACGAAAAAAATCGGTATGTGGATTTTTTTATTAATTGGGTATTTAACCCATTAATATTATTAATATTTTTCTTACACTTACAGCCGACATGGCGCCCCTCAATTTTAGCGCCCCGGACAAATGCCCGGTTTGCCCCCCCCCCCCCCCCCCTAGAGCGGGCCCTGAGGTACTGAGGAAATAAATAAGTTGAAAGAAAAGGTGTATAGAATGTTCTCGAGCCTTCCACCGGGGAAGCGCCTAAAGCAGATGCGACGTTTCGAAGCAGATGCGACGTTTCGAAGCAGAAGTGCCGAAGTGTCCTGTAAGGCGTATAAATTTTTCGTGTCGCATCACTTTTTCAAGTTTGCAATATCGTTTTGACAGTATAATTTTAATATTCTGTAGAGACATGTAATTTATGCAGCCTTAAATGTTTTAAAAACGAAAAAGGGAATGTATTAGTAATTTGTACACTTTACTCGCTGAATTATAATCACTTTTTTTCAAGAACAAAACAAAAAAACTTTAAATCTTTACACCGAAATAAAGAAGTTTATGTAAAATAATCCTATCACTCTAAACACATGTAGGCCATCACATAAACACGAAGGAAGGGGATCAAATGTTTACGCACTGAGACCCGCATTATCACACTGTAATTTTGTAAGAAGTAGAAACTCTAGATTTAGATAGTTGGAGGGTGTACGATTGTATTTGCTTCTATGTCATGGAGGTAATCAAACAGCGAAGCATTAAAGTCATGTGGATACTTTTGAGCACAATTTTACCTTCCTGATGGGCAGATACCAACCGATCAGTATTCTTGACAGAATATGTACAGAAAGTAGTAAAGATATGTCAAATAAATAAACTTAACGTGAGCATATTTGAAACGGTTAATAACTATTGGAATTAATCGTAAAGTCGAAATTCGAATGATGATATGAAAACAGCTTTAAAAGACTCAATTAAAATTATGAAATGATAACAGAAGAGCTCGGTAATGGGTTCGGCCATTTTGATGTCGGTTTTCCATGGTATCCTCAAGTTATTCTAGTCGAATGTGGAGGTGGTTCATTAAAAATACCACGGAGAAATTCCTTCCATTCCACCAAGTAAATGGTAGTGTATCGTTGTATATTCAGATAATTTTGCATGTAACGTTAGAAAGATTCTGCAATAGACTTATAGCAACATTTTTATAGATAGTCATGAAACAAACCAACGCAATGATTGGTACGAGAAATGACATTAAAAGACATGCCGCAGGAATCAGTGTTATCCTCGGAGATCCAATTTTTATACTTGTGTTTACACATTTGATGGGAATATATGTATTCTCCAATATACAGACGGTTTACACACATAATTGGGAAGAATATCTGACAGGAGTGAGAGCAACGATGACCTCTTTACATTAATGGTTAATATAAAAGGCTCTTTCAGTCTCACTAAGCAAACTAGTTGTATGGGATAATCAACTTGTCAGAACGCTGCCTTGGCTTGTAATCAGAAGTTCTGTTTAGATCTTAAAATGATTAATCAATAATAAATTGGGAGAAGACTCATAGAAGAAATAATAGTTAAAAACGAGGAACATGATATTGTGTTGTACAAAACTGGCAAGCTGAAATAAGGAAATTATTAATTGCTAATTGTGTTCCTTGGGACTATAAGACTACGTTTGCGCTTTTCAAATCTCCTTGTACAGATCGGAAAATAACCATCCTTTCTCACTGCATTGCTCAACCGATATTTATTGAACACCGAGAAAGATAAACTTCTATCGCTCGTGCTAGAATACTAAAAAATAAATAATTCCATTAACGGATCTATTTCTGTGACAAAAATTTTACTTTCAGAAGTCCAGCTTTATCCCTGAGATCGAAGTACGTTAAGATCTGCCCTGCACTTATGCTTCCTTGGATTAAAGGAACATCGTGTAAAATCGGGCATAAGTTCGAAAAACAGAGAAATTTATGTACACCAGTGGATCAAACGACCATGGAGCAACAGGAGCTTACATGTAAATCAGAACAACTGAAATAGACTGCGTTCATAATACTAGCAAAACTAGTTACAGTCTTGAATTTCGGAAATATGCAGGAAAAGCAGAAAAAGATTCTACTTTACAACTACCTAAATCTCGGTTTGCACAGATTCTGCACAAGAATCACTCGAAACAACGGCTCGGCAACTCCTGTGCGTGCGTATTGTCCGAAAAGACGGACCTATTACCTAGATAAGCAGCGTTCTGTGGATATGACTGTTGTACTAATAATATTCCACATGCAACTAAAAAAAATTAAAATATAAATGGCCAGACGAATGAAGAACGCAAATGGTATGTGACAGAAAAACGTTCAGTTCCATACATCCGAAGATTCCGACTACGATTACACGACTACATACAACTACGTACACTGAAAAAAAAAAAAAAAAAAATGGACGATGGCAGGTTGCAGAAAGAATAATTTAATTAAATTCCTCACTGTAAATAAGTTCGCATAAAAGCAGCTTGGGGATAGATAATTTTATTGTGTGTAACGTCAAGTTCGTATCTCTACTACATTGAGAATTTAACATGGGACTGTAGAAATCAACTACCCGTAACTGCTTTATCTCACTAAAAACTGGTAAGGTAAACAGTTTGTCTTCTTATCGAGGTGTCTGATAGCCAGCTGCTGGCTCCGATAATCCTTTAGTTGTCAACGGTGGGCCTCTTCGAGCTGACCACACCACGTGGAAGACCGTTCCGAGCTGCTGGTAAATTTAAAGCATATCACAAATTCAGGCACTCACGCTTTCGAAAGGACGTTTATCTTGCCGATACCGAATTTCAGCGTTACGTCAAAGAATTTTCAGGAGTTTAACCTTCTGACCGTGTGACACGTTTTATTTGAAAAACCCGGAAGTTCTGTCACGTCAGTGACATAGTTTTACCTCTACGTATTCCACTTCTGTCGTGGTTGGTAGCCTAACATGGAAACATAATTTCGACAGTTACTTGTGAATCCCATACACTTTGTTTTGCGTGTTCACTGTCAACATTATACTGTGTGAAAACTATAGTGTTTGATGTGGAAACTGGTGGCCACCCCAGCGTGTGGCTAGGTAATTACGAAAAGCAAGCAAAAATCGTAAACAGGACGGACCAGTATATCAAGCCAAGGATTGTATATTTCCGTATCCAGGATAGCGGTACTTTAACGTGCACTGCCAATGTGGCTGGTGGGATTTAAAACATTTAGGGGAAAAACTGTCTAAAACATCAATGTCTGTTGGACATTGTCCTTGGGAGTAACAGAAATGAACTCACGGTGTGAAGTTTAGATGGTGAATTTATTTCATTGACAACTTCTCGAAGTGCACAGTTAATATAGTTTTAAAAAAGAAAAAAATAAAATAAAAAAAACGCGTACAGAAATTATAGTGCAATTTTCACAAAATTCTTTCTTCATGAAGACATAAATAGTGACAGAATTCTTGCAGTACTATTGTAGTATTTTTCTGTGTATTCCCAGAAAACTTACGTTGCCATAAGCGGTGTCGTGTTAATGAATTAATAAAACAAGGTACTTCCAACTGGAATTTACAGAAGCAAAGATTTAACTTATTTTTAACGCTTTCAAATTAATACTAATATAAATCTAGATCCAAAACTTGAAATATCAAAGTCAGAAAGATTATTTCAGTCGGATAGTAGTTTTACATTTCTGGAGTTTCAGTCCAGCATTTTCGTGTTCTAGTTAGTCGTCAATAATAAAAAGAAGTAAAATGTTAGGCCGTAGAAAGCAGACACTACTGTAACTTTTTTATGTACGATACAGTGGGCTACAAAGTAGGTAAATAGAAATTGTGCCTATTCTTTCATATCGAAAGCTGTACTTTATCCCTACCTGATATGTTCGTGCTATATAATCATATCGTGACGAGTAGCTGAGATTCATATCTCTGAAGTGTCGAAGAAATTTTTGTTGAAAACACTGAGCATTCAAGGAGCCTCGGTTTCTTTCAAATGCTAAGTACATTACTTACGAGATGATATGATTAATGTCTGATAAACCGAGGCACCAATTACCGGTACATTATTAACACTTGAAGAGAAGAATATTAACTGGTCAGCTTTAGAGAATAATGTTACCATTCGATAGTAAACTGCTATAACGTAATTGCGCGACCGAAGGTTACACGTGATATAATTCGCACGTATGTCATGAACAACAGTAAGTTGTGGGAGAAGCTAGGAGCGGGACAACTTTTGAATGATTTAGGCTAGCGAAAGAGGTCCTAATACATGTAACTCTATTTGTGAAATCTGTAAATTTTGTGATGAAATGGAGAATGAATCGAGAAGTCACATAGACGATTTCTGATGATTGGCGTGTTGTTGGGTCAGCGGCTGGTTCGAATCACCTTTTTAATTCCAATGGGTGCAACCTTTATTTTTTGAACTCTTACGGAAAGAAGCCGTGGAAACTGTTATTTTATTATTGCAACCAATTTCCCAGATAACAGTAGATAGAAATACGACACTATACCCATAATCCACGCGCGGTGTCGTTTCGTAGCCTATCTTCATTTCGTAGTAATTGCTCATTTGGCTGCACGGCAGAAAACTGACTTCTTTTTAACACGATTATGCTACAAATACGGTTTGCACTATATGATGCAGGAATTACTACATCATCGGCTTACATAAGTTCGTCAACTCAAGAATGTTGAAAATAAATTAGTTTTCTAGTATTTAATGTTAAATCTTTTGTAGTTATTTGTTTTAGTCCTTTTTTCTAATATTGATTTTCCTGTAATTGCTCCTTCCTTCATCACTTGTTTCCACTGTAATAATTTATTTCTAAGTTGTTTATATTTACTTTTTAGTGCTAATGAAACATTCAGTATAAAATAGTTTTACAGTTGGAGTAAATAAATAAAATTACTCACTGCTACGTACATTGTGAATACTGAATTGAAAGTCTTCCGCACGTCACGACGCTACATATCAGCCGTATTTTCCAGCTGAAGACTCAGTATTTGCCACTGTTATCACGTCCATACATAAATCTGTGGCATAAGAACTTAATAGCAAAGCAATCGATTCGTGAATCAAAGTCCCATTGATAGATGATCCATTCTTTTTGAATAGGGCTTGCCTTTGTGAGGGTTGTGGTCTGGAAAAGGTTCCGCAGTGTTCTGGGAACTTTTCCCGTAATCTACATATGTAGCCCTATTATCTGTTTGGACAGACCGCTGCCGCATATGAGATAGGGGACCTTGGACATTCTCATAGACCATCTGTATTTTTTTCATCACTCTCGATTACCCTGATGCTGAAGGATATTCCAACAAAGTAACGAGACTGTCGGGAGTTGTGATTGTTAAGATGTCTCCACTAACGTTGTCTTTTTTTTTTTAACTGCTTTACGTCTCTTTTTAACATCGAGGTCTTTTAGAGACGGGAAAGGATGGGGGGCAAGGATGGGGGCAAGGAATGGGAAGGAATTCGGCCATGGCCTTTTGAAGGAAGCATCCCGGCATTTGCCTGGAATGATTTGGGGAAACCATGGAAAACCCAAATCTGGATGCCCGGACGGGGATTCGAACCGCCGTCCTCCCGAATGCGAGGCGAGAACGCTAACCGTTACACCGCCCCGCTCGGTACTAACGTTGTCACCCATATTTGGTACAGCACCCACGGTCACTTGATGCAAGACCGTAGAGCATGTGTGAGGTGCTGATCAAACACATACGATGTAAACATGAGAAGTGAAAATACCAGAGGGGATCATTTTATATAGATAGGTGGTGATATGTGAAGTAAGAACATTAAAAATATTAACAGAGGACGGGGACTTAGCGAAAATGGTGGAGGGTTAAAAAGTGGTAAAGCAGTTGTAGTAGATAACATTACATTTGACGCGTTAAAAAAAAGGGAGCTTATGTTATTCTAGTATTTGAAATATTGTTCAGGTTTTGTTTGGGTCGACAGGTTTAGTTGGTATCGTAGTAATAATGCTAAATTCATGGTGATTCAGTGAATACCCCATCCTTTCCCGTCTCTAAAGACCTCGCTGTTAGAGAGACGTTAAGCAGATATATATATATATATATATATAAAAAAAGATTCAGTGAAGTTACTCCAAAGTTCCGTGTCCAGGTTTGCCTGGGCAAACAAAAGGGACTGAGGTACACCGCCATGAGTTATTAAGGATTATTCATACTCCACTTAGTTACTGGATTGTGTAGAGAGACTGGTCCGATGAATACTAAATTAGTATTGCGAAACACAGGGTAAGTATATTGGGTCCAGTGTCGAAAGGGTACCTGGAAGATTTCGTGAGAGACCAAATTGGGGAAAGCGGTATCAGTGACAGTGGAAGCGGAAACAGGGGAAATAAACATTGTTTGCTGGGACTTCTTTTTGCTTGTTGTTGTTAAGAATGGTTTGTAGCCGAATTTAATCTGATATTAACGATTAAATTATGATCAAATGTGCGTAACTGAAGCCCAAAAGCAGATGAGATGTTTAAATTGAGAAGTTGAAGTACATGAATTGAAATTAAAATCGAATAAGAATCGATTAATTAGAAACCAGCTGGGAATAAGGTGTTTCATTACAATTACAGGGTAAAATGAGAACGTCTGGTTGAGAGTGATAAATGAACGAAATGATATTTCCAACTGGCGAATTCGTCGTAAACTATGAATCGGCTCAAAGTGAATTATAATTAGCGATCAATACCTTTTCAACCGGAAATTAAATACAGTTTATGAATACAACGAGAAGTCAAACTAGTCCTCTCTAACTGAACCATCTGAAGAGATAGGCAGAGCTTCCCATTAGCTTGCTAAAACACAGCATATTTGACTCTCGAAGATTCGCCAGCATTGATACAACATACTGCTTCACCCCCTCCAAGAAACTCCCAATATTGTTTGGAGTGGATACAGTAAAACGGGCAGCTTGTTCTGTAGAACGTCCATTACGATTTTATACGATCTGAGTTCCAATCCGTGGATAATTGACGGTTTATTTCTTTTGGAAGATTTAAGCGGGGAAAAGTTTCTTCAACCACTATCCCAGCTAAGCAAATGAGTAACATGGAAATCTGAAAAGAGCCACTGATCTCGTAAAAAGTTTATTGCATTTGCTTTAATGCTCTAGCGATTCTTAATGAACTTGATGAAATCGACGCGAGTCAACACTATCCACCGCTGATGTCAATGTAACGAGTAAATGAAATCTAAATGTGCATGTTAAATTGTAGAAACTTTCTTATTGCTGGTAAATGCATGCAGTGGGTCAGCATAACTCGTTAGGATATGTTTGTTATGGATAATGCGAAGGAAGAATCGCCTTATGTGGGAACAGAGACAACTGAGACAACGTACGTCTCAATTTATTGACAATACATACGTCAACTCTGCACTTGTTGAAAGAAAACATTTTGTTGGGGATGTTTCGCAGTATGACTTGGTCTTCCGAATAATTGTTTGTCAGACGTTCATGCAATGTTTAGGTTAAGACGTAATGGGCTTCCTCAACTGCTTCAAAACTGATTGATCTTAGAACATGTTATGCAAACTTGAAATACCTTCGATGCAAAAAAGTCATCAGTGTTAAATTCTCTGGGCTAATACGCACTATATCGTTTAATCTTACGTTTTATATTGCAGCACTTCTCTGTTCGGTAAATGTTTGCATTTAGCAGGTGAGGCTGCATTCTTATAGGAACATAACCAACGCCTTCTACATTAAATCACCACATTGATGACACTGGTGATGGTGGTTGATGTGTTGAGCAAATTGAGACTTTTTCAAAAGTCTTTATTGGTTTAATTTATATCAAACCAAATAATTTTTTTTTATATAGCCTCAATTGTTTCTGCATATTTTTTTCACTGTAATGACAGCTTTTTAATCCCTCCTTCATAAAAATTTGTTGTAGGTGTACTTAGCCAATTGCTCATAAACCTCTCTATCGTTCGAAAATTTGTATCTGTCTTAAGAAGGCGCATATTGACCAGTTTGGATTATAAGGGGATAATAAAGAGTACAGCGGTTTCCCACGATTCATCACATGTGAGAATGGGCATCAAAAATAAATCACCTTCTGGCGCAGTGTGCTCCAAAAATTTCTGAGAAATTTCAGACATTGATATTCAGTAATCTTGGCAGGCACCTTGAAGTGATGTTGCGTAACTTTAAAGCCTTTTTAATGTGTGTCTCCACACTTCCATAACTTACTCCACATTTTTCATTTATTTTATTAATAATTATTCGGGTCTTTTCTTGAAAAAGGCTTTGAATTTGCTAAGTTGTTGGCATGATGCCCATTCTCAGACGATCTTAGAAACTTCTTTTGGACCGTCATAGAACAACTTACACCACTTGTACACTTAAGACTTCGAATGTGTATCACTGCCGAACTGTGCACGAACTCTTAGCAAATTTTTTGCTGGTTTAACTTCATGCACTAAAATTTTGTTAATAATGCGTTACACGCTGGGCAAATGGATCTCCTGGTCACTCGTTGTGAAATAAATAAATGATTGTGGCATTTAGAGTTTTACCGAACTCAAAACAATCACCCAGTGTAGTCACATAGACGAGCCTTAGAGTACCGCGAACGTATTTAAAAATCTTGTTTATATTTTATTAGCTCTCGTAATTTGTTCATTATATTTGAATACAGGGTTCTTTGAGAACAACATTGAACCACTAATTTATATTCATGGTTTTGTTTCACGATTATCAACCTTCGAAAACACTATGAAATCGTTGATTATTATTATTATTGCATACAAAGAACAGCTGTACTTTCAAGAATCACAATCACCCCATTAATAATTTTTGCCTGCTAAATACTACAGAGATACATTACTATATTATTACTGCTAGCTTATTGCATGCATCCGTAGATATTCAAGTCCACATTTCCGGTAACATTAGTTAAGAATTGTTTGATCTCTGTCAGAGCATTTTGGCACTGACATATCGTTAAAAATGTTTGAATACTGGAATTCTAGAAAGCCAGTTGATATAAATAATATAACTTTTAGTTCGTCAATGCAGCTCAGGATCAATTTGTATGCATCCAGAATCTATTTACATCACTCCATAACCAAAGTATGGTAGAAGGTTTTAGAATGAGTGGGTACAACATCAGAAATGTTTGTGAGGAAAGAAACTGGTTTGCAAATCAACAACATAACTTAGGCAAGGATATTAATGTGAATATCAGATCGTCAGCTATAAGCAAGATATTTCCGATGAATTGGACAAGAGAAACCTAGTTGATGTTGTAGAACTAGATCTTTCTAAGGCATCTTACAGAGTGAGCCATAAAATGGTATTAAATGGCATGATGCCCACTATGAAAACTATTGGAGTGGATTGAAAAGTAGCTTCATGGGTAGAAGATTTCTTAAAAGGCAGAAAGTAATGCGTTAGAGTAGGAAATGCAGTATCAAAAGAGGTGGAAGTGGATATGGGAGTGTCGCAAGTTAGTATATTGGGATCACTGCTATTCGTTATTCTAATGAATGATTGTGTTGTTGGTTTAGAGTCAGAATTTAGGTTGTTTGCAGATGACATAGTGGTATATAATAGGATCAAAATGGGAGAATGTGAATAGATGCAAGGTGACCTCGATAGATATATAACTGGGAAGGTCAGCATGGAATGAAGAAATTTGCCAAGAAGAGCCAGCTTGTTAGGTAAACAGATAAAAAAAAAGGTCGTTTATGATTATATGGTAAGAACAAAATTGCATTTTGAAGTCTTGAAGTGTATATACCTTGACGTAACCTTTGATAATAAACTAAACTTGGCAGGACACATTGGGCAGTCGTAGGATTTTTTTTTTTTTTTTTTTTTTTTAAATCCTTCTTTTACTGGAGAGACTGATGAGAGGATGCACCAGAGAAATAAGGGAATTGGTTTACAAAACTTTGGTCATACCATTGCTTGAATACGGTGGTGCAGTTTGGGAGCCACATATTGGGTATCAAATACTGGAGTTGGAGGAGCAGCAAAGGAGAGCAGATAGATTTGTGAGAGCAGATAGATTTGTTTGTGGAAATTACCGCAGGATCCACTCAGTAATTGATATGATAAAGGAGCTAGATTGGAAGACACGAGGAGGGTGAAGAGAGTTCTGGGAGTGTACAAGATGTATGTTGGTGATGATTCTTGTGGAGACATTAGTCGAAGAATTAGGAGTATGCATTGAAATGAAAATATAACCATGGGTGCAAGCTGGCACTCGATTTTATGTATAAGGTTGAGGGAAAATGTTCTTTTGTGGGTAAGGGTGTCAGGGAAGAGATTAATAATTTATGAAAAAAACTGAAAGAGTTTAAAATTAAAATTCGTAAAGCGCAATAGACGAGGGAGCAATTTAACACTGGAAGTATATAAGATAATAATAATAAAAAATAATAAGAAAAGTGTACTTAGATAATTAGGGAATTTACAATCGTAGCATACGTTCCATCGCAATTCAATTGAATTCAGTGGCTTAATGCGTGTAAAAGGAGGGAGCTTCGCTCTTTTGAGCTGAGTAAACTTGCTGTCAGTGTAACACTTCACTCGGTGAAGCTTCATTAAATTCTCGGATGGTATAAAACTTTGGTGTCAAGTGGTTACACTGAAGTTGAAAATCAACGAAATTCAGCACTCTGCTTAAAGTCATCCAATCACCAATTCTGAATACAGAAATCGTAAATGTTTGGAAAGAGTGTCACTGGAAATACCCAAGAAATTCCTTATGACAGAATAAAGCAGTATCTGGAAAGTAAGAAAGTCCCCTGGCAGAGGCTATATTGTGTGCCCAGTTGATTTTAATACAGGATGTGACATTGTCAGTTAATAGATTTAATCTGAAGATATAACGAGTATAACAATGAACTTTTAACATTGTTTTCTGGACGTTTATGAGGAAAACTTTTATATAGCTAATATATATAGTAAATTGACATTTGGTACGAGGCCACACAGTCAGCACTATGTAATTATGTAATTCGCAACTATTTGTGAGTGAACTCAATGTATACTAGACTCAGCATGGTATAGACGACACAAGACAAACACAACGCTTAATTAAAACCACCCATGCCCGAGGCCGGACTCGAACCGGTGAGCCCTTCAACGTGAGGCTAGCACGCTATACCCATTCACTGTCGGGCTAGGATTCTAACAATTTTTGACTGTAAGGGTTGTAAGTGACTTTTAAGATATCTCATTGAGCCACAAGATGCTCTGTTCGGTGATGCTGCTCATGTGATTTTGACTCGAACCTTTTGATTACATGACACGACATTTTTGATAGTGCAAGGATTTTTCATTAATATCTACAATAATAATGTTAATCGTTTGTTGTTACACTTGATCTCACTAGTGACTAAAACTAGAGAATATGGACCATCGATTGAATTTTGTTTTACGAAGATCGGATTACTCATCAGTTCATAGCATAGATGTGAATCCAGCCGAGCATTTCCATCACCACAGCGAACTTCATGTGCTCGTGATGCCGATAAGCTCCTCATGGATATCACGAGATTGGTGATAAAACACTTTTGATGTGAATACGTCTTTAAACTTGGTTGCGTTCCTGGGGAAGCACTCCAGATAAATCTATGATAACCAAATCAGAAATAACCTTAGATAATGCAGCTTCACATCTATTATCTACCTTCGTAATCAAATCACACTAATCTATACCCAGAGGATAAAATGATTTGTTACGTCGACTGGTGGTCGTGAGGTTTCGGGTTCGGTGTAGGAAGGCGTGCCACCATTTTGGAATCGTTTCACGCCGTCTAACATCTCCTCAGTATATCGTCTCCTTCGATGGAACTATGACACTCGTTGTCTAAGTCAACAACTCAATTTTGTGTATAAAACTTTTTTTTTCTTACGGGGATCTTTCAGCTCAGAGCTGTTTCCCCGCAGGATTCATGGAGATAGAGCTCCGCACTTCCGGTTGACCTTTGGCACTGAAGATGTAACGGAGTCGGCACCACGCTCCGATCAATCTTTATCCCATGGAGTGCCTCCACGGTACTCATCTGATAGCAGGCTGAGGGACGTCGTAGCTTCGATGAAAACGGGTAACGAACTTCGGTCGTTTGGGCTACAATCAGGTGCTCTAACTCCTGAGCTTTGCGGCCGCCCGTGAAACATTAATGCCTTGTTCCAAAGTATTTGGGCGTCATAATCGATCGCACCTTGTCGTACAATAAACATCTGACCAACCCTGCAGCAAAACTGATAAATAATATTCTGCAGAAGCTAACTGGCAACTCCTCCGCCTCCTCACTTCGTACCTCAGCATTGAGCCTTGTGTATTCTGCAGCTGAGTACTGCTCATCTGTCTGGATGAATAGTACCCACACCAAAAAGATCGATATAGTTTTAAACCAGTGAATGCGGATAATTAGTGGATGTATCCACTCCACGGCACTAGCTGCCCGTTTTTAGTAATATTGAACCGCTTGCGACAATGGCCTAATTGCGCAATACAATAAGATCTGACATAACTTGGACCTCCTCATTCCCGACGACATGGATACAAAATTTCAGAGATTTAAATCAAGAAGTCCAAGCGTAAAAACTGCAAAAAAGCTTATATCCAACAATCTTACCGGAAGAGACGCATGGAGATCGGAATGGATAGCCTCAGCCATATCAGAATGGCACTCCTTGTTTGACAATCAAGAGGCACTAAAGGGACTCGACCTCCCCCGCAAGACCTGGGCAGCTCCCAACAGAGTTAGGTCTGGTCATGGCAGGTCAACTTCATCTCTTCACACATGGGGAATGAGAGATTCACAGAATTGCGACTCTGGTGAAGAAGAAAAAATCAACCGTCACGTGACCTTTGATTTCAAACTTCGAGCCTTCAGGGGACAACCGAAAAACTTCATAGACATTTCAAATGAATCATTACATTGGCTGCGCTATGTCGACTTTGAATTCTAACTATAAATTTAAAATGGACTTTTAAATGTATAATTTTATTAATGTGAATGCACTAATACAATTATATGTAATGTTTTATTGGTTATGTTCTATAGCCATAAGATAAATAAATAAATCTCATGTTCATGCTGAAGTTGCGGGGTGTGAAGACAAACAAAAACTCAACGAATGCTGATATGTGTTAAGTCCAAATTCGGATACTGTGTGCAGTGATATTCATGGAATCCCATATAGGAGAGTTAAATGTTGTCATAAATGTAAGAAAGTCTCGACAATGCAACGAGAACGTTTGGCATTGCAGCGGCAGAGCACGTGCTTTCGCCAGAATTTCCATCATGTCATTAGACAGAAAAAAGGTGCGTATCTTTCGTATCTTTCGTATCTGCTTGCGTGGAGTGATAAGCAATGAGCGGTCTTGATTAATGAAGTACCTGTGCGGCTGCGTTTGCTGTTAAACTTGATGATTACTCTTTCAATGGAGTACTCCGGAAGCGAGAGAACGAGAGTGCATAGAGATAAGAAGTCATGTAAACTCGACACAACTACGAGCCATGACGGGGTTGTGAGGAGCCATCCCCTGCCTGCTTGCAGGTCCTGTGTGGCGACGCGTGGCTAATTTGCTTAATACCTTTATGTTCTCGCAATTCCCAGAACAGGGGTTGGAGTTCCACTACGCTTTCGGGGCATTCACCGAGGATGGGTAGCAGACGCTGTGAATTGGCACGCCTGAGCCAATGATCTAAAGGTGGCTTCCCACGGCCCGTGCATTTGCAGGCCGCGCCGGTATGGCTAACAACAGCGGGACGTGGGAAGGGAGCCGCCTCTGTTGGCAAGGATAACGCGCCTCTGTTCACCACCCAGTCAGTAAACATAAAACGCCAGGGTAGCTGAAACGACACTAGGTCAGATGGTGGGGTGGCGAGGGCTAATCCGTACAATTTGGCTGCATGCCGCGGCATACAAATTCACGGGCCGTGGAAGTCACCATAAATCTCTCGTGATTTTTATTGACAGCAAATGAATATAGCAGCTAGGAGTTGCAGAGGGGAGAAGCTAGTTTGCTTGCAACTAGATAGGCTGAGTGGTCCGTTGTCTGGTGATAGACACGTTACGGCGAAATTGAGATTGTTTGCTGTTGTGTCGAGAAAAATAACATTCATCACATATATAGAACACATTTAAATTGTATAAATTAAAGAAACTCAACAGATGTTAGGCTGTTATCATTTCACCGTAATTCAGGGATCATTGCGAACCCATAGAAACAGTGCCAAAGTTAATCATATTGCCTCATTTATAAATCTGTTGCATTGCGTGTCAGCTCACGATAATTCGGCATAGCTGTAGAAGCAGAGGCCTGGACGTACGGAGAACAATTGCGAGGATTGGGGTCCCTGCAATCATCGGTGTGTCCTAGCGGCGGACTCAACTAGCAAGGTATTTCACCAGAATGAACGTGTTCGAAGTTTGATTTAGAAAAGGCCTTCAACCGTCGGACTTTCGACCCTAAAATTCTTGGCAATGCGTGAGTAAATCTAACGCCCATTAGAAACGCCTGTGAACAGACATCGTCATAGATATCATACTTCTCCACCATACTTTTCGCACCACTGACTTGTACTACATAAACTTATATTAAGTAGCCAAATCTGCTAAGCTAAAATCCAAATTATTTTTATTTTATTTATTCATTTTGACTCTGTATCACATAACACCTAGCAACCTCACTCCGAAACCGTTTATTTGTCCGTTTTCAGTGGTCTCATTCTTTTTTCATAGTTATGCTAAATCGTTTCGCTGTTGCAGAGAGCTTGCTGGCCATGCTCCAACCGATACAGTCTCTTGGATGTATTTAACATTGCATCCGGAGTGGTAACAGATGTAGACACGAGTACTGTCGTTGAGAGTATGGAAGACGACGTCTATGCCTTACATTGCCAGTCAATGTAAAAGTCACCCTCAGCCATATTCAACCTGCGTGGGAGTTGACGCGTCATCCAGTTGGTACAGACCAAACGTTGATTTATACATATAATACTACGCTATACAGACAGTATAATTAAAATCGAAATTGTGAACGTTGCGGGTATCAAACTAGGATATTTAAGTTACAATTTCAAACTTTCTAGTTTTCGGCCACTGAGTACCGACAGAATCACGTAAACGGGCATAAATGTATAGACTGTTCAGAGAAAAACGTAAATGATGCCAAGTACTTGAGCCAAGAGGGCTAAAGGCCTTCAGAGGCCTCCGAAAACATGAACAGAAAGCGATTACAAAACAGTAGAAGCAGCGCATCTATTATCACTACTCACAGATGAAGTTAGGCGTTGAAATGTGATCTATTCATATAGGGGATGTAGATGATCCGGTAGAGATCTGATTCATGTCTCCCAAGGTACGGCCCTAATTCTAAAATTGTGACATCAGAAATGTATTATTATTAATAATATACTCTGCGTTTCAATCCAAAAACTTTGGCCCTAAATATAATGTTTGTGAACATTTATGGCTCGGTTTGGTCGAGGCGACCAACAACCACGTGGATTAACTTCTAGAAGTTCTATAACGACCACCGATGAGCATGTGTGTACTTAATGCATACAATCTTCTGGTCGTCACCAAATGTTACCGTGCCACCATAAATGACGATTTCCTTTATCCACGATAAACATAGCGTGTAGAATGATAAAATCCAGCCAAGTTTATATACATCCGTTCGGCCGATACCTTCAATAGGGACAGTGGGCTATGAGGCGTGGAAACCAGCCTTGGCGAAACTCCGCAGAGAGCGTTATACCTCTGTCAAGCTACCACCATAGACGTCTCCCATATAAGAGTCCGTGGCCCGCATCGAAGATCTACAGTCACGCTTTCTGGCAGCCAGCCGCCGGGCGCGGGCCACGAACAGAGCCGTTGGGTATATAAGGAAGTGCGGCATCTGAGCTGTGTCAGCCGACCAGTACAGATGTTTTCGCACCTGAGGAAGACGATGGAGCATCGTCGAAATATCGTGTTTTCACAACACAATCAGGCGGTACACCCGTTAAATTTAATTGCTGCCATGAAATTGTTGGTCAACTAATCGATGTACTCGTGAACTTTACGGAAACGGTAAATTAACTCACGCGCGATCTGAGCGACTATTATGCATCAAACGTAAAAATCAAACGAAATCTAATCTGTAAGTCATGGTACCTACATTGTATCACGATCGGCTTCCAGTGGTATTAAATACAATTACCAAGCAGAACACTGCCTACGACACAGAGGTGGCGGATTTTACGCTGTGGGAATTGCATGTTAGCCGGGCAACCTCACGGTCGCAAATACAAAGAATTGGGTATTGTCTGCACAAGAGACAGTGGAAATGAATTATTTGCATGTGAATGCGTCCAGACACCATTCGCGTGAGCCACTTAAGATCTGAACAGACAAACCGAGAAACACAAATTAGCGGATTAATGCTGGATAGACGGCACCCTAGACACTCGTGGTGTGGAAGACCGTTTTGGAAGTGGGTAAAGACACGCCGTTGTTTGACGTTTCATGAATCAAGCGAAGGATTGGCCCACGCGACAGACATCTTTCGTAACTCCCCGCCTATACGAGGCTGCTGTATTTACCTGTAAGTTGCAGCAAATCAACACTCCAGTTGAAGTCACCTGTAGGCTGACATGACTACAGTTCGAGTGGCGACCGAGAACTCTCGTTTGAATCGCAGTTAGCGATAATTCTTCTGGCGCGAGTCGCCATGGAAACAATCATAGTGGGTGATATACTATCACAGTTCCAATGTGGGTATCACGGCGGGTGAAAATGCAGTCGTCCGAGGAAAAGTCGGAGTAATCAACGACAGATCAACCACGGGGCCGGCTGGCCATGAAGAATATAAGGGTATCCTCCGTGGATTAAACGTGCCCATTTTGCGTTTTGGTAAACCAAAACGACGAAAGGTAACTATCCTGCCGCTGGTCAAAACAAAACAAACTCCAGCTTGCCAACAGTTATATTTCTACACTGGCAGTCACTGCATCAGATATCCTTTACCATTAAATAAACACGCTGAGCCATAAACATAGTTATTTTAAACATGCTAAATAATACTATATTAAATGCAAAGAGATAAATCCACATAACAATCATACCCAGAGTAGGTATTAACCTCACAGTCAACAACGACTCCGCTGTTTGCGCTGACGGGAGCATAACGAAGGCTGCAAGATCATAGACCCGAGCCTGACTAAAGGTGGCCTTTCACGTCCCGTGCATTTGTTGGAGGCGCCGGTCCAGCAATGAATAGCGGGCCGTGGGCAGGGATCCGCCTCTGGTGGCAATGATGGCGTGCCCTAATCCGTCGCCCATCGTCCAGTCGGTAAACATCAAACGCCCGGGTAGCTGAAACGACACAAGATAACGTGGTCGACAGGTGACTACGAGGTGACGAAGGCTAGCCTGTGGTGCATGCTGATCCGTACTATTTGGCTGCATGTCGCCGTCTACACAACCACGGGCTGTGGGAAGCTACCATAACTGAGCAGCCAACAGCGGGAAGACACGATACAGAACGGTGTAGTGTGGTGCGATGACCGCGCAAGTAGTGTGCTTTCTTCCACTGTAAAGAAACACTGAATGTGTTAATAAGAATGAAAGAATGTTTTTCTTTATTAAATAGAATTAAATGGTACTTTGAATATCAATGATAAGAACCCCCACTCCAACTAATTTAAATATCATGAAGCAAATATCGATATATTAGTCAATAATTAAATTAATAGGTTAAAGGTTTGATCCAATAAAACATACGAAGTTGCTTTTGTAAACAAATCATACAGAAATTGTTGCCGTATATACACGTTGTTTGTAAAAATTGCAACACACAGAAGGAATCGTCTGAATTACTCCAGAACAGTAGGATGTGTGGAATAGTGTTTAAGATTGCAGAAAGACTGCGTACAAGTAGGCCAGCAAGTGTGATGGTTTGGGGCGCCATTGGCTACTACATGCGATTTCGCCTCTTATGTTTTGGGGGCAATCGCTACATCAAGGAGGTTTTAAGCCCGAGGTGCTGCACCACATGCCATATTTCAGCCACGTGGAGAGAAATGCGCACTTCTTCGAAGATAGGCGGGTACCACTATTAACCTGGCTTGCACGCTCACCTGACATGTTGCCCATCGAATATGTCGGTCGGCAACTTGGGTCCAGAGTACTATTTGCCTAAGTAATCACAGTAACTTTCTGAAACCTGTGATTGTGTTGATCAATTGAATCGCTTCGGAGTCCTTTGCTACAAACCAACACTTACACGGATATTTAGAATAACATGACACTGGTGTGAACCAACGCTGGAGAAACTTCTGGATTTCAAATAAGGCTGATTGCGTTAACGCGACGCCATCTTAAGGTACGACAGATAAGAGTTCAAATCCTGCACAAGCGTCCAGAAAAAGCCAAGACCTGTTATCGCTTGTTGGACTTACACTAACGTTCTTATCCGTTCTAAGCATGTTGGTCAGTATGCATACTAGCTGAAAATGTTATCCTGCGTTCCGCGTTTACATTTGTATGACTTTGACTTTCATGAAATAGTAGTTTATCAGGAAGCAGGATGTAGAATGTACCAATAAAATTAGCAGCTTTTGCGATATAAGTTATATGTCTTAGTTTCTAGTTAATATACTCTGTTAGACACAACTGCTTATAACCTTTAAGGTAGAAACGTATGTAGACGAAAACTAACAAACAAAGATTTTGCTGTGAAATTTATTACTTGTATAGGTGGTCCACTTACCTGCCTCTGAGACCTTTTGCGTGTGATTAGCGGAGGTAGAGCTTCGTATTCCATTCATTGACCTCAGTACTAGATTAGGCGTGGCGTTTTATCGTCGAGGAGTTTTCATTGGACAGCAGGATGTGTAGTCCTGTGGAACAGTTTAGAAGAAGCGTCATCAGGCAAGGGCCGCCGGTTCGAGTCCGGCCTCGGGCATGGGTGGTTTTAATTAAGTGTTGTGTCTTCACTGTAGTGTCCACAAACATCATGATCAAAGCCTGATACAACAGTTGACAAAAAAAGCGTTATCAGCTAGGACGGGGATCCAACTCAACCGCGCAGTATACTTCCTGATTTTAATTACTTTAAAACCAAGGAGAAATTCGGAAGCGAAATTTCAGTTTGTCACCACATTCGAAATATGAGGTCGCCCGTAAATGCTCGATTAAAACAAAAATTGTGTTGTGAAAACAGAAAGCACAGTCCGGTGGTACACTCTTCAGTAATTCATTCATACCAAACATCAGGAAAGCTCCGCTCTTACAAAAACTGCTCCTTCCTAGTATTCAACCATTTTTATGAGAAATATTATACTTAAATGAGTGTCCGCACGTTCATAATGTCTTCTTCATCTAGTTCACATTGAAATTACATAATCATTATCAGCCAGTTCAATCATTTTCTGATGTGGCCTCTTAAAGTCGTGATTTTTTCAGATGTTACTCGAGCAGTATTCTCCAAGTCGCACGATCTTGGGCGATCCTCTGCCAGTTAACTCCAACAACCCTGCGTATGTCCTTGTCGCATCGGTCTGGTGGTCTTCCTCTAGGTCTGGGGTGATCTCTTGGGCTCCATTTTAACACTGTTTTTGTCCACCTCTGGTCTTTTACCGTGCAATACGGTCGGCCCATTGCCACTTCAGGAATGCTGTCTTCTCTAAGATGTATGTGACCTTTGTAACTGACCTAATGTCTGTTGGTCTTTTCTTGTCTTTTCTAGTTAAGCCTAGCATTGACCTCTCCATAGCTCTTTGGACAGTCCTTAGTTTAGTTTTTGTAAATTCACTTAGAGTCCAGGTCTCACAGCCGTATGTCAGCACAGGAAGAATGCACTGGTCATAGACTATTTGCTTTAGATTACATAATGCGGCAAACTAATGGCATTTACGCTAAGAGTTCAGTTAATTTACTAGATTAACTCGATGTCATACTTCCCAAATTTGCGGAGGGTTGCATCAACATGTATGTGTATGTACAAGTTAGCACAGTTCTGTTAATAAAGTGAATAAATCAAATTGATTTTTTTTTAAGAGTTGCTTAAACGTATTTAAATCTCGATGAATTGGCACTTTAGAAAAGTAAATTTTACTATTTTCATACATGGAAGAAGACTTTTTTTTATGCTGAGAACTTTGAGCGTATTGACGTCGAAGTCATTAGAGGCAAGAAAGAACTCGGGGAATGGAAGGTAAGGGATTCGGCCAAGGCCTTCTAAAGGAACCGTTCCGGCATTCGTTTGGAGTGATTTCGGGAAACTATGAAAAACCGAAACATGGATGGCTTGACGGAGATGCGAACCCACGTTCTCCCGAATGGGATGTCATAGCGTTACCGCTCACCTACGATGGTCGGTAGCGAAGAAGCAAATTTTACCTAACCAAATTTGTCATTTGTAGTTGTTACAATTTTTTTTTGAAACTAACCATTGGACTTTCTGTGGTGAGGGGGAAAAAAAAAAAAACACTTAAGTGATTTCTTTTCTGGGGTGAGTATTTTCCATTCCTGTCTATTCAGATTTAGATTTAACGTCATGTCCTGAAAACAATGGCTGAACGATTTAATAGTAGAGGGCATAGTAAATTTATTGTCCTCTTCTGAGGAAAGACTTGTCTTATTTTTAATGTCAAGGGATGACAGTGAGACATCTACTTTATTTAGAAGACAATTTTTAAGATGAGTGATTTGTGTTTAATAGATATGTTTATGTAAAAATCAGAAATTTCTTGAAGTCTGTAGTTATTATACTTGCTGAAATGATGTATTTGTTTGTTTTGAAGCACGATGTCTGAAAAATCGAGTTTGGACGTGTTCCTGAGTGAAGTGGGTCCGTTTGGACGGTACCAGCAGCTGCTAATTCTTATCTTGATGTTCCCTGCGTTCTACTCTGGTGTCAGTTCCATGGCATACATCTTCACTGCAGCAGAACTAACTTATCGGTACGTCTAGCTTATTCGTTATACTTTTGTTTCATAATATTATCGATCATCTATAGATTTAATATTTCAAAGCTAGTCGTGTTTCTGCATCTTTATTCATTACGTCCTATATAGGTGGGTGAAAATAAAGCCATCAATAATCTTTCTTATACATTTTATTCGATTATCTTTCAGGCAACAACTAGTTTTAGAGCTGGAAAATGTTCATACCTGTTACATCATGTAAAATGACATGACACGTTAGTCTTCATTTAATCTCTTTAATTCGCTCTCCATAACCCACTTCGCTTAAGTCTCGCACAATCATTTAACAAACATCAATGGACTAAGTAAGACATTTTTCACAATGAACTAGTTTCCGGTTTCGCTGAGGCTGGGAGAAAGTTTTAGAGTTTTAATGTTTCCTTCCTACTGTTTTGATGAAACTTAAGAAGACCATTAGATAAGTACTTTTCAAGATTTATAGAGATTTTGATAGCGGAATAGCTTTCTGTTGAAAGGATCTCATTAAAAAGTTGATCCTCTCTAGTGTTGAGTAACTAAAAATCTGACATAAATGTATTTTAAAATCCTCTATCTTCGTGGTTACAGGTTCCACTTCATGTCAGCATCTGATAAGCATTTTTCTGATACTAAACTCACAGTTTCTTGAAAACAGATGTAGCTTTTAATCAAGAAACTTGTTCACCCTGTATTATCTGACAGTATTGATTTAAATTTTTAATTCAATTGTTCTTCTTCAACACTTTTTTTTTCTGTAAAATGTATCAGTAGAGATGAATGGCTGCGTTAGAACTTGAACACCTCATGGATGATGTAAAACGCCTTCCTTATGAATTTTTTACTCCGAGCATATTTGGTGAGTGGTTAACGCTCGTGCCTGGAATTCTGACGCAAGTTAGATACCCGTTCGGCCATTCAGATTACGAGTTCCATGGTTTCGCGAAGTCACTCCAGGTGAATGGCCGCATGATTCATTCAAAAGACCATTGCAGAATTCCTTCCCGTTCCTTGTTCCCTGTCCCAAATCCTCTCCCGCATCTAATGACCTTGATAAGAAAAAGTACAAAAGTAGGTAGATCGTTTTCGTATCCTTGGAGTTTCTTCGCTGCATCGAAAGGTATTCCTGATTAATATAGAAGAGAGGACATTTTTTTCTCCATTCCTTGTGTATAGGTCTTCATAGAAGAATATCAGAAGCTTAAAATGGATCGGATATTAGATCTATCACTGAATCACTGACTCATCACTCGTTTTCCAAGAAATAGTTAAGTCAGTTACCAGAATTTGAAAATCTGTACTATTTTTTACTTTCATATTTTTTTCTGTCAGACTTGTGGGCTGTTGTACTAGTTAAGTATCTAGAGCCCTACGTCTGTTTGCTCCTGAAATGTATTTCTGTAGCTATCGCGCTAGTTCTGACTTCCGGCGTCTCATCTGTGGAGCTGGGACAAAGCAGACAGCAGCATTACGAACCCTAGTGGGACTAAAGCTACCGCTCACGTAGGACTCCTAATACAGGACTACTTACAAACAAATCGAGTCACAACATATTAAATGCTCAAGGGGCAACGCTTCAGATATGAAGTATACCATGCCAAGAGAGTTACAACATTACTGTTCTCCCTCGGCCAAGACAATTCATCGCAACTAAAAATATCTTTACACGTCATTTCTAGCTGTAGAGACAGTATTTCAGTTATAGTCTAAACTAAGTCGACATAAAACGTCAACGCGAAATGGTATACGTTAAGTTTGGTGTTAAGCTTCTTAAATCTTCGTAGTTATTGTTGATTTCCGAACAAATTAATATTAAAGAGTTTTAAATTTATGCAAAAGACTAAGTAGAAGATACAGAATATTTCAAGTTATGGCATTCGTCAAGATGACATTTGAGAATATCCTATGTTTAGGAACCAACAACATTTTTTTTAATTCAACCACTTGTATGAAATATAACAATTTTCTGATATCTACAGAATACTACTGAGGTCAAGAAAGCAATATTGAAATTTCAAGATTTTAAAATGATTTTATGCACGATGAAATAACCTTCGAATGAAAAATTGATGTATAGACTTTGAAATATTCAGAAAACCTATTATTTACTGGTTCTGGAGAAAAATATTTTGATTCTGATAGCTATTTTAGACTTCCTTACGATTGTATTACTTTACCTGAAACCTACATTCTACAAGATTTTAATCATTCCGTGATGGGATTGTAGATGCCGCGTTCCAGAATGCGAGGAGGTTGGGACAGATTCGTGGCTCGAGTCCGCTTTACCAGAGGGATCCGGCGACTGTTACCGCTACGTCAACAACCTAACTGATGTCTGCAACCCAGACAGCTTCCTCAACACAACTATGCCCTGCGAGTCGTGGGTCTTCCAGGAGGGCGAAACGTCAATTCAATCCGAGGTGAGACAATCCTTCAAATCTATGCTGCTGTATGTAAACTATTGGAATAGATTCAAACAAAAAATTTCTAAAAGGGAAATTTTTATAAATTAATAATAGTTTTTATAAAGATGTCACAAGCCCTTTAGAGGGGAAATGTATTATTATTATCTAACATTTATGACAATTCACTTGTTTACATGCCGATCATCTTCAAGGATATGAAACTGACTTTTAAAATTAAGCATAAATGCTATAAAAAAACATTATTTTAAACTAACAAATTTATTATTTACACATTTAAAAAAAATGCCAAAAAGGAGTTTTGGATCAATGCAGGTGGAGACTGAAAAAGCGATTACAAAACAAATATGTAATTACTGGAAACATGTTACTTTATCCTCTTTGATCCGTTATAGATCTTATATCATTCTAAACTACGATTCTAGCAAAAATAACTTAATTTTAACATACTTAAACAGTAAGTAAATTATAGACCCACTGTCAGTTTAACTTAACTATACTGGTTCCTACATCAATAACAAAAGGGTACATGTGATTTTCACTGTCTGTTCTTATTATAACCGCTATTGACAAAACTACAAGGGGATTAGGCTAATATTTTCTGTAATTGGTCCCGAGGTTTTAATATCAGTTTCAGTAACACAGGCGCCGTTGATACTAAATGAGAAATACAAATATAGTCACTTTCCTCTCATTTCCGACAGTGAGTTTTTTCTTTGGGTAAAAAATATGTTGGAGACAGAATATAGTATTTTTAGTGATTGCAGTGGAATGAGTAAATTATTTGGGTGACTATGGCGTTGAAAGCAAAGCCTCATAAACCAGGATAAGGCAAGATTGTTAAGTAGGACCACTGGCTTGTTGGGAAGGCCGTTACTTACCTTCTCCTGAACAGTATTGTGTAAAATCAACAAAGGAGCCTGGTGGAATGCTTGATAAACCTGATGCCGGTTGGGAAAGAAATTTTATGAACTTACTCAACTTCGTATTGCATAATGCAGCAACATTCATATCCCGGAATGACCGCGAAAATAAGATAAGAGAAATCAGGGCCAGAACCTATTCATTTCTGTACTCATTTTTTCCACGAGCGATTAGGGAGTGGAATAGAAAGGATTTACCGGGCGACTAAACACAAAATCCGACAGGAGTAGCTTTCGATAAAGTACTCCGGCCATCCTGATCTGGGTTTTCCATGGTTTCCCCAGATCGCTCCATGCGAATGCTGGGATGGTTCCTCACAATAGCCCATGGGCGCCTCCTGCCATATCCCGTATATCCCTTCCAAACCATTACCTTCCCGGATAGGTGCAATGCACCCTCCGCCACACACTTTTAGTGAATCGCGGAGTAATAGTAATAGTAATAGTAATGAAGGCAGCTTTTTGAGCCTAAGTAATTACATAATACGCAATATTTAGGTCATAGATCATATTAATTTTTGTGAATTTGGTTTACGTCTATGTTTTTGCTACAACGTTTTGTTCCCTAAGGCACAAAGAGAATCTTTTGTAATTCTATGGATGTACTTAACGCATTTTAGTTTAGCGCACTTTAACTTTAGTTAGATAAAAAATCCAACAAAAATCACATCCTGGGTATGAAACCACCAACAATTTTACTAGTCTAACTTCCTGAATAATTGTACACTTGTGTATGCTATCGGATTTTATGACACGCGACATTAGTGGTTCAATGAAGTAGACTGATCAGGTTTTCGGAGTATTGATTTCGACTGTACAAAGAAGTGTGAGAACAGACGAACTACGAACATATCGGAGGTTTTTTCACTACTGCTGGCATTTGATTTTCCCTTCAATGACGCAGTAAAAAATATTTCATGTAATTACAAGGAGTGGAACCTTTTTTCGCTTATGGTTTTACTCCTCATCGACGTCATTAGAGACGGTATGGGACTGGGAGCAATGAACGGGAAGTTAATTCGACCATGTCGTTTCGAAGGAAGCATCCTGGCATTCGCCTGGAGTGATTTGGGAAACCACGGAAAACCCAAATCTGGATGCCCGGACGGGGAATCAAACCCACGTCTTCCCGAATGCGAGGCCAGAGCGTTAACCGCTCATCCACCACGCTCAGTTAGTTGTACTACAATGTTCTTCTCAACAGTGCCGTACTTTGCGATCTGGTGGTGCTAGTGGTTAAGGCATCTGACTGGATATCGAAAGATTCACGGTGCGCTGCGAATCCCGGTATCGGCTGGGATATTCAGTGTCCAAGAGCAAGTCAGGCAAGCGTATCATACAGTTACATAGTTTTAATGTTATGACAATGTTGATATATTGCTCAAACAATTATGCGACACTACGTTTTACTTACTCAGTACATAAGACGGCGATAATACTTGAATGATATTGAACAACATTTGCAGGATTCGTAAAGACATATAAGTAACTAAATAAGCACTCGTAATTACGTCAGCCAATTTGTATTGAAGACGAAATGTTTCAAAAGAAAAGATTTTTAGTTTCATATATACATTACCTTCTTACTTATTTTTATCTCAGATACTTTTATTATACTTACGTAGTTGTATTATAATCTTACTCAAAATTATCCATTATATTATCTAAGTGTTTTCCTCTATGAGTTGTAATGGTACTTAGATCTGTAGCCGGGATTCACCATGAAATTTGGTAGCGGCTAGTTGCGATCAAGTTTATTACGTTCTCAAGAAACTATGTCATAGTAATACCTGAACATCTGGGAAGGCCGTGCAGTGCGGACAAATATGTGAGGGTATAAGTTTTCGACGAATAAATTCTACGTGTACGTTTGGCCCTAAGCCTTCATATCGAGCAAACTATATGACAATCGCTATCAATTACAACTTGTGTGTAATGGATGAGTACTATGCTCTCTACCAAAAATTATCAGATCCTGAAATTTTTAAATACTCTTCATACAAATTTAAAAGTAAAGTGCTGAATACATTTACACAGGAAGCGCTTTGATTCCCGTTTGTTATAAAATGTAATAAATGTTTACTATGTGCTTTCCTGGTGTGCATAAATAAAAATGATTGTTTAGACTTAAGGTCTATTTTATCGACCTCAAAATCAAGTTTGTTGATAACGAAATAACGTGGAAATAATAATAAAAAATTGTCAACGTGTCTTTGTTGAAAGTCATTCTGAAGTGCCACCACCTTGATTGTTTTAGATATTTTAATAATAAGATTGAAAAATTAGAGTTAGACATTTTTAACGACTGTGGGAGTTCATATCTTCCGATGTACATAACTAAATAAAAATGCCAAAAAACAAAATTGAATGCATTTTGGAACACCCATTCAACAACACCATACGCGAAAAAAATTTTCATCTCTGTGTTAAGTGTATGGGGAAGTACTCTAATTTCTTTTAAGTTATTTGTCTAAGGATCCGATTTTCGATCAATAAAACACACATTTTTTTGTGAAGTTTTATCAGAAACGATGTAAAGGAAGCGGGATTTCAAGTGTGTTGCATGCGGATTGGCGTACAGTACGAAATTATGAGTGACATTTTTTTTGCCAAAAACCATCTATTTTATACCACATAGCTGCTATTCCTTTGAATCTGATAATCTTACTTTATATTAAAGTGGGACGTGACATGCGAAGGCAGCGAATGGAAGCTTTCTCTGATCGGCCTGTTGAACAGCGCGGGGCAGTTATTTGGGATGCCGATTCTGGGAGCCTTAACGGACAGGTAAGGCGATCCACAGCAGCACGGAGACTAGAAGGCTGGCACGCACATCAAGGCCACACATGTCTTTCGTTGTCATTGTTTTGCTGTCAATTTTGAGGTAAGTATGAAATCATGTAATGAGTTTCTCAACGGATTCACTTCTCCTGTCTTCCAAGAACAGTTTTAGTTTTGTGTATGATGAAAGAATGTAGGCTTTCTCGGTGATTAAATTGTATAAAATCTTCTCGAGCTTTGTTCTGGGAGAGCGCGTCAGTAAGAGGCGACGTTTCGGAGTCTGACTCTGGTTCCATCTTCCGGCGAAGTGACGCGCTCTCCCGGTGGGAAGCTCGAGAAGATTTTATAAAATTCGTTTTGTCCAATTAAATTTTCAGAGAGTACTTATTTTTTTAAATTTAATATATTAAGTAACGAGTTGGCTGCTATATTTGTTATTTCTAGTAGTATATAAAATAATCTCTGTATTTACAAATAAGTCAAATGAATTTTTTTTTTGAATTATTTTTTTGATGCCACATTGTTCTGCTTGTCTGTGGTAAGTTGCTCTTGGATCGTTACTGCTATTGCTGTGATAAGGCTCTGGCCTCGCATTAGGGAGGACGTGGGTTCGAATCTCCGTCCAACCAAACAGAATTCAATTTTCCATCGTTTTCCAAAGTCACTCCAGGAGATTGTTTGTTTCCTGGTGTGGTAGCCATATGTAAACTACCCTAACATTAGATGACGGCGCGTTATTTATACGAGAACGGCTCGAATTCTCCTCTCGCAACACATGCAAGCCGTTAGCTCTGATAAACAAATTGACAGGAATTTTGACATAGTCTTGAAAAAAATAATACGTTCCTTGACACAACGTCTAAGGTACTTATGTAACACTGATACAAGTTTCCCGTTCATTTCTCAAGCTATTTTAGACTGTGTACGAAGAACCACCTCAAAGAAGTATGACAGACAGACTGCCTCGCATCCGGCTATGCTGCAATGACGGCGCCCAATCAACAATCACTGCCAGACCGTCAAAGAGTGTTACACAACTTAGACAACAACACTAAGTTAACCCGGTTACTAAACAAACTACAGACTGCGGAAACCCAACATCAGGTTAAAAACATTAACGTAGTTATTCAGGATACTTGTAACAAATAAATGCTACATAATTTAATAATAATAATAAATGATTGGGGGTTAGTGATAATGTTACACGATTACTGGGATGATACCTTCAAAAGGCCGTGACCGAATTACTTCCCACTCCTTACCTCCTGTCCTTTCCTGCCTCTAATGACTTCAACGTCGAAGAGGGATAAAGCCATCATTATCATCAATGTTATGCTAAGGCATGTTTTCACTTCGTAGCTCTCCAAGCTCTGCTGTCTTCTGCCATCCTCTTCAGGTCCATCTAATTTCCGTTTCCCTCGATCTTATACTGCCCATGGAGGAAGGAATATATGGAGGCGACGCAAGGGACCTTTACCACGCACTAGAGTGAAGCCGGGTGGAGAGAGGTGGGGAGGGGTGGACGCCATATTACCCTACCCAAGAATCACCGGGAACATGCCCAAATATATCCAGGGAACTCTACCATAACCGTGGAGCCACAATTTGATGATGGATTATTATGTAAGTCGACGAAACAAATAAAAAATGAAGAATAATCTTTTTTGAAATCTCGCTTAATTCTCGAGATATACTTTCTCAAGGGTGAGGTGTTCTTGGTTAAAATTCAGAAAATAATTGACCAAAATCAAATTTGATAATGGATTCTTACGTAACACAATGAGAAGAAAAGATAACGAATAGTACAAATTTTCGGTATTTCGCTTAGTTATCGTGATATACCGTCTCAAAGGTGAGGTGTTTTTGAATGAAATGCAGAAGAAATTTGATGATGGATTCTAATGTAACATGATGAAAACAAATCGAAAATAAAGAGTAAACATTTTTCAATATCTCGCTTACTGTTTGGGATATAGTGTCTCCAAATTGTGGACGTGAGGCGGAGGTGCGGCCTGGACCAAAAAATAATTCCGTCCTAACCACAATGAATTGCATGCTGCATATGCAGAGTGTGTGTTTTCCTTTTTTACTGCCGCTTGTTGTTACATTGAAATGGGGCATAGAACAGAATAAAAATGTCACCAAAAGCACAAGGAATTATAACCACACCATACCTATAACAAATTTTTGTTAGTTGATATCCCGAGAACTAAGGGAGATATCAAAAAATGGTACTCTTGATTTTCAACTTGTCTCTTCGAGCTACATAAGAATCAAGCATCAAACTGCGACAGCCTGGTGATTACAGTGATGCTTGGAGCATACAGGGCATAATTTGGTACAAAAACAAACTTTGTAGACACACTCATAACTTTGCAACGCGAACTACATTTCGTATAACGACATTGTTTCCATCATCAAGATTCCTATTTCGCAAAGCACAATTTATCACAATTAATTTCATCCCACACTTTCAGTAGAAACTGCAAACGTAACGAAAGAATGAACAACTCAATCACGATGTAAACATGACCCACTTAAATTAGACTTTACAACACTCGTATAAAGTAATGGTAATCTATGATGTGCAAAATAGTAAGGTATGCCGATTGGATGCACTACACCAACAAATATTTGAAAACAAAGTCATCCATTTGAGAGTTATGAATAAATCTTTAATGGTAGTAGCTAGTCTGACTGAAAACTATTGAACATTTCAATAACAATAAATACAATGCAACTTACAAATGAAATGATATTCCAGGTTTTTTCCTATCTGTCCTATTTGTGGACCCGTATGCAACACAAGCTGGCATTATAAAAAACTTAGAACTATTACAAAATCAAATTTTTACTACATGGAGCACAATGTGGGAATACAATGTTTTGAGCTGGGTCCGCTATAACCGCCGCGCATGCGCAGTAGGATCCCGGCGTCACCGATTTAACGTCATTTCTCCTCCATATATTTCCTTCCTCCATGATACTGCCTTATCTTCTCACTATCCTCCTACTAGCTAGTCCTACCAAGGCGTCTATTAACAACCACTCCTCTCGCAACGAGTGTCCCATCGAGTTCTTCTTTCTTTCTGTTATGAACTATTCAACATTACTCACTTTTTCCATCCAGCTTAACCCCTCCATTCTCCTCCACATCCACACCTTAATCATTTTTTCCCATTTTTCATCCTCTAGTCTCAGTGTCCACGTCTCTGACCCAAAAAGTGGTTTATCTACTTTACCAGTTAATAATCTCCTCTTCCTATCAATCACTTCCTTCGCTACATCAGTAAGAGTTTTCACCTCTTGGTGGCATCTCAAGTCCGTAGTAATTGTACTTCAAGATTACCGTTTAATAACTTAGCGAACACTTTGATACCACATGGAGTGAAGGATAAATATAACTTTGTTTCTCAACGAATGATTTAGTTCAGTCTTGAAAAAGCCGATATGGACACTGATAAACCTGTAGTTTGTGTTCTTATTCCGTATTTACGTATGATAAACTTGTCTTTCATATTTAAACCTGCTGCGTTTAGTAAAATATACCGCACTGTACAGTAAAGTAACTATACGCTTGCATTGTTATCAACACTAGTGTAAGTTACTTTGAGTTCTCAATGACGTTATGATCATTAAGAAGATTTGTACACAGGTAGATGCATAGGGCGACTGATTCATAATTCAGATGCAGTACCGAACAGCTAGTCAACTAGTCATTTCTACCATTAATCAGTACGCGTTACATTGAAACCATTATCAATCCTATCCTGCTATTTCATCTTCTGATCTTATTAGGTAGTGAAATGTAAGCGAGGAGTTCTAGCAATCCCATGGTAATAATGTCTTCCCTTCGAACATAGTGATGGCCGTTGTTTTTGAAGACCTAACATGTAACTCTCTTTTAACCGCCGTTTAAAAAAAAATCTTTAATAGTACTCGGCCTTTGGTACCATTCAGTCAGTTTCAACCGTTTGAATGTATTTATGACTCCATAATATTTATATTTATTTCTCTGTAAGAAGAATAACCTAGATTATTCACGATACAATTCTAAATTAATAACTCTTTAAAAGAATGGCATCAAAGTAGATTTCAGATTTTCTATTCGCTTGATAAGAATCGTGTATCAGTATTAAAAAATTACCCACCATATTACGTCGTAATATTGTAAGAATTGTCGTTCCTGCACGCATTTTACGAATATTCTGTTTAGTATGATCAATTTCGATCAGAAGAAAAGCTGAGCTTCATTAAGAAGGCGATGTATAAAGGACTTTTCGAGGAATCGGGCCTGACATTCAGTAGGACGCAGATTTGATCCTTGGTCCGGCTATGAACATTTTGGCGTTCCATCGTTTCCCGAAATCACTTCCGACGAATGTCAGGAGGCCAAATTCCTTTCCTTTCTTCGGCCAAAATCCCTCCCCGGCCCTAAGGACTTCAACGAGCTATAAAGCCCCAAGCAGAATAAAAAAAGTTGTACGTCTTACGAAGTGATACAATACGTTCTTTACATTATAGAAATAGCAATAATACGCATAAAACCGCACCCATTTCAACACCAATTATCAGTAAATTATTTTAAAAAAACGTTTATTTTCCTGTTGCAATAGTTTCCTTTTTTTTACTACTATTAATATGTAATATCATATAAAATAAGTATAAACACCTTCTGCAATATCTCTACGTTGTTAACTATGTACATGTAATCAAGAGACTCAAAATTTTAATAAGTCATAATTTCTATATGAAGATTTTTGTTTTATGAGCAGATTCGGAAGGCAGAGGATGTTGGTGATCAGCCTAGTCTTATCAGCCCTACTTGGAATAGGAAAAGCCTTTTCTAACAGTTTCACACTTTTCGCGGTTATGGAATTCATCAATGTAGCGGTGGGCGGCAGCATGTTATTCGGAACAACATTTTTACTCGGTAAGTTGGTTTTAAACTGTGTTAATAACGAAATACACTGTTAACGAGCTTTTAACTAAACACTTGTGTTCATAAAGTCTAACCAAACAAAAAAGATTACGTGGCAAATATTAAATAAGGAGTCACAATGTGCTCATCAACATTTACCGAGAGGCCCGGTGGCTCAGTGGTTGAATTGTCTAACTGGAGATCGGAACGTCCCCGGTTCGAATCCCTGTCATGGCGCGGATTTCCATAGGCTCTTAGTCCAAACTTCCCTTCTGGCACAACTTGTTGTGTAATGTAAAGTACGCCAGAACGCTTCCGTTGAACCCGATAGAATTGCCGGGTTACGTTAAGGCAGCTACGACGTGGGCGGAATGCGCAGCCAATAGAAACGCTGTCACCAGGTCATTCGACCACAAGGAATAATAAAAAAATCAATATATATTAATGCAGTCTGAGATTATTTTGATATTCTCTTTTATATAAGGCTGTTAATGGAATTACACAAATGAACTGTAGTAACATAAATTAATCGGTTTTAATTTTACAGTTTCGTTTTCAAAACAAAACAAAAAAAAACAGTTTTTAATTTCTCAGTTCTTTAACTCTTGGAATACAGTATTACATTGTAAGGTTTATGAGAGTTATCAATATTGAGCTTCGGCGATTCACACTTGCGTTACCCAACACCAATGGGAAGGACTTTTACTGCAAGTGAGGTGAGGAGAAGACCCAAGAATATGGGTAAAAGGACATATCTATTCTAACACACTCTTTGGGCCATCATGTCAACGGCCTCTGTTAGAGCATAAACTGATAATAATAATAATAATACTTAATACCTTGGGGAAGTATTTTTCTGCTTTCAGTCTTGATGCAATCCTCCATCCCTTCCTATCTTGTGCTAACCTAGTCATGTCTACATATCCCTTACAGCCCACGTCGTCAATTATCTGCTTCAAGTATTCTAATCTCTGTCTTCCTCTACAGTTCTTACCTTCGACTGTTCCCTTCACTAACAAATTAACCAATCCAGCAAGTCTCAAAATATGACCTACCAGCCTGTCTCTTCTTTCTGTAAGCTTCTTCCACAAACTTCCTTTCTCACCCATCATTTCCAAAACTCGTTCATTCGTACTTTGTCTGTCCACTTAATTTTCAGCATTCTTCTGTAGCACCACATTTCAAATGCTTCATTTTTGTTTCTTTCTGCTATTCCTAAAGTCCATGTTTCACTACCATAAAGTGCTGTGCTCCACACATAGAGTTTAAAAAAGTTCTGCTTATTACGATGAATTATTATTTATATGATTTATGATGGTGTATGGGATAGCTATTAGGTACTGGGATATTATTTTGAGCTGGACTGGGACTCATTGGAAGACAGAAAGAGGATGAAGAGAGTCATTGGAATGTAGAAGGCGTTTATTGGTGATGAGGCATGGAAAGATATTGGTGGAAGAACTAAGAGAGGTGCATGAACCACAAGCTGGCACTCTATTTCAGCCACAAGGTTGTGGGAAGATTTCCTTGCTTGGATTAGAATAAATTAACAAGATAAATAATGAACAATTTACCAAAAATTAAGAAAGATTAAGTTGAAATTAGTAGAGGGCAAAAATAGGTGGGAAAAGCAAACGCGAAAAATTGGTAGCTAGGGAAATTGTTCCCGGAGCGTACGCTCCATCCCATTTAAATTAATTTGTATTTTACACTGATCTGAAAGGAATCATGCTTAACAATTTAAGATTTAGTTCCTGGGTGACCGATCTTCCCTCGGCATCTTTTAATTCCTGTTCAATATGCAAGATTTTTCGTGAAGTTTGATGAAAGGTAAACGTTTTTCTTGACGGCTTCCTAGGCATTTTGAAGTGCACAGTTCCTTGCTGTAACCAAAGAGGAGGTTAACTAAAATCAGTAGGCTTACTGTTACCTGACAGCAAACTCGTGTTACTAAATTGAAAAGCAAAACTTTATCTACAAATGAAATTTCATCCAAATCGCTACAGACTTCTCAGAGATCGTCCTGTTTAAAGAAAAATGCTGTTATTATGTTAAATAAAAATCTCAATGCTAATCAGGGATTAATTATTGGTACAAGATTATTGGTAATTCACTTAGACGAGTACATCATCAGTGCTAAATTCAATCATTCCGATAAAACTATACTCATGCCTTGCATTAACCTCACAACTTCTGATTCAACTGTGCCTTTCCAAATGATAAGAAAACAATTCCCAATAAAAGTAACATTCACTCTGACCTTTAATAAATCACAAGGTCAGATGCTTCAAAATGCTTGAGTATATTTACTAGAACCTGCCTTTTCGTATGGACATCTGTGCGTGGCTTTTTTTTTATGAATTCGTAGATTCAGTTATATTTATGTTTGTGTTAAAGACACATATGGTCAAAAAGAAAACGATGATCACATTATAACTGCTAATATTATTTTTAAAGAAGTTTTGTAAAGTAAAGAAGTTTGAAAACTTCTGACAAAGCCAAAATCTGTTTTTATAATATATACTTTTTAAATGTTTTACAGTTAAACATGTACGTAGTAATTAATGATAACGAGTTTTTACAATAAAACTGGTATTTATTACTACTCTTCGAAATAAAATACCTTTCATTTATAAATGTACTTGCATTAACTTATTTCCACATTATTATGTTACCATTCGGTGACTGACCACTATACTATGCGAAATATTCGCACGGGACAGCTAGTATACAAGAATTGTTTACTCTACTCAAAGAAAAACTTAACTAACATAAGTAGGCTTATTGTTACGTGAAATTTCTACTACATGGCGTTAGAGTCGTTTTCGAGATACCAGAAACAAGAATTGCTATTTTTTTTTAAATATAAAATCGAATTTTTTTCAGGGAAGACACCTATTTAGATACACTTGAAACGCAAAACGTTGCCTAAACATAAAATTTCATACAAAACATTATAGCCGTTTCCGAATTACCACATATATATACAAGAATTGCTCTTTTAAAGATATAAGATTAACATGTAAGAAACACGTCATGGTAAAAATTATACATCTTACTTGCATGGTGCGTCGTATGCACACAAGGAATCGAAACAAAAACTCAAAGAACACTTACTAATGAAATAGAAATAAAAAACAAAGAGCCCTTACACAACTTGCACTTCTAATTCACGATTTGTGCCGAATTATAGATGAGCAATCCGAGGTTGATTTAGTTCTATTAGATTTTAAAAAAGCTTTCGACACTGTGCCTCACACTAGGTTACTTAGGAAACTTCGTGGTTACGGCATATCTAGACAAATATGCGACTGGGTTGCAGACTTTCTGAAGGGCAGAACACAGTGTGTAGTTCTCGACGGTGAGCGTTCATCACGTACCGAAGTGAGGTCCGGGGTCCCCCAGGGAAGCGTGATAGGGCCTCTGTTGTTTCTCATATACATTAATGATTTATGCGACATAATAGGGGGGTTGAAAAGATTATTTGCCGATGATGCTATTATTTATCGTGAAATCAAAACCCAGGACGACTGCGCTTTGTTACAAGACGATATTATGAAAATAATTGCGTGATGTAAAGATTGGCAGTTGGAGTTAAACGCTTAAAAGTGCCAAGTCATGCGTGTAAGTAAAAAGGTGACACCAATTAACTATGAATAAAAAATTAATGGTACTGTCCTTAGAACGGTAGATTCCGCTAAATACCTAGGGGTAACAATTCGTAATAATTTGTCGTGGAATGAGCATATCGAGAATGTAATTGGGAAAGCAAATCGTATGCTTCGATTTCTAGGTCGTAATTTAAAACAATGCACTCCGGAAGTTAAATCGATTGTATACAAGTCACTAGTACGTCCTCACTTAGAATATTGTTGTTCTGTATGGGGTCCCCATCAAAAGGGGTTAATGGAGGCATTAGAGAAGGTCCAAAGAAGAGCCGCCCGCTTCGTGACAGGTATATATAGTTTGAGGGAAAGCGTAAGTGCGATGTTGAAGGAGTTAGGTTGGGAAGACCTGGAACACCGAAGGCGGTGCTCTCGACAGAGCTAATTGAAAAATTCACGACTGACGTATTTCGGAATGACATCCAGCAAATATTGCTACCAACAACATTCATATCTCGGAATGACCGCGAAGGTAAGATAAGAGAAATCAGGGCCAGAACCGATTCATTTCTGCACTCATTTTTCCTACGAGCGATTAGGGAATGGAATAGAAAGGATTTACCGGGCGAGTAAACTTAAAATCCGACAGAAGTAGCTTTCGATAAAACACTCCGACCATCCTGATCTGGGTTTTCCATGGTTTTCCCGGATCACTCCAGGCGAATGCTGGGATGGTTCCTCACAATAGCCCATGGGCGCCTCCCGTATCCCGTATATCCCTTCCAAACCATCACCCTTTTCGACAAGTGCAATGCACCCTCCGCCACACACATTTAGTGAATCGCGGATTAATAATAATAATAATAATAACCCAGAAAATCTCACATTTACAGGTGAAACGAACTTTGATAAAGGCAAAACTGACTTATCTTGATGTTCTTTACTGTATCAACAAAGTTAAAGTCTTTAAAATGAAACTTGACGGAGCATCATATATGTAGTTAAATCGTATTGTTCCCATCTCACAGGAAACAATCACTTTAATTTGTGAGCGGCACTCAGCTAGCTCAAATTTTACAACAAAGTCTAGAGCAACTGAAAAAATTCTTACCTCGCAAGTTTCCCTACCACTGCATCTCGGGTATAGAACAAGTGAGGCACAATGTATCAGAACGATTGTTATGTTATATTTTTTGCTAGCTTTTGTATTCAGATCTTCAACTAAATTAATTATTTCACCATGTTTCTTTCTTCTCTCATTATTTGAAAAACATCGTGTCGAGGGCTTTGGTCAAACCCATAAAAACATAGATACAAAGGTTTATTGTCAAGGAATATAGGCTTTCTCGGTGAGTAAGTTGCGTAAAATCTTCTCGGGCTTTCCACCGGGATAGCGCGTCAGTAGAAATACAAAGCAACGTTTCGGAGCCTGCCTCTGGCTGGTTCCATCTTCCAGCGAAGTGACGCGCTCTCCTGGTGGAAAGCCCGAGAAGATTTTACGCAAAGATTTATTGTGTTCAAATTGTTTTTGTACTACTTCTCGGACTGTGATATGTGCTTCTATTGCTGATCTGTCTGATCCTTTAGGTGATAACACATTGTCCTCTATACGTTGAATGTTTCGGGAACTGCCATAGCTACGCCGTTTGTGCACTGGGCCTTTACTTGTGAAATGTATTCAGGAGGAAATGCCCGCAGCGATGGAGCTGGTGGGCACGGAGCGGCGTGACGTGGGTGGAGTCCTCATCAACGGACTGGAGTCCACTGGACTGCTACTGCTGGGTCTGCTGGCGTGGGGCCTACGGCGCTGGAGGCTGCTGCTGCTCACCTTCAACGCCCCTGCCCTGCTCTTCCTCTTCTACTACTGGTAAGCACTCAAGCAAACTGGTGAAAGATTCATTTACAATAGACATTTCCTCCATAATTCCGACATTTCCGACATCAACGTTATCATCCAAACTGATATTTTCCTGTCCGCTAACGACTATAATACACAAATAGGAGTCGATTTCTGAGCTATTTTTCCTTTTTATTTTTATTATCATGTTCAGTTCTTAGTTGCCACAATGAACCTTCACCTACACGTAGTCACGCACAGGACCAACTGAACTATACGCAACTATCTTGCCGTTTCCCCAACATTCCTTTTCCTGGTCAGCCTCCTAGCGCACTGCGCCATACTGGCGTGTTTCCAAATAAACCTGAACGTAAAATAAAACTGCAACCGCGAAAATGTCTATATTCAAGAGTTAAAAAAAAATGGGTTGGGGTACTGTTAATAAGGGAGCATCCATAAACTACGTGGTTCAGTCTAGGAAGGGAGGAGAGGGGTGTTTGAGGCAGGCTACGTCGCTTTTAATTAATGTTATCTGCTGCAGTTAAATAACACACTACAGCATGTGGATATTTATTTCCGTCATTTAGTTACCTCCGTATGTAATATACAAACCCTATATACTGATAGTGCCGCGCATGCGTGTGACTTGAAGTCATAGCGTTGGGTTGTACGCGGCCTGCGCATTTGAACTATCCGACACTCGTCGGCGCATTACGATTCGAAAAACATTAGTCATGTCATACCTAGACGCGCTTACAGATGTCACCCAGGATTTTACAAGGCAGTGACAGTCCGTTGTTGTTGGTTTTTTTTTTTGGGTAGTTTGAAATAAAGCTGTTTCGATTAGGATCGTCCGCGTGAAACTTCACCGCTAGTTGATAAAACAATTCTAATTTTGTTCCGTCAAGTGGATTTCAATGCATCTTTAAATATAGCGTTGTTTGAAGTGTTTTCAAGTTCAAGCTGTGACGTGAAATGGCACTGTATAATAAACTTTGCGAGGCTTACCGAAAATGTTTTTCCAAAAAGTTTTCACTATCCAATGAGATACAGGAATCTTTGAAGCAAATCAAAGAATCATTCCCCAGTAGTGTAAAAGAAAAGGTGACAGAACTGCAGCAAAAGTATAAAAATCGAAGCTCTTCTTGGTTTTTTTTTTTTTTTTTTTTTTTTTTTACGCTGCAGCTATGGTTTATTCTATTCTATTAATAAATAAACAACGAAGAAAGAGATAAGAAAAATGTTTTTAGTAACAACTAAAGAAGAAAATGATGCATAATTTACCTGAGAAAGCGGTTAATCATTTTCAGGAGTGGCTAGTGTTAACATGTCATTGGAATATTTATAATTATAGAAAAGTACATAATGCAAATATCGGCTGTGTTTATTAAATACGCAATAATTTTACTGATAGTCTGTTAAGAGAAAACAGTACAAAATGTCTTCCGGAATGAATGAGGAAAATGGCTACGTGCAACACGGGGGGGGGGGGGGGGGCGGAGGATGAAGGCAAAAGCTACTTCAGGCCACGGGGGGTGGAGTTTCAAGGGAGGTCAAAATGGAGTCACGTAGATGATGGACGCTCCATAAGCTACAGAGAAGGACATGCAATCAGGCTTATAACAGCCGCATATCATTTCTATGGAGGATTCTTAGAGGTGTTTATAAATTGTAATGCCTTTTTTGTCATAGATATGTATGTGTAGACTGCTGTAACTCAGAACTTTGATTACCGGTAACAGTATTTTCTGAATACGCGGAGGATATTGAACCATTTCTGTCAGATATATTCCGTAAATCACTAGAAGAGAGAAAAGTACCTTCTAGCTGGAAAATAGCCCAGGTAATTCCCGTTTTTAAGAAAGGAGATCGGAGTGATCCTAGGAATTATCGACCCATATCTCTAACATCGGTCTGCAGCAGAATTCTGGAACATGTCATATGCTCGAACATAATGAAGTTTCTAGATGAGAACGAGTTACTTACACCATGCCAACACGGATTTCGGAAGAAGCGATCGTGTGAAACACAATTGGCCCTATTTTCCCACGACATAATGAAAGTTATCGATGCAGCTTCGCAAGTTGATGCGGTTTTTTTGGATTTTCAGAAAGCTTTTGATTCTGTGCCACACAACCGACTTTTAGCGAAGATTCGAGCTTACGGTATTTCGGCTCAGATTTGCGAGTGGATACGTGATTTTCTAACTGGTCGATCACAATATGTCGTTGTTGACGGGGAAGCCTCATCTAAGATAAATGTTACTTCGGGCGTTCCTCAGGGAAGTGTAATAGGTCCACTTCTTTTCTTAATATTTATAAACGATCTAGGTGACAACGTCAAATGCTGGTTGCAGTTGTTTGCCGACGATGCGGTTATCTATAGGGAAATAAGGTGCTCCGACGACTGTTTAGAAATTCAGCGTGATTTGGATGCTATTTTCGATTGGTGCCGTAAATGGCAGCTTACACTTAATTGCAAAAAGTGCAAGGCAATGCGGATAAGTAACAAGAAGAATCAGGTTGTTCACGAGTACAAAATAAACAATTCACCTGTTGACACGGTTGATTCCGTGAAGTATCTGGGGGTGATAGTACAAAGCAACATGAAATGGGACATGCACATAACTTCCGTCGTAGGCAAGGCAAATTCTAAATTACGATTCATAGGTCGTATTTTGAGGAATTGTAATGCTCAAACAAAGGAGATAGCGTATAAAACACTAGTGCGTCCGCATCTGGATTACTGTTGTGGGGTTTGGGATCCGTATCGCAAGGTTCTGATTGACTCAGTTGAGAGGGTGCAGAGGAGAGCCGCTAGATTCGTGACTTGTTGTTACAGCCCTTATGAAAGCGTCACAGAATTGATACATAGATTGGGCTGGGATAGTTTGGAAGACAGACGACGTAGCTTGCGTTCGAATTTATTGGAGAATATGCGAAAAAATTTAAATTTCGAGTGCAATGAAATACTTCTTCCGCCAACCTATTTAGGTCGCAATGACCGGAGGGATAAGATTAGAGAAATAAGATGCCGTACTGATACTTATATGTATTCCTTCTTTCCTCGCACTATTCGGGATTGGAATGGGCGGGTTTAGGATTGGTGCTTAGCACCCTCTGCCACCCACAATGTTTGTGATTTGCAGAGTATGGATGTAGATGTAGATGTAGACAATGTTCTGTGTTCTGTTACAGGTTGTTACCTGAATCTGTGCGCTGGTTGCTCACCAAAGGACAAACGAAACGTGCGGAAAAGATTCTACGGCGAGTTGCGAAGGTTAACAAAGCCAGTTTTTCAGAAGACAACCTCACCGTGGTTCTACAGACACGAGAGGTGCAGTACTACATCTCTTCTTCATACACGTTAGTTGCTGATAGTTGCTTATCACTATGGTCCATTTGTCACAAATTCCGAGTTGGAAGTATTTTCAGGATGTATTCAAGACAATTTGGCGGTGGCTTGAAAACAATGGTTACGTTTAACATAAACGTAACGTCTTTCAGGGAGTATTAGAACGAATACTAATTCATTTCCAGCAGCATACTGTTCAGTCTGACGGAATGATTTAGATTCCTCCTGCCACAGTCTATTGATTGTTTTGATGCAATTCCCTATTTGTTTCTTCCTGAATCATTTTACTATGTCTCTACTCAAGGAAATAACATGTCTTATAATGCGAACGTCCATCCTATACCTTTCCTTTCATAAGACGCTTTGTAACGTTCACTCCCTCCAACATCTATCTATCTCTTTTATTTTAATCTTTATTTTCAATAATTTTTCTTTTTGCTTCCGAAGTTTGGTAATTATTCAGTGAGCCATACTATGCATATTAAATTGTTAGAAGCAGAAGGGGTTTTTCGTTACAATAAGTAATTTGAAATTACCTCAAACGCAAATTATTCAATAGACACTACAAATGATCTTACGCCAATTATTATCTGAGTACCACACTACCCGGACTACCTACCTATTCCTTCAAAAGCGAAGTTACCCATGTTTACGAGATTAACAAATACACACATTGGTAAAGGAGGATACCTTTGATTTGAACTAATCGTTGAGAATTAATACGGTTTACGTTATTCTGTTTGGTAACGAACGGCCTTCTATCTACATTTCCATTACAAGCCCCAAGGCTGCACCCTACGCCATGCAACTGTCCATTGTGAAGATTGGTAGACTGAGTGCTCCTTTTGTTACGGTGATGGTTTTTAAGCAATTTCCGGTAACGGTAGCCGCGAACTGTTCATTAACAGCTGTCTTCTATAGTTTCGGCCTAGGATGCAGTACCAACTTCAACTTCTTCAACTTAGCAACGGCGAATTGTTATAATGTCTTTGTCTTACGGGGCAAGTTGGAAGCTTCCCAGCAATTTTGCCTCCCATGTCCCAATTTCATCTTCTAAGTTCGTTCTTAGTTTGGAGCCCAGCTAAGGGCTAACATTCCCGCATTATTATGGCTGCTATCCTCTGTCATTTTAAAACTGAGTGCAATACTACAGCTTTTCATTATTCAAGTCATATTCTCTTTCTTTCCTCGTCAGTTTCTTTATTGATACCTACAATCATTTTATATCTTAGTTAGGTGCATGTGTTAACGCGTCCGTTTAATTCTTCAACGATCCATAAGTCACCGATGTAATACTGTTGTGTTACAGCTTCCACAAATGCTTTTCTTCTACCATCGTTTTCAGAACGTTCGAGTTTTCCTTTTAATTTGATTTTAAACGCTATTCTGTAGTTTCACATTTGAATTTATTCAGTCTTCCTCTGGTATTCCGGAAGTCGATGCTTCACTTCCATAAAGCGCTATGTTCTATGCATATAGTTTTATAAAGTCTTTCGTAGTCCTTGAAGCAGGCTGAAATCGCTCTTAATTTTGCTTCTTAACTCCAAGTTGTTCCTGTTATGGTATGTGCTATGCTATTAAAGCATTCATTTATAATTCCCTGCATGACATTTGAGCTGAATATAGACAAAAACATCTCTTTTCTCAATATCTTTTCGTTCCTTTCAATATTTTCTCGGTACTCCAACAATCGTAATGATCTAATAATTATTTGAGAATAGCCTTATTTCATCAGTAAATCTTGGCATACCGATCCTATCTTCTGGATCCTTTGTCCCTCATTCAGATTTTGTCCTCATTCGAGATGAATATCAGTGTTGCCTGAGATGCGTTTTAACTGATATTCGTTCCTCAATAGTCTCTAATTTTATTACAGTCCTCGGATTCTTATACAGAGTATTCTTTTATTCAGGTTTTTAGACCAAAATTCTTCGGAATTGTAAATATAATATGCTATTTCAGGTTTCGAAAAGCATTTTTTAACAAATGCTCAAACGCCTATATTGTATCCCATTTTTTTTTATATTAATCGCAGTGCCAGATTTGTTTCTCTTGTACCAAGAGTTTTGCTATACCATAAAGATCTTCTTCTAACATCTCTTCCAGTTTATTTTAATTCTTCCTTTAATACGCTAGTTAGAATATTTTCTAACCATGTGTGCTCAAATTTATGGTAAGTTAATTTTTACATTCTCACGATTGTGCTTTCTCCGTGACGATAAACGTAATGCATTTATATAAAATTTCGACAAAAGTTTCAGTAATATTTCAGTGCCTACTTCCATCATCTATGAATGAATCTCAACTAATCCTGTTGCTTGTTTGATCTTAAATCTCTCGAATCTCTGTCGAAATCAGTTCCCAAGATTAGATCTCCTTCATTATCATCATTCTTCTTTCGTCACCATATAACAAAGCAAACTGTCCATGTCATACACAATTTCTCGCTGTGCTCTTTCTATCTACCTGCTCATTCTTCTAATCTTAGAAGAGGCTTTCCATCAGTATCCACAATGTTACTAAATTATCGTTTCATTTCACTAAACTTATATTTGATCTTCCTTTATACTGCATCTAATCTACCAACAATCATTTCTTTCTACAATTTTTCGTATTTCTCTTGTATCAATTTTGCTTTGGCTTTCTTGCATTTTCTCTTCATTTAGTTCCTAGAATGTTTGTGGTACTGTTTCGATTCCACAATGGGCGTTATTATCTGAGTCAGTAATTTCAGTATTTCTGCTGTGATCCGAAAACCCACATTCTTTCCTTTCATCCAACGTATCCTTTATTGCTTTAGTTATTTCTCCATTCAACGTGTTCCGCTCTTCTTCAACTAAAGTTCATTAAAGTGTTTCCATAGTTCAGGGATTAATTATTTAGAATACTATTGTATCGTTTAAAATTTTCTTGGGCTAGTTTTCAGTTTTTTTTCTGATTGCTTTCTTATTCTCTTGAATTTCATAAATGTCAGCTGGTGATCAGAGTCAATATTGTTCCTTAATGATTATACACGACTTATGCAATCAAATTAATAAACTGTTTTGTGCCTGTATGGTAAGGTATCAGTTTACTTTCAGCAGATCACAAAACGTTGGTAAGAAATAAATTTTTCTACTTAAGGTACGCCTGCTATAAATGTCAAAATCTTTCGGAAGCTATTCCCTACAACAAAAGTACAACAAGTGATAGACGCTTGCACCGTTACAAGGTCAATTACGACCATATATTACAATGGAGGGAAATTGTTGTGCCCTCTTTTCAATTATTGTAAGCTTTGTACGGATGTATATTACACTTCTGAATATTATAGCGCTGCTGCTGAAATTTTCTACCACTGCTAACTGCACCATTAGCCTAGATGTATGTGAAAAGTTGTCTAAACACCGAAGCTAGGACAATCGGTATACAAGTGGTGATTATACGGGTATTCGAAATTCGAACAAGTCGATCCTAATCGGATGTTATATATCGGCGTTTGAAAGAACGTTTACTAATGGATAGGTGTCAGCATAATAGTGTCTCTTCTTGCTAAGTTTTATTGATTTACTTTTTTGATATTTTTCAACCCAATATTCATTTTCCCCCCCATTAAGCAATGAATAATTCAATTTTTCATGTACCTTTATTTGTACATCAGACTTTCTTCTTCTAGGATTCAGAAAGTGCTGGCGGCGCATGGAGCAAACTACTCAAATCGAAGGTTCTGATAACCCGGTTTATTATCTGCAGTTACTGTTGGTACGTAAGTTAATTAACAATAATTATACATTACTATTAAGAAAAAAATTACATAATATTGTTTCAGTCAGATCCAACACCGATATGTAGGCCTAACTATTAGAATACCAGCTCCTATTTTATATGCTTTATGTGTGTATACACTGAAGTGCCAAAAGTTATGGAATACCTCCTGGTATCGATTGGGAACCCCATTTTGCCCGGCGAGGTGCAGCAGTCCGATGTGGTCAATAAGTCGTCTGAAGTCCCCTGAGAAAATATTTGTCCATGTTTCCTATCCTCTACAACCGTCCATAAATGCGAAATTGTTGGCGGTGCACGACGTTATGCACGTACTGGCCTTACTATCATGTCTCAGATAAAACCGATTGGATTAATTTCCGGTGATAAAGGTGGCCATATCCTTCGCTGGAATTGTCTAGAATGTTCCTCAAGCTTATCGGGAACGATTTTGGCTCGATTACGTGGCCAATTTTCGTCCTGGAAAAGTTCACCGTTTTTGAATATTAAGGCTATGGAAGTAAATTGGTAAAAATAAATTCGAGTGGTTGTAATGACCTAGTGACAGGGTTCATTATCGGCTGCGCAATCAGCCCCTATCGTAGTCGCCCAGCCTAACCTGGTATTCCTACCGGATACAGGGGACCTACAGCTTAATGTTGAATCCGAACCACGGAAGAACTATGCAAGCTGCGCCAGAGGTGAAGGTCGGGTTAAAAGCCTCTGAAAATCTCCGCCGTGAGAGGGAGTCGAACTGGGAGCCTTTCGAACTCCATTCAGACGCCTTAACCAGTGAGCTACCAGGCCGCTCTCTCAGGAAATAAAATTATATATTGCTATAGTTTTAGCCAGTTGTTTATTAAGGCTAAGGAATAACGCAGTTAAAAATGAAAATGAAAAAGATTTGTTGTAACTGTTGTAAAATCTCCTCACAACGTAAATTTTCGTTCAATAGTTTTTAAAATCATGTCGATAGTTGTTTTCGCTAAAGACGATGTAGTTTCAGTGCTTTATTACCATCCCAATTCTAGCTAACAGACTCAATGTGAAGGTGGAAACAGCAGTTTGAAGGCCGAGCTAAGCTAAACAGATTAAATAACGTGCCTTTGTTTCTGCATAAGTTTGTACCGATGAATATAGTTAAGTCAAAAATGAAGATGATAGACGGAACCGAGCGTGGTGGCTGAGCGGTTAACGCTCTGGCCTCGTATTCGGGAGGACGCCGGTTCAAATCCACGTCCGGACATCCAGATTTGAGTTTTCCATGGTTTTCCCAAACTACTCCGGCGAATGCCGGGATGCTTTTTTACAAAAGGCCATGGCCGAATTCCTTCCAGTTCCTTGTCTCCCATCCTTTCCCGCCTCTAATGAGCTTGACGTAGACGAAGCGAAAGATAGATAGAAGTGATTTACCATTGTTTTCCTATTTATTTTCAATTTTGTGCTAATACGAACAGAATAATAGATTGCTATTTTAACGTACTGTACGTAAATAGATTTGAAAGAAAAAAGAACAGATAGGTGACATCGCTTTGTAATTGACAGTAAAGGAAACGTTCAACAATGGTGAACAGTTGTATCTAATACGTGAATCAAACAAAATTTCAATTTTGCTGATTGAAGGCATTGTTCGCAAGGTGCTTAGTAATCTATGTGTATTGTGTAAGTTTTATCTAGCTTTTTTCCGTCAATTATTGACATCCAAAGTGTTGGCGGAAGCATTAACGCACATCCACAATGTATCTACAGAGGAGCGAGATGTGCTGGTTCAATTTACAGTTTTATCCAATTTGTTTCGCAGTCATCTAGGTTGAACTGTCAGCATATCACCCAGCAGAGTAAACGTTGAACATCGCTACCAGCTGACACTACAGTACATGAATGAGAGTAACGACAATTGATCGGCAGTGATACTCATAAGTAGGCAAGAGAAGACAGTACATGTTATCTAAAGAGAGCGGTTTCATAACTTAATGTATTTCATGGTACTAAGACCGCCTTTAATTCTGTCCTACACATGTTTCCCTCGTTTAGCCCAAATCCACCAACGTAGCTGCGCGGGTTAAGACGCCCCACATTGGATAGGGGAGGTACAACGGGACCAGGTACGAGTCCTGTACCCCACGTACCGTCCGTCCTGTTTGCGAGTGAATGCTGAGGTGGTCAGCAATCTCTGCCGCATGAACTACACAAAAAATAAGCTTATCATACAAACACGAGTTGTACTTTCGATTCCTTACTACAATAAGTTCCCTCGACGGAGGTGATAGACATTTGGGTGCACGGCAGTGCACCCGCCAAGTCGAGTCAACGGCGGCACTGTCTACCCTTTTCTCCAAGCGATTCGGGACATTTTTGAACCTCAATTTCTTCTGTCGTATTTATGCTACATGTCTCAAATTTCTGCTATGCATAGATGTCAGCAATCTTAGCAAACGTACTAAATTTTATTTTGTTACTGTTCTTAGTTCGTATGTTATTCGGATGCAAACTACAGCGATTTTGTCACTCACTCACTCACTGACTGACTGACTGATGATCATCAAAATTCTAAGGCACTTCCCGTAGCCGTAGAAAGCTGAAATTTGGTACACAGATAAAATTTTATCCACATATTACAAGAAAAGTCTAAAACTCGTAAATTTCCATATACCTACCCCTAACGTGAAATCAGTTTTTGCCCTAATTACTTTATAAACCTCAGATTTTCACTGTAGAGTGAGCTTGATATGTTTAACTAATATATTTAATTTTACTTCTTTCCATTTCTTATTTTTGAAGTTATTGAAATTCAAAATTTTATTTTGGCACAACACCCCGACATCAAAATTCCACTGTACTTACAGTAATCCTAAGAACAAGTAATTTGGTACACATACGTGGTTTCATCCCTAAATCACCAGAAAAATCTGATATTGGAGTTTTTCCCCGTATTTATTGAATTACAGTCGCAAACATGAAAAATTCTGGCACATATTTGCGGCTTGATTACTTTGCTCCTGATGAAGCTACAAACCTGATATTGCCATACTATATAGAGGCAAGCAAGTTTAACCAAAGCCTTAATTTTTACTTTATTCCTATTATTATTTTTGAAGTTATTTGTTATTTATTTGAGGTGTTAGTTAAACCAGCTGCAATGTTCATTGCTCGGTTACGACGCACATTAATTGTTTGCACAGAGTGGGGCATTGTTGGTAATGATATTGCTAATTTTCCCTGTAATTATTGAATGGCAACCCAGACGTGAAACGTTCCAGTACATATTTGCAGGTTAATTGCGTTGTTCTGGACGAAGCTATATGCTCAAACCGTCGAACCTGTCTAATGAAGAGAATCAATTTCCAACATATTTAAAAACAGAAAAACAAAAGAAGGTGCGGGGATGTGTGTGTGTGTGTGTGTGTGTTTGGTTGGGGGAGGGGGATGTTTAACTAAGGGTGGATTTATTTCAGCTTGATCTTTTCTTCTTTCTTTAACATGAGCATCATATTCTTGGGTTCTAATAACTTAAGCTGCTCGTGTTCTGCTAGAGCTACACTTTAGGCCCGCAAGGCATATCAAAAAATAAGACAAAATAAACTGGTGCCAGAAACTTTTAGGCAACACAAAATAATTGTACAGTGCAGAGCAAATCGACCTCTATACTAAATAATACGTTTTGTCTCTAAACGAAATTTACTAACAAATCACACACGCGAGAAACACAGCTTGAGCAACCGACGGAACATTACAGACTAACATACGCATTCGTCTGTATGTCACCATTCGATAAGGTCTCAAGATTTCGTGACTACAACTGTTGTTCATACAGAAAATAATAAAAATAATAATAATAATGTTCTGTGTCCTTCCTACAGATACAAAGTATTTCCTTGTCAAATTCAATCATTATCGATATAGCCATTTAGTCGTCAAAACGTAACTAAAAGACAGAGACCTACTTCCGCATTTATGATATTAGCACTGACCACTGATTAATATAGCGTAAATAAGTGCACATGTACAGCATTCCACCCATAAATTTGTGATATCTACAGCTTAACATGGAATCCGAACAACCAAGCGTCCAGGCGTGGCTAATACGATCAAAAACAACTCTTGAAAATGTTTGCATCTACCGAGATTTGAACCGAAGACCACGGTCCAAATATCAGCAAGCAAGCGGGTTAACCAGCGAGCTACCAGACAGCTATGCGGAAATGTACTACAGAGACGTAAACAACCTACTCTTCTGTCTATTGCTGATCAGTAATATTTCAGAAATATGTAACATGTATTATTTATACAGAAAAAAGTATGTTTTGTCCATCCTAATGACAAATAGCATCTCTTGTCAAATTTCATCACGATAGGATTAGCAGTTTAGCCCAAGAAATGTAACAAAGAGACAGATAGACAAAGTTACTTTCGCATTCATAATATTAGTTTAGATTTATTTTAGACTTGTCAAAACCGAAAGAAATCTTGGGCTTTTGTATATTTAAGCTTGATAATGCTGCGCATTTGTATTTACACAGGTTACCTAAAATATGGCACGCATAATGGCCAACTGGCCATATAATATGTGCACTCTTTTCTCTCTGACATACTAATCAACAAACTCTTTGGCCACGTGACATAATCGAGCGAACATACAAAAAAGTTTATATAATATAGAGGCAGATAGCGGTGATTTATCTGGATATTGCAAAGTGAACCCTGAGCGTAGGGATACGTTTGAGTACAGAAGTTACAAACAAATCTCAACTGGTTGCTGGACTAGCAGCTTTATGACACAGCACGATATTGTCAACTTCAAATGGCTCTTCTCAGACTCATCAGTAAATTTAATTCCCCGTATTTATTTAATTGCAATCCCAAATATGAAAAATTCTGGCACATATATGCGGCTTAATTATTTTGCTCCTGATGAAGTTACACGCCTAAAAATTTTTCAATGAATAGAAATCAGCAATTTTAACTAACACCGTAATTTTACTTTATTCCTATGCTTAGTTTGGAAGATGTTAGTAATTTATTTGATGTGGTAGTTAAATCAGCGGCAATCCGCATTGCTCGGCTAAGGCGTACAATCTTTGTTTTCAGAAAGTGGGGCATTTTTGGTAATGTATATTGATATCTTCAATTCTGAAATGTTCTTATTCGCCGATTTTCAAATGGACTCATTACATTTGAGCGGTGATTTAGAATAAGCGATAAACTTACAAAAGTAAATGAGATCCCACAAAAACAATTCTTGTAAAAATAGGCCAAGTCTCGTGTTCGTGTAGTGACAAAAAGTTATGAGATCTTATTCTGAGCCAAGTCTACACTTTACAGTTGTATTCACTTCACTTTACGAAACAGAATTGTTTCTCTCGGTGTCATAGATCGTTTATTTAGAATTAAAAAAATTCTGGTGACTTGGCCATTATGCACGTCATAATTTTTATTGAAATTGTTGGCATAATACATACTTGTCAAATTCGAAAAAGAGCGAGCGATATCTTGCCTTTTACAAATTTATAGGTTTGATGAAGCAGCACCATTAACTAAAACATGGCACGCATAATGGCCAAGACACCAGAATTTTTTTAATTCTAAATAAACGATCTATGACACCGAGAGAAACAATTCTGTTCCGTAAAGTGAAGTGAATACACACTGTAAAGTGTAGACTTGGCTCAGAATAAGATCTCATAACTTTTTTGTCACTACACGAACACGAGACTTGGCCTATTTTTTACAAGAATTGTTTTTGTGGGATTTAAATTTACTATACATCAAAACATGCTCAATTATACATCATTTGTTTTATATAGCAGCATAATTGGCTTCCGAGCACTCAATGCACCATTTGGAAATTAAATTTTAAATCATTTTGTTGAAGTAATTTTAATTTCAAATAATTTACAGAAAAGAACTCTTTCATCTGTACTATAATACTCCTCTACAAATTCCCTTACGTAACTCCATAACTTTGCACTTTCAGAAAATTTTGTTTTGAGAATGTCGGTGGCCTACTATCTGATCCACTGCAGATTTAACACTGACTGATGATTATTTTCAAAAGTATTTCATTGAGACATTGATTGAAGCGGTTCGACACAGGCATGCTGCTACCTTTTAGAGATTAAAAGGCGGGCGGGACATTACGTTTAGAGAGTAACAATAACGTATAATTTTAATTCTCAACTCGTGAATTCTGACCAATTCATTGACAGTTTGTAATGTTTTTTGCTCCAATGTATAACAGAAGTACAGTTCTGTGAATAATTACCTTAATTTCTTCTAATGTATTCCCGGTACTGTTAAAAAAATTACCAGATTTTTCCTCAAAATATGACTATATGACCATAAATATTATCTTAAAATAATCAGAACTAGTAATATGACCTGAATATGCACTTATATGCTATATTTAAATATAATCAGAAACGTTTAATCAGGTTTAATTCAGCAATACAGCTAAATAAGGCAGGAAAAAATATGACTTGTCATAAATACTCAAACCCTAGTTATAACATAGCAGTTAAACGATTGATAATAATCAGTACAAACATTTCTGTGATAAATACTGACTTAAATGAATAACTTAACAAACTTCGGTGTCAAAGTTCAGTATTCTCTTATTAAATAAATAGTGGCTGATCATTGTTGGAATGAAAAAGAGGAGTATTGTAGTAATTTAGTTTAGGACAAAAAATTAGAAGAAATTAGAATGAAATTTAAAGTGAATCTGTAACTTAAGGTTCAGAATAAGTAGCTGAATATCTGTTGAGCAATAAACCCCAATTCTCGGTATGTCTGGCTTCCTGACTCTGCCCACGGGTTCCATATTTCACTCGTGTCCTGATATAATCTGCTGCGAGCAGCTTTGAAGCTCCCACGCGGTTCCAGGAATTTTGCGCTGCTAGTGGCCTATCAAGAGCGCTTCAGGGCACGTTTCAATGGAGGATATATTACTGTCTGCGTCTTGTATACAGGTTCTTGATAAAGGACCATGGAGATATGAAATATTAATAAGTTCAAACACTGTACCAGCGAAATATCTCTCGCTAATTTGGGCAACTGGTTACAGGATTTGTAGCGAAACAGCCGTTGGGAAGTGCAATATCAGTTTTGTAACTTTGTCTTTTGTTCTGCAGTTTCGGGTAGTTGGTTATTCTCGTAGCCTCTGGGGCACAAAGGAATCCTTGAACTCACTGAGTATCGCTTTTATTCTACTTCAACAGAAAATCCATTAACTAATGAATTGTCCACTTTGTGGTTTTGAAACGGAGTGTTGTGTTATTTTTCAACTTTTCTGTAGAATTATTTATAGCTAACATATTTCAATGAACGCTCACTATGCGTAAATTTATTGACGTGCAACTTCTTTGGCCGCGGTACGGAGATATTTGCTAGCGTTACAGGATACGTTTTTTTTTTTTTAAAAAAAAAACTGCTTAACGTCTCCTATAACAACTAGGTCTTTAGAGACGGGAAAGGATTGGGGGCAAGGAATGGGAAGGATTTCGGCCATGGCCTTTTGAAGGAAGCATCCCGGAATTCACCTGGAGTGATTTGGGGAAACCATGGAAAACCCAAATCTGGATGCCCGGACGGGGATTCGAACCACCGTCCTCCAGAATGTGAGGCCAGAACGCTAGCCGTTACACCACCACGCTCGGTACAGGATACGCGTTACGGGTTACGCGTTACAGCTTACGCGTTACGCGTTACGCGTTACACGATCAGTCCGCATGCACCGCAACGCTCTGCATTTGCGTGGAACTTTGATAATCACCTGTGTAATGTGAAATAGGCAGGAACGCTTAAACTGTAGGACTCCTATACCCGATAGGATTACCGGGTTAGGTTGGTTAGCCAATTCGTAGTGAATCGAAATTTCTGTCACTTTGTGGCCGAACAATCCTTCGCGATCTCCCGGCCAACTATGCCATACGATCACTTGATTTGATTGTATACTGAGATTATAGATGGAATTTATAAGCAGGTATAATGGTGACAGTGAAATCAATTTTTTCTAACAATTACTATATTTTTGTCATCCGTAGAGAAGTTAATGGGACTTGTACGTGAATAACTGTCAAAAATTCGATTTTAATTTTTGATATAAAAAACTCTCTGTAGTTTTCTAAACAAGAAAAAGTTTACTTTAAGGATATTGGACCGAAGGAAGACCCAAAATTACAGAAATTTAAAAGTGGCTGCACACACGACTACGTCCCGATGCCATGCAGACAGCTCTGTGAAAAAGAGAATTTTGGTATAACTTATTTTGTTTTTAGGGATTTTTAGTCGCTAATGTTGGCTAGCCTGTGAAAGCACCATAGTTGCTTCGCTTTTGTTTATACAGAGAGTTTAGTCATTGTTCTGATGCTGTTTTGCCGCGAACATTTGTGTTTACAGTTAAGTAATAGTGATTGTGATCGTGCATTTTTTCTTCTACTTCAAAACAATGGGAAGAATTCTAAAGTTCGATGTTAAACAACGGAAATTCTATGGAAATCGGTCACTAAACGTATTAGCTCTGCTAATACTGAAATAGCACAATTCCTGCAAGTGCTTCAAAGAAAAAACTGAAATATATGGACAATGATTGAGACAATATTAATGCTGGTAAAATAGAGATGACAACTATTGATTCAGGTTGTGTAATTTCTGAACTCTGAATTTCCTGAAAGTTATATTTTTTAATGTTCTTGTACACATAAGCTGAAAACTATTAAAGATATGTAGCTGGAATTTTGTATACTGTTTTAAATTATACCTAACTAAAAAGTAGACTACTCTTGTTACTTAAGTTTCAAAATCAAATATTTTAAAAGAAAAGCTATGAGTTAAATTCCAACAGTTTTGATAGTCAAATTTAAAAAAAATTATTGACCAATAACTTATGTCAGTACAATCTTTTTAATCTGTTTTTAAGATAATAGTATAAATAAATTCAAGGAAAAAATCAAGCTTCTACTCTGTTTGTTTATTGAGATATGTGTACCTATGATGTATATAAATAATTTACTTACTTTATTTCACATGCAACACAAAATACAATTAATAAAAAAAAGTTTCAAACCAAATGCTGTAGTTCAAACATCAAAATGCTCCCAAAAAATGTTTTTAAAAATGGTTAAGATTGCATGGGCTTATGGTGAGCTACACTGTTTAGAACACTGACAAATTTTTCAAGATTTTCCTGGTGTTCACAGACTAGTCCCCTTAAGTAAATATGACAAATTGTGGTTCAGAAACCTCGATAAGAATTTGTAGATGATGCATGTGAAGATGTTATTCACTGTGCCTCTGTTGGTTGATGCAGGATGACTTGTACGCTGCTGTACTACGGACTGTCACTGAACTCGGTGTCTCTGGGCAGCGACAAGTACGTCAGCTTCCTGGCAGTGTCCGCCGTGGAGTTGCCGTCCTATGTTCTCGCCTATCCCATCATCCGCAGTCGCCTGGGCAGGCGTCTCGGCTTGGTCGCTACATTGCTGCTCAGTGGCCTCTGTTGCTTCGCCTTCGTCGCCGTTCCAGAAGGTAAAATCCCCGGCAGATATGTCGAGACATCATCGGCTAACAAGCAAGGTAGAAAGGCAAATTTGAGAAAATCTATCACTAATACTCGAGCGATATTGAATACCACGGAAGACGTAAGGTTCCCTTACAGTCTCAATGTGTGTTTATAATTTCCCTTTTCAATGAAGGCAAAACTAATGGAATTTTTGTCTCCTGGGCCGGATTTATTGTTTACTCGGTTGTTCAAACAATGCCGCCTTAAGCTGATTAGAACCGAGCTATTGGCACTTTGCTGCGGTCTTCTTCAGAATAACATAAGCCAGCGTTGGCGTGGCGTTGCAGGACAACCTAATAGACACTATTTCCGGACGCGAAAATCTATTTCATACACTAAATAGGCTTCCCTTTAGGGGAAACAAATTAAATATTAATTCCTATAATTTTAAAACATTTGTTGTCGTGAGAATTCATTTAATGTCTCTCCAAAAACTCACATTCTTCATCCATACACAAATTATCTCCACCCTTCAGAATATATATGTCAGGATTATTGTTACGAGATAAAGTACAAGACACAACATATGCAGCATTTAGGAAGATCAACGTATAGATTGTATGAGAAGTGAGAAGAGTGTATACTTATAGCAAAGTTCTTATAGAAAAAAGGGATAGATTCGGAAAGATTTTTTTAAATCACCGTATTTACTCCGAGAAGAAAAGTGTAAGCTGAAATCTGTGAAAAGTATGTGAGTATAACTGTGACCTATTTCTTTTTTTTTTTTTTTTTTTTTGCTTCTGGCTTTACGCCTCGTCGACGTCGAGGTCATTAGAAGTGGGAAAGTAGTGGGGGATAGGAATATGAAGGAATTAGGGCATGGCTTTTGAAGGAATCTTCCCGATATTTGCCTGGACTGATTTGGGAACACCATGGAAAACCCAAATCTGGATGGCTGGACGGGGATTCGAACGCACGTCCTACCTAGTGCGAGGCCAGAGCGCTACCGTTCACACACCACGCTCGGGTTTTTGTGACATTACATACGTCCAGAGGACAATAACGGTTGCAGCAGATTTCCTTGCCCCCAGTTGCCAACAATGCTATCTCGAACATTAAATAAGAAAAATATGTGGAAACTATTGATCACATACGACTGCATTGCTGTAGAAAAAAATGAGAACATATTGTTCAAAAAAACTGAGGCATACAGAAATGTGTTGTAATATTTGTAAGCAATATGATATAGCTGCAGCAGACACACAACATAATAATAACACCTATTTTATAATCGTGTAACGCCAATATAAAAAATCAAGGAACAGAAAGAAAAATTGCAGCGAAAGGTTCAAGGGGGAAGTAATAGAGGTTAGTGATGACATTACCCTTCCAGTTGATAAGAATGAAGATGTGGAAAGTGTGCTGAATGGGATGAACGAAATAATAGTTTAGTATTTTTAAATAAACGCAAAGCTAATCTGGAGGGTAAAGTGAGCAAAAATCACAGCGGTAACGCGAGTCTATAAATCAAATGTAGAACAAACGCAGTGGGAGATAAGAAATCTAAAATTGCAAGAGATGCCTGAAGCAGAGATAATATCAATGGGAGATTAATACTAAAAAGAAGAACTTTTCTTAAGATAATTTACATAAGCGAGCATTGGACATTATAGAGGCAAGAAATAAGAGAAACTGAAACATTCGAAATGAATGAAACATTAAAGAAAGTGGAAAATTAGCTGTACCAATAGGGAACGGAGTGAACACATTGTGGAAAAATTTACTAAGAAAGGAGGTATGCCAGGAAAAAAGCAAAATAGTAGATATTCTGAGACATGAAATCAATTGCATTGTTAATGGAGCGTACTTGTTAAAACACCTAGCGTATTGGGTGAGCGGTAACGATCTGCTCTCCCATTCGGAAGGACGCAGCGGTATCCAGATTTTCGTTGTCCATGATTTCCCAAAATCACTCCAGGCGAATGCTGGGATGGTTCCTTCAAAAACCCTGACCAAATTCCTTCCCATTCCTTGCCCCCAGTCCTTTCCCGCCTCAAATGACCTCGACAGCGACGAGCTATAAAGCCATAATAAAACAAAATGTTATGTGACGTAGATAGTTCGGAACGTAGGTATTATCTTGTGGAGGAAGATATCATCGCAGGATACAATGGAAATTGGATTTATATTAAATGAATCTAGAAACTGATGACAAAAATTTCATATTCAATATTTTCTGGTCTATTTTGACGGCCGATATTTCCTATTGAAAGAAATAATATAATTTTAACTGTTGTTTCTTCGAGTAGAATGCTTAACATTACATTTGATACGAAGGAACTGAAATAGCTTAGTGAGGATATCGGCGTATAAAATAAAGGAGTGAAAATCTATTTTTGTACGCTCAAATACACCGTGAAATTTGTATCAGCAAGATAATATGTATAATTTTTTACCAAAACACAACACATAATACACGTTTCCGGTTTCAGATATGCATTGAGCTGAACATCGGAACTATTTTAGTAAGAAAATTTCAATCATTTTTAAGTTCATACACCGTTTATTATTCATTGCAACGATAGGAATGACAATTGAAACGTTTCTTCTACTACGAGTGTGGAGTGTATATATAAAAAAATACTTTCCATAGAGCATCACATTTCAGTCCATTACACTAATGGAAAAACTTGATTATAAAGAGTAGTACACTATACATTTCTATCGTCTTCGGTAAATACACAGACGGAAAAAAAAATCCCAACACCAAGAAAAAATTATTGTAGAGTAATGAAATTTGGACAATGCATTTGTCAAGTTAACATGTTTAATTGATTAAATTTTCAAGATCACAGGTTAATTTAAGCTCAAGAAAATGCATTTCAAATGTGAAATACTGTTAAATTAATAGCCGGTGTAACCTCCAGAATTTTGAATGCAAGCCTGCAAACGTGAATGCATTGTGTCATACAGGTTTCGAATGTCACTTTGTGGTATGGAGTTCCATGCTTGTTGTACTTGTGCTGTCAATACTGGGACGGTCAGTGCTGGCTGTGGATGATGCTGGAGTTGTCGTCCAATGATATCCCATACGTGTTCAATTGGAGACAGATCTGGTGATCTCGCAGGCCAAGGTAACATGTCGACACTCTGTAGAGCACGTTGCGAGACAACAGCGGTATGAGGGCGAGCGTTATCCTGTTGAAAAACTCCCCCTTGAATGCTGTTCATGAATGGCAGCACTACAGGTTGAATTACCAGACTGACGTACAAATTTGCAGTCAGTGTGTTTGGTATAACCACAAGAGTGCTCCTGCTGTCATAGGAAATTGCTCCCCAGACCATGACTCCAGGTGTAGGTCCAGTGTGTCTAGGCCGCAGACAGTTTGGTTGCAGGCGTTCCCCTGGCCTCCTTCTGACCAACACTCGGCCATCACTGGCACCAAGGCAGAACCTGCTTTCATCAGAAAACACAACAGATCTCCACTCCGTCCTCCAATGAGCTCTGGCTTGACACCACTGGAGTCGCAAACGGCGATGGCTTGTAGTCAGTGGAATGCACGCTACAGGGCGCCTGGCTCGGAGCTGTCCTTGAAGTAACCGATTTCCTATGACAGCAGGAGCACTCTTGTGGTTATACCAAACACACTGACTGCAAATTTGTACGTCAGTCTGGTAATTCAACCTGTAGTGCTGCCATTCATGAACAGCATTCAAGGGGGAGTTTTTCAACAGGATAACGCTCGCCCTCATACCGCTGTTGTCTCGCAACGTGCTCTACAGAGTGTCGACATGTTACCTTGGCCTGCGAGATCACCAGATCTGTCTCCAATTGAACACGTATGGGATATCATTGGACGACAACTCCAGCATCATCCACAGCCAGCACTGACCGTCCCAGTATTGACAGCACAAGTACAACAAGCATGGAACTCCATACCACAAAGTGACATTCGAAACCTGTATGACACAATGCATTCACGTTTGCAGGCTTGCATTCAAAATTCTGGAGGTTACACCGGCTATTAATTTAACAGTATTTCACATTTGAAATGCATTTTCTTGAGCTTAAATTAACCTGTGATCTTGAAAATTTAATCAATTAAACATGTTAACTTGACAAATGCATTGTCCAAATTTCATTACTCTACAATAATTTTTTCTTGGTGTTGGGATTTTTTTTTCCGTCTGTGTATATATGATATTTGCGTATTATATTTGTGTAACTTAATTTAGTTCGTTTGATTTGTGTTTGTCCAGAGCAGGAAGCGGTGAGCTTGTGCCTGTACCTGCTGGGTAAGATATCGATCACGATTGCCTTTACGGCGATCTACATCTTCACAGCGGAGGTGTTCCCGACGGAGGTTCGCAGTTCCCTGCTGGCCGGCTGCTCCATGTTCGGTCGCGTAGGCAGCCTAGTTGCACCGCTTACTCCACCGCTGGTCAGTATTACAGCAAACACAGACACATGATTTACTGAGTATAGGGATCTGATATTTTATATACCCTATCCCTAGAGCATACAAATCATTCCTCAGCCAAGTTAGCACGTATTATGTAAATCCAGGAATACTGACCGCAGTACTGTTGTGACTAGCTCTTCTGGCCCTGGAGTTTTGTGAAACTGTTTTACTCGCCTTTTGGCGTTCGTAATGTGATGTAAAATAACTGCGACTAATGGAATTCTCATTACCCACCTTTCGGCCTTGTGCTATAAAATGCCACCACACTGGAATTGGAAAGATATAATGGACATAAGTTCGAATCTCAAGTTATCGACAAAATAATAGTCCTCCTGTAATCCGGCACATATATGATGGTGACTATACTAGTCAACGTAGGTTGATGCAATCCTGTTTCAGTCCACACTACGTGAGTCAAACAAGATGATGAAATACTGTCCAGCTATATTTGTCACTCCATTTTGTGCCGTATTTATAGGGTATGGCGTATTATTATTTAATATTTGCCACAGAGGGACGAATACATTTTTCTTGGGCGGTAAATAATTTTTCGAGACACAAGGTGAATATACTGCACGGGACTAAGCATCTTACGTGCTCAAAAATCATCTGCTGCCGTTCGACGATTCAGCCTATAGCTGAAAATAATCTTTCGTAACCAGAACAGACAGTTGTGCAAATATAAGCTTTTGACTGCAGATTGTCGGGAATTTGAAGAAGCTCTGAAAACGAGTGTGTCCTAGGAAACTAATGTACTACAATCTGAGAAAGGACAGCAAAGGTGAGAAACGGAACAACAGTCAATTGACTCAACAACATACAGTATTCAGCGTGTTTCTCAATGTAGCAACTCGTATTTTTAAACAGGAAATGTTACGACAAGCATATGTATTTCAATCCCTTGTAATAGAGTAGAAGGATCGACAGATTTTAGTGGTCAAGAACAAACAGCTGAGCCTTCTTGAAGTTACAATCCATTGTTCGCTTCAAGGGTTCGCAGTGAATAGACACCCACGCGGTGAACGGCTGTATTGTCTCTCGCGGCGCCGGTGAGTTTTTGTAGTCTCATTGGGTGGTACGGTAGCTTTCTTTGTTACAATGGCTGATGCGGGAGCAAGCCATAATAAATGACCTATTATCACCTTCAGAAGTCGCAAGAGATCATGTTACAATAGGAGCGAATAATCGCCTGCAAAGAAAATTTATCGTCTTCAATCAAATTTCTTTGTGAGTCAAGTTACAACTGGTGCTTGGGAAGGGAGACGTGATCCTAGCTGTTTTGTGGAGGCTTAGCGACAGCAAGTTGTCTCAGAGTATCGCCGAAAGCAATCAATTAACTATAAAACGAGCCATTAATCACCTGTCAAAAATTTTCTCACGCTTGGGCTTTATAGCTTTTTCTCCTACTACTAACAACCCAGCAGACTTTTTTTTTAAATTTCATGATATAAGAATAATGAAATTTCATATGGACTTAAGAAATAATGAGATACAATTATCGTACTGTAATACAATAATTTGGAATTTTTTACATTGGTTACTATATGAACTGAATACCTCCTGTCAAAAGCAAAATTCCGTAATCAGTAAGTCTCGAATCTAGAACGCCGAGAACAGTATATTAATTACCGTCCTGGTGTCTCGTGAAAAGTATTTGTTTGCGGATATGCTGTGATTAAATAAAGTGTTCACTTCATTTATTTTATTCTTTCAGTTACGAAAAATATTGAATGTCTAGTTTCTGAGTTACTACTTAATGACATATACAAGTATGATAAACATCAATCAGAAATGTTTGAAACTGGATACAGTCTTTCTTTGTGGTGGAGTTCAGATGTAGGACTCATATCTCAGAGGCATTTTTTTTAAGCTTCATCCATCATATCGCGCCCCCTTTATACAAAATAAAGTGTATGAAACTAGCCTTCTTCTTGCTTAATGTACATTTCGTGCAGAGAAATCAACGGCAATAATCTCATTTATCCTTTTCTGTACTCATTTTTTCCACGAGCGATTAGGGAATGGAAAAGGAAGGATTTACCAGACGCTAAAACTTAAAATCCGAAGGGAGCAGTTCTCGATAAATCACTTTGGCCATCCTGATCTGGATTTTCCATGGTTTTCCCAGATCACTCCAGGCGAATAAGGGGATGGTTGCTCAAAATAGCCCATGGGTGCTTGCTGCCATATCCCGTATATCCCTTCTAAACTATTACGCCTTCGGATAGTTGCAATGCACACACCGCCACACACTTTTAGTGAATCGGTGAGTAATAATAGTAATAGTAAAAAGATCTTCCATTTTCTGTAATAATGGCTACGTTTCCTTATTCATGTTTTGTAATAGTTGATTTTAATTGATATCACTTCATTGTTCTCTTTGTTCAAAAATGAGGACTGATGCTGTCAGTATATAGATTATTGCAGTTATACGTGAAAGAACTGGTCTCAGCTATGTTATTGTTTCTCCAATTCATTCCGTTCTCAATTGTTGACATCATAAATTTCATTTTTTCCTATTTTTCGTACATTTCCTTATTTCTGACTTTTCCAAACATTTCGTTTAGTACTTGTCACTTAAATTAAATGTGCTTCGGTTAAATAGCTTCACCGTTGGGATTTCATGACTACTGGTTTTAAAAGCAAACGCAGTGGATGGCTTTTATCTATCTGCCAGGTGACTGAAATAAATCAAGAGCATCTCGTATGTTGTAGTTAAAAAAGATTCCATATTTTTTGCATTAATTTTCAGCTACCAAATTTCATACGACCTGATCAGAAAAATGTTCTGTGTAAATATAGGCAGCTAACATGGCTATAATACCTCAGATAATATGCTTACTTTAATGAATTCTCCAGTTTACTAGCACCAGTAATATCAGTGCACACCTTCACGTTTAAATAGATGTTTAAAGCAAAATTAGCAGCTTATTTTATTAATTTATTTTTTTGTAATTTCTTCATGATATTCAGGCTTTCCTGGCAACGTATTCTGATTTCATTCTCAAGCGTATTAAACGTTTTTGTATCTGATAAATAAACGGTAAAGATATCACAGAATGAATATAACAAATATTTAAAACCACTGCTGTCCTAGGCGGAACTCGAACCGGCCTCCCTGCGAGCTGAGGCACACGCTTTAGTCACATAACTGCCTGGGCCAGTCTCATGACTCAGATAACTCGTCCCGAAATTTCAACCCACATCACTGATGTAAACACGATAAGGTAATTCATACCGCTCGAACACGGGTAGGAGAACAGCATATCTGGTATATCACAACCAAGTTTTATGCAGAAATATGTTAGCTCCTTTAAAAACTATATAACTAATAAAGAATTTTACGGCGGTTGTTAAGGGACTAAAATGATTTCATCACCTCTAGCTATTCACTTTGTTTTCCAGTCCGTACAACTCACAACAGTGGCTACTTCACTCTATGGTTATTAATGCGCACCAAGCGTGGTGGGTGAGTGGTAACGCGCTGGCATCGCATTCGGGAGGACGTATGTTCAAATCTCCGTCCTACCCTCCAGAAGTCAGTTTTCTGAAATCAGTGCAGGCGAATGCCGGGACGCTTCCTTCAAAAGACCATGGCCGAATTCTTTACCTTTCCCTGCCCCAGTCATTTATCTCTTCTGATTACCTCTACATCGAGACCCAGTCTTTATTAGGTATATATCAAAGAACCGGTGTTAGGTGCTAATTCGATTACAGTCTGTATCAATTTTACACAATGGGTTAAGTGCCGCAGTTCAACGGTCGTCCTGAAATTCAGGCCGGGTAGAGAGATGTTTACTACCAAATTGAATGGTTGCAGCGTTTAGTTACCTAAGTACCTGATTCCCCAGTATGGTTATTAAAAGGCTCAACAGCTACTCTGATGCCTTCATAGATTTTCCCATAGTTTCCTCGCCCTGCTTCTCGTCAATCAGTTTTTGCGTTGCAACGAACTGCCTCTATTTTTCCTCACAAAAGTTAATTCTGAATTATTTTTTTTCGTGCTTTGTTTAGGGATATGTGTTATAGTAGTTGTAGTTCTTCTGTTTTACAAAGGAATTTGGTATTTATTTACCCAAGGCTTTACGGCTCGTCGACAATGACGTCATTAACAAAAAACAACAAAAATACGAAAATAAAAAAAAACACCAAAAAAACACACGAAAACCACAAAAAAACACACAAGATAAAAACATCACAAAACCCCAAAAAACTAAATGTAACGGTTTAGAAGAAAAGGAAGAAAAAGAATAATCCTTCTTCACACCATTTATTCAACTCCTCAATCAAGGGACTACTGGTTATGCTACATTTGCACAGTCAAAATATTGCAGCCTTTTAGACATCCATGAGCAGGCCAGGATTTAAATTATAATCAAAAAGACTTTTTTTATAAACTGTTGGAAACTTCATGTGACTAATTCTTCAATTTAAATTCGCCAATAATTTTATCTCTATAAGAATAGTTACTAATTAAATAATTATTTGATTTTATAAAATATTGAAAACATCACCTTAATTATGTATCATAATATATAGTAAAATCACTTGTTACGAATTATGAGAAAACAGTCATCATAAAATGACTGATTTAAATTCCAATTATTTGTATTGAAGCCGTGTTCCATTTTGTGCGTATTACTAATTTCGCTTTCTTTGTATCTAGGTTGCTTTATCTGAGTTTTGCTTCAGCAATGGATTTCGGAAACATTTTAACTAAAAGTTGATAAAAGATTTCACAAAATTTTAATAAGCAGCTGAGATCAATTGCTTCTTTCCTAAGCGCAATTATCAGCTTCACTGCATTAAGTCACAAATATTTTAATGGTTGGGAGTTTCAACATTAAATACACCAAATAATATTTTCTTATGTAGCAATAATGCTTAATTGATTCAAAATTTGAAAGAAGTTGTGAAATGGTGGAAAAGTGATGACTGTGCATGTAGAATATATTTGATTCTGAAAAACTTGGCTAAAATTCATCTTTTGATTTAGAAATAGTCAAAGAGAGATTTGCAGTTTTGTATTTAAAGATGTTTTCCATCGACTTTCGCTATGGCAGAAAATTATTTGTCTGCTTTAGCGGTTTCTCTACTGCCCATACAAAATTTTATTTGTTTTGTTAACAGTCGCAGTACCTGGAAGCTCTGCCTCTGTTAATCTTCGGAAGCGTTGGTGTAAGCGCCGCCGTGTTAAGCTTCTTTCTACCAGAGACGAAGAATACTACACTACCAGACACTGTGCGAGAATCAGAGGCGCTGGGCGCCAAGGAAACCCTCACAGCCAACTTTGAGGAAGTACCGATGAAATAAAGTGTATACCGGATTAATGCCTACAGTCAATGATCTCGTCGAACAAATTTTTTATTATATACAGTTATGTAATTATATTATATTTTAGTAACCCGTAATAAATGTCGAGTACATAAAGTTCTTGATCTGATACAATTCAAAATTAAAACAAATAAGAAATAAAAAGGAATAAAATAATAATAAAAAACTCCATCACCGTTCCGTCGCCCCAATTTCCAATTTTTCTGAGAGCATTTTGTATTTTTTATGAGTGGGAAGCTCACCCACTGCAAAAGCACCAACCTGGTGGAGCAGAAAATTTGCAAGTTAATTTTCGAATAATCAGCTACACGTAAAAAATATATCATTATTAACTAACGGTCATAGGACAGACAAAATTGTTTTGTACATCAAAGGTACCAATGCATTAAATTTTATTCCTTATAACGCCAAAGTTCTTCACTAAATATACTTTGCTAGTTAACCAGCACGATACGAATACCCACTGAACACCGAACATTTTTTTCTTTGGTACCTTGTTTTGGACTATACATTTCAGCCGTTTTAAGCCTTGAACTCTCGTGTGCAATACAGTTTTCAGTTACCTGTCCATCCATTTTACGTCAAGTGTCTGCTGTAAAATCTAATGTTTAAGAAGAAAAAATTACCAACTAATCTCCACTGCTCATGGCAAATTCGATATTAGATTGTCTTCAATAAGTTTTGATCTATATTTTACCATTTTATGCAATATGCCCTTTTCCAGAGTAAAGGATAAACGATAAAGGATAATTTATAAGTTTGGTCAATTTACAGTCCATTTACAGTAGTGGAAACTACATAAGGATCTTTATCAAGAAACAGTAACGTATTTATTCCTTCGTTTTTTGTTTTTTTTTTTAAAGATCCAGCCTGCATATAACCATTACTGACGAAACGATAGATGCCATCTTAGTATATTTGTTAGACATTTGTGGTTTAAGATATTTGAAACATCGTGACTTTGTGCTTTTTTACCAATCAGCGAAAACTTCCATCTGTCAGCTTCACACCAGCCAAAAGAGTGGTGTAATCAATGCCTTTCTCTGGACCCATTAAATTTCCCCTTTTTCTACTTCAAGCACTGTCTGACATTGAACTATATCAGGAACTTCTAATACATTGTTCAATATCCACAACAAAGTACACTGCATATCTCCACTTACACCCTCTCTAGAATTTGAGATTCTCTGGTGCTTCAATTTGTATGAAAATTACTCCGTCTGACCCATATAACATAATTTATATTTTATGTCGGAATTTCTGTCACTCAGCACGCCAGTGACGACTTTCATGTGCCCATTGTACCGTAATCAGTGTAAACCAACGCATTAGTAGGCGTGCCACCAGTTAAGCCCTCAGTAGACGACGTCGAATCTTCGATACAGAGAGGTCTGCAGTCGCACCCGCTGCAGTGCTCCAACGTCGAGCCAACACAGTACGAAGCTGTTCTGTCGATTACGGCCATGCATACAAGATGGCGGTCATCCTGCGCTGTGGCCACATTGTGAGGTCCACTACCCTCGCTCGTCGCTGTGTACGACCTTTTTCTCTCCACTGGTTACACTCACGCATCACTGTCGAAGCAACGTGCCCTGTACGAGCAGCAATGCCACGGTACGACAAACACCTTTCACGGAATACAATGGTTATGCCACTTTTGAATTAACTAACATGCTGATATTTCTCCTTTTGACGTCGAAGAGGCATACCGGTACTGACTTCTTACTGTGGTTACACTGTTCTACAGATCCTCCGATTTTGGAGTTATTCAGATCATTAATTGTGGGTTATGTAATTCTCACAAACAATAGTATATAACATAGATTAAGACATTTGTCGCACTATGCAGAATCGTGAATATCGCGCTGAATTTCTTATCAGTAGAACTCTTTACTTTCCAAAAGATAACTGAGATAGCATCAAATAATATGAATCTAATATATATATATATATATATTTTTAACTGCTTTACGTCTCTTTTTAACATCGAGGTCTTTAGAGACGGGAAAGGATGGGGGGCAAGGATGGGGGGCAAGGATGGGGGCAAGGAATGGGAAGGAATTCGGCCATGGTCTTTTGAAGGAAGCATCCCGGCATTTGCCTGGAGTGATTTGGGGAAACCATGGAAAACCCAAATCTGGATGCCCGGACGGGAATTCGAATCGCCGTCCTCCCGAATGCGAGGCCAGAACGCTAACCGTTACACCGACCCGCTCGGTCCTAATATATAAGTTGTGTCCAAGATAGATTGTAAAAATTAAGAAAATACATGATCTTATTACACTTTCTTGTGCGAAACCTGATGTAACATTTATATTAGTAGATGATTCACCTTCTATTACGACATATTCCATTTTTATCGTTATATCGCCATGCTGTTTAGAGATTCTTTCTTCTTTTTTCTTTTAATAGCCCGTAGAACTACTTAGAGTTTGTGCTTCGAAGCTTCTAATAAAAAGTGACCTTCTATTCACTCTTCCGCCTGCTGCGTTAGCAACTAGCTTTTTTCCTTTCTGGGTACTGTTTGGCCTTTCGCGACACTGCTGGAAACAAGGAAAACCCAGTTAAGTTTTCTTTTAGAAGGAAAAATATTAGTTCTACAATCGTGGTGTCTTTCTTCTGTTGCTAGTATCCATACCGTTTATTTTGCTGTTGCGTAACAGCCTTGGAAATTTACAAACAAAAAAACTTTGCCGGTTTCGTTAGGCAACCGAATTTTGTACATAATTTAGCTCTGAGCTTTCTATAAAATTTGGTATTCTGTATGGTATATATGTTCGATAATATTGTACCGAAGTGTCTAATTTTAAAACAAATCTGGTTTTCTCCTTTTTCAGCCAGGTATTTTTAAAATGTCACCCACCATCTTGTCTCTTCTTCTGTGAGACTTTTCTAGAAACGTCTTTCCTTGCCCATTATTTCCAAAACACCTTCATTTCGTATGTTATCTATCGACTTAATTTTCAACAAACTTCTACAGCATCACGTTTCAAATGCTTCAATTTGTTTTGGTATTTCATAAGTCCATGCTTCACTACCATAAGCATACATTTTTAGGAAGTTCTATCTCAGTCTTATATCAATATGTAAAGCTAAAAGATTTGTTTTTCCAGAAGGATTTTTCACTAGTGCTGTTCTGCTTTTAATATCATTCTCGCTTCAACCATAAGTCGTAATTTTAGTTCCTAAATAACAGAATTCACTTACTTCTCCTACAAACATCTAATCCTATTTCTATGTGTTGTAATTTTTGCTTTCGTTCAATATTTTTGTCTTGATCTGTTTTATATTTAGTCCAAATTCCTCGGTTTTTTGTTCGTGGTATTTAGTAATTTCTCAATATCCCCACTCTGTTCTAGCGACATGACAATTTCATCAGCGAATTGCAGTCTACTGATTTTTTCTCCTTGAACACCATACCACATTCGAATTTTTCTTTAACCTCCCATATTGCTTCTTCCACACGAAGATTTTCTCCCTTGTCCGAGGATCCAGGCTTAGTGGCTGCCTTGCAGGGAATTACTTGGAAAATGTAAGTTGGATTGTTTCCGCTTTCCTTTCCCAGTGATAGAGTTGTACGTCTGTGCTAAGGCGGGTACACATCCAAACGAGACAACGCACAAACGGAACCGAGGGGAGGCGAGGCAGAATGGATGCCTCGTATGTACACTTTGTTTTGCACGGCCGCAGTCCGCCGAGGCATCGGAGACAGATATCCGGCCATTCGTTTGTTCTGACGAGTTGACAGTGCTGAGAAGTTAGAGCGTGAATGTGGAGCGCGGTGAAGATTTAACAGTAGCTTGTGCTTCAATTGCACTTATAGTTGATGCATTTCGAAAATTAGCTGTATCATCTAAGAATTTTGGACTTTCCAAAGTGAATCACTTAGAAACATAAATATCATTTCAAACCTGCAAATGAATTTCTTTAATTACTTTGGAGATATGTAAAACTTTAAAATTATTACTTAATATTTATTGTAAATATTTCTTTGGAATTCATTGAAATAAAACTAAATTATACTAATACATGTTGTTTTTCTTTTCATATACGAGTATATAAAACTAAATTATTTAAAATACTGAATATTATGGACTAACTTATCTTTGAGAGTTCCCCTGGTGTTAAGAACTCGATTTTATTTTCTCCTGTGCGAGCCTCGAAGACTCCCCCCCCCCCCCCCCCCCACCCCGAGTATTTTTTTTTTTAAAAGTTGTTCTCTCACTATTTTTTTAAACGCATTATGTTTAAGTTAAGGTTGTAACAGAAGTCATCTTTGCGGATGCGCATATTCAGTGATTGACATCCGCAGATGTGCATGTTTTGCGGAAGCGGAAAAATAAATTTATAATTATTTAGATTTTGATATTTTATCAAAAATAAATTCAAAATCAAAATAAGTATATTTTTATCCCAAATTCTACTTTTTTCATATGTAAAGTCTATTTCCGTATAATAAATACTTACCGAGCGGGGCGGTGTAACGGTTAGCGTTCTCGCCTCGCATTCGGGAGGATGGCGGTTCGAATCCTCGTCCGGGCATCCAGATTTGGGTTTTCCATGATTTCCCAAATCACTCTAGGCAAATGTCGGGATGCTTCCTTCAAAAAGGCCATGGCCGAATTCCTTCCCATTCCATGCCCCCATCCTTGCCCCCATCCTTGCCCCCCCCCCCATCCTTTCCCGTCTCTAAAGACATCGATGTTAAAAAGAGACGTAAAGCAGTTAAAAAAAAAACATATAATACTTCCATATTGATTTATTTTTTGCCTCACATATCAACAACATAAAAGTAGAATGATTTCACAAGTGAATTAAATTATTTATATAACTATGCACGCGCCAAAAAACAATCTTTGTCATATGAGCTTTGCGGAGTTCGCGGTTCGACTAATCCAAGCGTCAATCACAAAGCTACGCCACCGCACGTCCCCGTGCCCTTCACCCGCCTTTCCACCGCTCTAGAGGCCCACTCACAGTACAACTTGTAGGACCTACTACGATTCGATTTTCTGATGAATACTCTTGATGGACCGTGAAAGGGGTTTGAGGGCTACTTGCAGGAAGTGTTGGGTGTTGTTGGACTCCCAGACAATCAACACGGGTCTTTGCCATCCACAAGCTATGGTGTTGAAACATCCTACGAGTCTGCGATAAGGACACTGATGTGCCGCGAGAAAGTACGAGTGGAAATTATTTCTTGGAACATTTTATCGCACCCCTTCTGGTAGCGAGAATGGGTGAACGCATCCTACGGTAGTTCCACAAGTATATCCTATAAGGTGAACCATAAACAGGTCGTTTTACTTTACATGCGAGTTCAAAATTGTATATTCGTCGCTTAGGTAACAACACTGTTCAGTTCATTTTCACTTTTCTTGCAAGATCGTAAGAAAAAAGCAACCATGTTGTTGCTAGTTAAGCGAAGATGTGCCAAATCGTATAGTGAGAAAAGAATAATATATTTTGTAATGTAAACAAAACTCCGCTATACATCGGCATTAAAAATTGCGGATGTGGAAGCTGAGGTAGGATTTCACGCGAAAGTTCCGCATTTGCGGATGCGGAGCTCCTTTACATCCCTAGTTTGTTTATCGTCCTTCTACAATATGGAACCCCTTTCATATACTTTAATAAAAGAGAATATCGTTTCGTTGTTTCAACTCATAATTAAAAATGGTTAGAACAAAACAAAAAAACAATAACGAAAAACTCCTAAACTAAAATATAGTGGTTTTATTTAATTTAAACGCACAATGTACCTAAACGACGACTGAGTGCCAACGAGGCAGTGTGAACGAAGGAGGCACACGCGCGATTGGAGATACATACCACGCGGCGCAATTCCGAATTGTCTTTGAAGTACCAACTTGGGACGGATGGCCTTCGAACCGCCTCGTGTCGTTCGGCGGACGGCCCGAGGCATTTTGCCACACCTCGGCTACATGTATACACTCGTATGCTTGCTTCACCTCGCAAACGTTGGTGCGTTGCCTCGTTCTGATGTGTACCCTCCTTAACTGTTTGTGTGTACGTTCAGTGTAGGGTGTTAGTTGTGCTGTGAATGAATGAGAGATTATAGGAGAGAGAGGGTGAAAGACTTGAAGGGGGCCGCCAATCTTATCGTCCCCATCTAACGTGAGAACTTCCGTCAACAGTGTAACTCACTCCATATACACTGCGGAGAGATTAGTGATTTAATTCAGAACTTTTGTGCACAATCTAGTGAATAAGAACTGAGCACCACCACGTCTCCTACCCTGATGGTGAAAATTTCTTCTACCTACAACCTTGCCTCACGCCCATTTTAACTCAGCTTATCTCTCGTGATTCTCTTCTTTTATGACAGCCATCTGACTCTTATATAGATACTAAATTACTGTTTGTCTCGGTATTTTAAAATAAACCTCCCTAAAATTTTAAACATCTTGTCTCATCTAACACTATCAAATGCCTTGTTTTTGGTCCATAAATCTCATAAAAGAATCCTTGTTTTTATTTATCAGCTCTTTTAGTATTAATCTTGAAGCCATAATTGCTTCTATAGTAACCTGTTTTTTCTAAACACATGCTTTTGTGTGTTCTGTCCCTTATTTTAACTGTGACAAATAATATGAATGAAAAGCTACATGGCTTGGCTGGAATTCCCCCTTCCCCCACGTAACCCAGCGAAGCTTTCCAGCCCTCCTCCCTAAGACCGGCCACGTAGTTTATGGACGCTCCATTAGCTGTGAGATCTAAGCACTTTTCTAACATCTTAGTGCCCACGGATGCTAAGACTGACCTTCAACGACTATAGCATCCAGTGTGGAACAACAAGATGGAAGTATTTTTTCAATATCGTCAACCTGGTGTCAGAAGCATCTTGAGCCGACATAAACGTTCGCATCCACTGGATCCAAGGCCAAGAATAATACATAATGAAGCCATTGATCAGCAAGGGAAACGCAGTATCAAAGAGGTGTGGTTCATAGGTATCCAGCAATCGTGGAAGGATTTCATCCGATTGGTTAGAATGTTACAAGGAATGAAGAATGGCATCAGACACATTTCAACAGAGGAAGTCATTATGCAGCATTACAACCAAATACACATAAGAAACAATGGTTTTTTACAAGAACGCATATAACGACAGTAATTAGAATGATCCTAGGTCATGGTTGTTATCCAAACCATCTATATCGGATCCGAGAGATAGACAATGTGCTCTATCGATCCACTAGACATTTCAGATCTTAATCACATCAGGTTTTCTTGTTCCCGATACCAATCACAACGCACTTTTTTGTACAGGCTGTCACGCCTTTCTTCGTAAGTATATGTACTGATGACCTACCCTGTCACACTGTTGGTTCAATTCGTCTGCAACCAGTAAGAAATGCAGAGGACTAGGCACAGTTTGGATTCAAAAGGATAACTATCTGTCTGTCTTGTCTTTCCTCAGTCTACTCGAAATACTTAGGCTACTTCGTTTAAATTTAAAGTACGTTTCACCTTTATTCACAAATACAACTTCGTAACTTCCTTTTACACGCAGCAATTAAGAAAACATCGCTGGCAACAATTGCGCACTGTTTTGAGCATGCACTTTTACATTGATTTATGATACTTGCTGTGTTAGTTCTAGTCCCAGATCGATATATTATAACGTCTACTAAGTTCTAACTGCGACCCTCAGTTTCCAAATTTTGTCTCACTGCCTGTCGGGTAACATCCACAGGTGCATTCAAGTCCGGCATGTACTGTACACACTTTGACAATAAATTTGGCCGCCGCTGAAAAATTCTATCACTCTTATTTTGCACAATCTGACATCAACGTCATCCCAGGAAACAGTAATGCAATATTGGCAAGCCAGTATTGGATTACTGTGTCTTAGGATGACATTGATGTCAGATTGTGCAAAATAAGAGTGATAGAATTTTTCAGCGGCGGCCAGATTTATTGTCAAAGTGTGTACCTGTCTATTTTTATAAACGATCTCGGAGACAAAGTGAAAAGCCTTTTTAGATTGTTTGCTGATGATGCGGTTAATTATAGGGAAGTAAGAAATTTGGCCGATTGCTTAGAAATTCAGCGCGATCTGGATGTTATTTTGGCTTGGTGCGCTGAGTGGCAACTTACTCTAAATTGTAAAAAGTGCAAGACAATGAGCATAACTAACAAAATGAATCGTATTGTTCAGAAATACGAGTTAAACAATACAGTTATTGATATGGTCGATTCAATGAAATATTTGGGAGTAACAGTACAAAGGAACATGAAATGGGACGTACACATTAATTCGTTAGTAGGTAGAGCAAATTCTAGGCTGCGATTCATAGGTCGAATCTTGAAAAATTGTAATGAACAAACAAAGGAGATAGCGTACAAATCTCTTGTGCGTCCACATTTGGATTATTGTTGTGCCTTTTGGACCCGTTTCGTAAGGGATTCATCGAAAGTATTGAGAAAGTACAGAGAAGAGCCGCTCGATTCGTGACCGCTTGCTACAGTCTTTATGAAAGCGTCCCAGAACTGATTAGTAGATTAAGTTGGGAGTCTCTGGTAGATAGACGACACACGTTTCGTTTAAACTTATTGGTAAACATGCGTACTCCCACTTTCACTTTTGAGTGTAGTGAAATACCTCTTCCACCAACCTATTTGTGTCGGAAGGACAAGAAAGATAAAATTAGAGAAATAAGGTGTCGGACTGATTTTTATATGAATTCTTTTTTCCCTCGTACCATTAGGGATTGGAATGCACAGCAAAGAGATTAGCTTTGGTGCTGAGCACCCTCTGCCACCCACAATTTTGTGAATTGCAGAGTATATATGTAGATGTAGATGTAGATCACCACACACCAACTCACTTTGCTGTCTCATCATTGGTCGCGCTCTAACTTACGCCGGGTCCGACAACATTGCAAAACGTAGTTTCGCCTATATATTATATCGTCACAAACACAGAACAAAATAAATACAAAGGTAACAAAGTAAAAACAGGGGGAGGTAATTATGCTAGCGCACAAGGTGCCTAGAAATCTTCTGTTTCCCGATAATTATAATTACTCTTTTAAAATGCCAGAATATTCAAATTATCAAACCAGTTATCCAATTTCTTGAAGATGCAGACATTAGAGAGGAATCGAGTTCAAATCCCCGTCCGGCCATCCAGATTTCGGTTTTCTATGGTCTCCTGAAATCACTACAGACAAATACCGGGCTGCAGAAGTTAACTGGCACCTCCTGGGAAGCATCCGCCTCCACACTTCGCATATCTGCACTGAGCCTTGTGAATTATGCAGATGAATACTGCTCATCTGTCTGGATGAATAGCACCCACGTCAAAAAGATCGACATAGTTTTGAACCAGACAATGCGGATAATTAGAGGATGTATCAAGATCACTCCACTGTACTGGCTACCTTTTTGTGTAACATCGAACCGCCTACGATAAGACGACGCAATCGCCTAATTGCTCAATATAATAAGATCTGTCATATCTTGAATCTGCCATCCACAACGACATGGTAACCCAATTTCAGAGACTTAAATCAAGAAGTCAAAGCATAAAAACTGCAAAACAGATAATATCTAATAATTTTAACGGGAGAGAAACATGGAAATTGGAGTGGATAGCCTCAGCCCCACCAGAATGGCACTTCCCGTTCGACAATCAACAGGCACTAAAGGGATTCGACCTTCCTCGCAAGACCTGGGAAGCTCTTAACAGAGTTAGGTGAGGCCATGACATTTATTTTTTTTTTTTTTTTTTTTTGTAACTGCTTTACGTCTCTTTTTAACATCGAGGTCTTTAGAGACGGGAAAGGATGGGGGGCAAGGATGGGGGCAAGGAATGGGAAGGAATTCGGCCATGGCCTTTTGAAGGAAGCATCCCGGCATTTGCCTGGAGTGATTTGGGGAAACCATGGAAAACCCAAATCTGGATGCCCGGACGGGGATTCGAACCGCCGTCCTCCCGAATGCGAGGCAATAACGCTAACCGTTACACCGCCCCGCTCGGTAGGCCATGACAGATCTACTTCAGCTCTGCACACATGGGGAATGGGAGATTCACCAAATTGTGACTGTGGTGAGGAAAAACAAACCATCCGTCACGTGACCTTTGATTGCCCACTTCGAGCCTTCAGGGGATCACCAATAGACTTTATAGATATTTCAAATGAAGCTCTACATTGGCTGCACTATGTCGACTTTGAATTTTAATTATAATTTAATGTTACATTTTTATTAATGTGAAACAATTGTATATAATTGTATTATTGATTATGTGCTAGGGCATTAAGATAAATAAATAATAAAACCGGGATGGTTCCTTTAAAAGGCTATGACCGAACTCATTCATGTTCCTTGCCCCAGTCATTTTACGTCTCTAGTGACCACAACGTCGACGAGGTGTAAAGCCATAGCAAAAAAAGATCCCTGTGATGTGTTACCTGTTTCACAAACATTTACAAAACTCCAAGAGTGACGTGTTAGGACATTTTTTTCTGAAAATCAGAATTGGTATTTACGACTTATAGGTATACCTCATTGGCGTCCAGAAAGAAAGAAGCGATTAGTTGTAACCGAATTTAGAAAGAATTTTCTTAAATGTCTTATTCCTAAATTTTACTACACACGTTACGCTACTTCTCTACCATTTTTATTGAGGCATTTGTAGCATCATGACACCAGCTTAAACTTTAAAAATAGTTTTTACGCGCAAATTCTTATCACGAATTATTAATGTTAACTCCCATTTTAAACCAACACAGCAAAGCGAGAAACTTCTGTTGACCAATGTAGTTCACACAATTGATGTTCTAGACATTCAGTAACCAACTGAAGGCGGCGTCATGTGGTGAAAATAAGAGAAATTGCAATTTCCAAGCCGACTGTTGAATTTCAGGTAATTGGTAAAGATTCCACTTTAATTTATTATAAACTCTTTAAATTAAGTCATTAGTTACAAATTTTTGCTTAAGGGAGAGGAATGAAATAATTCTACTATAATTCATATGAGATAGTGACCAAATTTATGGCCCGGTATTGTAACTAAGCGATCGATACCAAATTTTGAAGTAATAAATATTAATACCATAAAACGTGGTTTCCGTGAGATTTCTGTGATACTTGAATGAAAATTGAGTGAAAGCTGAAAAGTGAGCCAAAAACGGAATTCTATATCTACTGACATTCCGTATTTGATTTATTCCCTGGGACAATAAAGAAACACAGTTGCCAGGACATAATAGGAGAACAAGATTAAATTTAAGAATTAGTTTTAGAGTATGTCTAACTATTGTCTTAATGAGAGTCTAATCAATGTTTACTTTCGTAATCATCAAACAAATTATGGGGTGGTTCCCAGGAAGAAGTCAATGGGCCATTTCTTTCCCCTACTCATCGAACAATAATAGTAATAGTAATTGGTCAAATTCTTGCATGATGTTAGTGGATCTAGAGGTTATAATGAGAGATAAGCAGCATACGGTTACAAATAATTTCCAATGATTCCTCGCGTTGTCTCTTTGGGGGCTCATTTTGCTACAACGTCTGTAGTGGGAGTATGTGCCCCTCACTAGTAGGCAACCAAAAAAAGCACTCACCTGCAATACAGATCAACAACAGCTATATCCTTTCCTTAGTTGATTCTTACTAATCAGTCGATCTTATACTTCAAGATACTTTATCTATAGCACATACCGCTACTCCACCTGTCTTCTTCCTCTTAGCACTGTCCTGAACACTCGATCGGTCTGCTAGCATCCGGAATTTTTTCATTTTGTTAAGATATGATCTTTTCTGTTATACAAATTTTAAGGGGCTTCGGTAGGACGGAAATTTATTTTTTTTATCTTTTTTTGCCGATTATTGATCTTTGGAATGTCCTCTTTCATTTGGTGTATAATACATGCATCTTTCTAACCTAGAAATGCTTTAAAAAATACTGTGTGGTCGTGGCAGTCTTCGCAGCGTCAAACAGGAAGGGGTGAAAAGGATTTTTGAGAGGTCAGCAGCTGATGGGGTACAGTATATAAATTACATGGGGGATGGTGATTCAAGGCAATTGAAGAGCTGAAACCTTATGGACCAGATGTGACAATAAATAAGCTAGAATGTATTGCACATGTGCAAAAAAGAATGGTGCCCGCTTGCGACGCTTGGTATCAGGATGGAGGGGTAAAAAGATAGATGACGGTAAAGGGTTGTAGGGGAAGAATAGACTTACAGAAGGCATCATTAATAAATTACAAAAGTATTATAAAATGGCCATTAGACATACCAACAACAATGTCGAAGAAATGAAACGATCTGTTTGAGCTGTCTTATTTCATGTTGCTTCAACTGATTCTGCTCCCAACCACGGACTCTGCCCCAAAGTAACTGGTACATGCTGCAAGTACAACAAAGCACAAGTAGCAGGCCAAACATTTGTTAACAAGGATGGTTTACTATATGCTGTCATTGAGGAACTTAAGCCTATATTCAGGGATTGTCTGATGTACAGCTACTGAAGAAGTGTTTACGTGGTCGTACCCAAAATCCAAATGAGTGCATCAACAGTGTTATTTGGTCAAGAATTCCAAAAACTGTTTTTGTATCAATTAATGCTCTTCATTTTGGTGCTCATGATGCTGTAACGACGTTTAACAATGGCAATTTGTCAAGGTGTGAGGCATTTAAGAAACTGAGTATTGGCGTTAGGTATCACACCATACCAGCTATGTACAGGCTTGACCAGGAAAGGGTTAGGGCGTCAGAGAAAGCATTGAGGGAAGGGAAAGGAAAGGCACGAGAGAAGAGAAGAAAACTAAAGAGAAGGCTGGAAGAAAGCTATCAGGACGATGCAGATCACCCTAGTTATGGTTCTGGAATGCACTGAAACTTTGACAGCATTTTCCCGGAAGTTTGCTTTTTGATAGTTTTAGTGTATCTTTTCTTGGAAACTGCCAGCAAGAAGTTCCTGAAACTTTTACAGCCTTGAAAGTATGTTTCTTTGAATATTTTAAAACAGGGATATTGTATTATACCTTATAGTTTGTAAATTATTGATTGGAAAGCACCTCCAAAAGTGAAAAAATTGGAATATTTTTTAAAAAATTAATTCTACCGAACCAATAGGAACTTTGGGAAATCCCTGTGTTAAATTATTGGAAAACCATCATAGATTAACCCCATTTTGTTTTAGATATGTATTACAATTAGTTGTTGAGAAAAGGTAGAATGAAGTTCGCAAGAAATACATGGGAAAGATACACCCTACCAGAGCCCCTTAAATAACATTACGTGACACACTTAATTGTGGCATTACGATTTAAATGCCGTTACTTGTGTTAGTTTTGTCACCAACACTACTAGCGCACAAAAAGTAAGTAAGATTTTTATGGATAGCTCCTACAATTGTTTCTGAATTACCTACTCTACAAGATGATTTAAATGAAAGTATTCCACATTACCGTAATCCAACCAATATTATTCCTATAATGAGGTATTCGCTAGATCGAAAAAACGACCTGACACGGCATAATCAAAGTTGAGTTGTCGGTTGCTACATTTTCAGCTGTTTTATAACAATGTCACAGTCACATACGAAATAACGACAGATCGGAGAGATAACGAATTGCAGTGAATTATTTAAATTTATTACGGCAGTTTGAGTATAGAAATCTGAGGGCTCCGCAAAAACAATGTCTATTTAGCCCTTTGATTAATACTAAACAGAATTTCTTCTTAAGTATTTTATTATATTTATGATGAAGGCTTCAACGCCGAAAATCTTTCACAACAAGTTTCCGTTCTTTTATCCACATAAGCAATGGAAAATAAACCATTCCGATTGCCATACAACCACGGTTTCTCAGGGGTGTCTCCGATTGCCATACCACTACGGTTTCTCAGGGGTGTCCCAAATTTAACAGACCTCCGTTATGCAGAGATTTGTTTCAAATGCTCTGCATTTTGAACATAACCGAATCTATTCACTTGCCAACTGTTCTGCTACATTTATCACATTTCTTATAGATCAAAATGATTTGTGAATAAAATTAATCTTTTTTTTTAACAAACGGTATTTTCAATCGATACGCTTTTCGCAAAATTAAGTATTCCCTTTCGGCATTTCGGGAAACTTACCGAGTCTGGCAGGTGAGTGCCTGATGATAGGGCTCAGCAATCGAAGTATCCGTGCTCGATCCCCGATCCGGTCACCGAGATCCCCAAACCACTTTAGGTGAATGCTGGGTTCATTCAAAAGGCCAGGCCATTCCCTAATTCCTTCCCGTCCCTTTTCCCCGATCATGACTCTGTTCTAATGACCTCGACGTAAATGAGAAGTAAATTTCTTATTAAAAGTAAGTCGGGAAAATACCGAAAACCGAGATCTGGATGGTTAGATAGGGATTGAGCAAACAGGGTGATCAGACAAGTATTACAAGTGAAGTCACATCTTTGGTCAATTACACACCAATCAGTAGCACAATCAGCGTTCAAGTGTTTAAATGAGAACACGCAGCACGGTGTCTTTACTGACTGCATTGTCTGGTAATAGCACATCGCAGAAGTTGCTGAACGCACTTATAGCATCCTGCCAAACGGACAATAATTGCTGTGGTCTATCGACTCATGGGTATGGAGTGTCGGGCCCCACGAGTCGACGGATTCCAGTAGCTCAGCGGCCGTTTAAAATCTTCCTGGTCTTAATTCACGGCAGTAATGAATATTCCTACCGAAAAATGAGTTATGTAATCGGAATAAAGTTGACAGCGGTCCAATTTGAACAATGAGCCCTAACTCGAGGATCAAATACTGAAAATGTAAATGAGCCACGAGATTTAGTATGGCTGCGTATGTAGCGGGTTCTGATTATAATACTGTGTGGAACGATTTTCACGGAAACATGAGTCCAAATTTCACAGTTGCCTGTCAACCTCGCCCGTATTATTGTGAACGGTTTTTTGATGATTTGCAAAGACGATCTTTCGACGGCGTGCTCTGTCGTCATCCTCAAGTCATGTGTTCCCTGCTTAGTGGCTTAATAATCCATCTGCTGTCAGCCGATGACTGGGATTCATTTTCCGGCGGCGTCTTACTGCCCTTCGTTTGTTATGGTGTTGTCTAATAACAGACAGTGCTGGTTTCCTGTCATCACTGAACCATAGACTGAATTGATCGTGCTGTTATTCAAATGTATTCCTACGGCGTCCGTTATAACCGATTCCAGGAAGAAGAAACACACTTGACCAACAATTTCATATTTACAAAGTCCTTTTTGTGGTTGTTCTCAGTTATATCTTCAGCAATGGCAGACTTCTTCAGTTTAAATAGCCTCAGCAACGCGGGTCTAGATGATGCAGATAGTCTGACTATTCCTGTTTTAAATCTGAACTGATAACCTGACTTACAGCTGGCTGAAATTTACAATGGTAAGCTATGTATTACGAATAGGGTGTCATCGTACAGTTTTTGATCCGAGGTGATACAGTAAACCAATTCGACGAGTGTATCACATGGATACTGCACAGAGCTGAGAAAGTTTAAGTTGAGACGTGCCTATCTCACTGGATCCCAGGAATGTTTAAGATAAAAGTCTAGAAAACTTACTTACGGAACTAAAAAGTTATTTCTCGTTTCTTCGATCCAGCATTCCTAGAGCAACCAATTTACTCTAAAGAAAGAAATTTTATGTTTGAATGCCTCCGTCACATTGTTACACGTAACGCAGGTGACCGTGGAAAGTGTGTTTAAATGTAATTAGGTTGTACTGTTTGTTGGAAAGTGAACTTTTGAAACTATGACATTTGTTCCGGCGCAGTTCGCTACCCCAATGTATTATATGGATGGTGTATGCGCGTGCGTTGTTGAAATGTTGGCACGAGTACATGTGCGTGAGTGAGATTGCGGAGAGGGGCGTGTGCCACTTGGGACCATTTAGAAATGTAGCTCAGTGATGCTTTCGGCGCCAGCCCGTCCTCCAGGATTCAAACGTACGTATCAAACATCGTCACTGATGTTTTATAACAGATTCTTAGTTCGTTACATTGGAATCAGTAATTGTTGTTCAGGGATCTCAAAAGCTTTAAAGACTGCTAATTCAAACCGTGCATTCGTTAATTGTATCATTTAGATTTATTTACGTCTTCTCAAATTTTTCTCTGGAGTTCAATATTTCTTTTTATTTGCATCTGATACTATGCTGCATTACTTTATAATGATCCTAGCTGTGATTTGTATCACATTTCACTTCTGGTTTCTCATCGGTGTTTAATAAAATGTGGTGTTGCCCATGAAGATTAATTAATGTGGCATGAAGCTACATTCGTCGATGTTATCTTCACAAACGGAGTTAGTGATACAGATCTTCAACGTTAAGAAACAAACTAAATCATTTATTTTAACTATTTACGGCCGATGTTTTTAACAACGTCAAGGAGATTTTTTAATTTATATCGTTTCTAAAAAATACGTACTAACTTAATATTCTTGGCTGAAACGTTAAGATGCGTGAATAATCCAGTGTATGAGTTTAATATAACGAGATAATTTTCTTGAATATAATAAACGAAAGAATTTTGATATGTTCCCAATTCTAAAAATTTGGGAGAGTGTGATGTTTCATAGTGATCAGTTTCTTCATAAATTTTTGTCAGCTTATACGTTAAATAGCAGCATAAATATTTTAGTTAGTATATGTAACTTCAAAGTAATGAACTATTTACAGAAGCGTGGTTCTTGTATCACTTATTCCAATTGGTGCAGCTTGTTGAACGTGGAGTACCTTGAGACGATTTACAAAACTGAAAGTAACTATTGAATAGTTTATTTTGCTGTGTTTCTAAAAGGTTACCGAGCCAAGGTATTTCTCTGAGTATACCAAAATCTCTCCAGGTTTTGCAAATAAACTTTCCACTTGATAAGCAACCTACAAAAGTTAATCGTTTTATTTTACGAGAGTTACCTGAAAATTTCTCTGACTTAATAGTAAATTATTCTATTCAGTTTTTTTTGTGTTGCAAAGGTAACAAAAACGAATTATATACGTTTGCAGAAAGTGAAATAAATCAAGTTTTCTTAAATCTTAATGGTTTTCTAATTACTGATAGCATCAATGCCTTTTTTCGGGCGCCGAAAAATATTGATTGCCACCATTGAATTTTATCTGAAGCAATTTTTTATTGATTTAAATCCTGCACTAATATTAGCGATCGCTGAAAGCATACAAACGTCGACATATTGTGTGTATCTTGTTGAAATAGATAAAATGGAATATCGTTCCGTCATAAAATTAATTGCCTTGGACGACTTATCAGCAACGAAAATTCATCCAAAGTTGTTAATGGTTTATAAGACAAATCTTCTCATTGACTTCAACAATGATAGAATAGGTGACTGAGTTTAAACGGGGTCGTACATCTCTTATACATGATCCACGTGCAAGACGACCAAACACTGCAACAATGGATGAGAAAATCGAGAACCACAATTGGACGATCATGGTTTGAAGGTGCATGACCAGGGCCGCCGTAAGCGGGCGTGCAAGGCGTTCACCGCACGCGGGTGGCACATCGAGGGGGGCGGCAAAACGAGTGATCGACAGTCGCCGCGACGAAATTATGTAGCGGCGACCTTTTTTTAGCTGCTTCGGGCGGCCGGCGACCCACGGGAATGGCAACAATGGGGGCGGCAAATAATGTTCGAAGGGGCGGCAATCTCACAGTTTTTTGACCCAGTTCGGAAATTTCCTAGATCCACTACTGGCTGTAGTTAGACAGGGGGCGGCATAATCGCTATTGCACGCGGGCGCTCAGACAGCTAGAGGCGGGCCTGTGCATGACATAGCTGAGGCCGTTAAGCATATCAGAAGGAAAGGTTACGAGCTACTGCTGGCGTGTATTCTTGAGGTCATCCCACATTCACCCCTTTTTACACATGTAAGCCATCAGCTCGGAATTGTAGTAATTTTATACTATGTAAAATAAAATTAACGTTCTGCTGGATATAATGTTCGATTTATTTTTAACACCACTATTACATTAACATACAAGCTGCTTCGGCTTGTGTACAGCGAGACTGCCTGCTCTGGCAGGTCACAGTGGTCTGCTATCCACACCACACAGACACACACTCCGTCCCAACCCCTGAGCCTTTATAACAAAAAAAAAACAGCAGACCAAATGAACAACTGCTCGTCAGGGTCACGGATTTATACTAATATAAAAGCACTAAGCTACCCATGATTTCTACACAAACTACAAACTGTGGAAACCCTACATTAAATACAAATTAAATAACTAACTATTAATACAGAACTTAAGCCTAATAACACACTCATAAAAATATTCATCAAAAATAATAATAAAAATGGCTTGGGGAGTTAATGATAATGTCACAAGGTGATATAAGCTTTACATCAAAAATTAAATTTGAGATAGCTTTTGTGCAATATGTGTGGTGAATTTTTTAAACCGTAACCAAAATCAAGAATTTTTCAACATTGTTTGGACCTATTTGATTATTGTAGGCCATTTTCTTCTACAGTTGCTTGATAAATTAGTATTTCTTGTTTAATAATACGCCATTACAACTGTTGGATATCGTTTTTATATACAACAGTTGTAATGGCGTATTATTAAACAAGAAATTCTAATTGTTTGGACCATTTTAAAAAGCGTCCTGTCAAGTGTGTGCGCCGATTTGTTGGGTCCTCCACTGCACGCCAGAAACGAAACAGTAATCAAAACAGTGAGTGGAAGCTGGTGGCCCTGCGAAATCAACTTCATCAGCCAGAAATGTCATGACCTGTGTTTTCCAGCATGTAAAAGGAATTCTTTTTTATTGGATACCTGGAAAAGGGTAAAGTAATAACGGACGAATATTAGCAAGTCCCTTGGACAAACTGAATCAAAAAAAGATGTGAACAGAGCGATAGATGAATTCACCTGCACACGAAGGGGCTTAGACAATTTTAAAACTGAGGGATTTGAATTACGAATCGTTGCAACATCCATCCAACTCACCAGATTTGCTCCTAACATCCGATTGCTTGAAAATCTAAACATTAAATGCAGAGAGTTGATATCAGCCGTAGATAAATGTTTTTCGGACTATCGAAAATCATTCTTGAGGGATGGAATCTATTCACTAAAGAAATATTGGGCAAAGATTATTGGACTAAATAGTAGCTACGAAAAACATAAAAGCATTGCCGAGAACCTATCACCTCTTCCTCATACTTTACCTCTTTTTTTAAAACCGTTTCTCACTTCTCTTACAGTCATTTTATCTGTGGCTCATACACTTCTTGTTGAATTCATTTCTAAACGTTGTTATTATTGGTATCCTTCTTTATGCAAAAACTTTTATATTTACTCTTTTGGTTTGTCAGTTTCAACATAGTTTTAGCATCTGTAAACCAAGGTTTCTTTTTTTGTCTGCATCTTTACCTACGTTCAATTATTCTTCAGATGCTTTTATTATCTCTGTCTTGAACGTTTTACACTATTCTTCACGCAAAAACAATCCAGATTTTTTACATTATCCTAACATTTACAGTTTATTAAATCTTCTGCTCCATATTATTCATCTTATATATGTCCGACTGCATTTTAATAGGTCTTCTTTCGTTCGTTACAATATTTTAATTTCAGTCTTCCCTTCATAATTATGAGATTCGGTAAGTGTTAATATTTGCTATCATTTAGGCATTTTAGTCAAATTTCTGATATACTAATCTTTAGTAATCACAGCGTTGTTTAACTTATATCTTTCTGTAATTCCTTATGGACTTGCAAATTTCTCATCCTCTTATTTGATTTCTAAATTCTGATAATTGATTCAAATATATTTTATTTTCATCTAATTCCTCTCTAAGTTTCTGCTTTTCGACTGGGATCCTCAACAATATATCCTTCTATTCTGCTACAACATTTTTTACGTTCCAACTAACACTGAAGTTTCCTCATTCAATATTTTTTCTAGTTAGAACCAAACATTTTTCTTAGGTCTTCGTTTCTTTCTTTTAATCTAGGAATATACTGTTGAACTAATGTGATCAGTGTATACATTTCCAATCCTTATCGGTAAAATTCTGTTAGTATACTGTTCACAATAGCACTCACGTTTCCTTTCTTTCTTTCTTTTTCATTTTGCGCATTTTGGTATATTTTTAACAAATGCCTGAAATCTAATCGTCGAATGTTACTTTACGCTTGTTAATTAGGTTCAAACTTTAAATGAATTCAGTAGCCAAGAAGTCAACAGTTTCTGAATTTATTTACTCTTTATGTTGTGCTGTAGCTTTACAATTCTCAAGCCGTATTTGCCTAGCTTCCATACTATATTACTCTGTTACAAATGTGTAGCAACACACTGACAGCATTACCTCGGCTACTTGCCGCTTAAAGACCAATAGATGTAGAATTGGATATCACTTTTACAGGAAGACTTACCTCGACTTACCCAGATAGACATTAAAATCGAGACTCAAATTCGTTCCTGTGTTTGACAAGCAAAATACCTGATTACCTGTAAATCTTTTATGACTTCAGAAATATACTGTAATTACATGAATACAAACACATGGAACAATAATATTTTTTGGAAAGTTTCCGTTTTCAAGAGTTCCCTTTGTAAACAGCATAGGTTCCCAAACTTTTTTGGCCTACCACCCCCTTTTCGAACAAAAAATTACTCACCACCCCCGTTTTCTAAAAAAAAAAAAAATTTTAAAAAAAAAAAAAAAAAAAATCAAAAAAAAAAAAAAAAAAAATATCACTGGGACTCCCTTCTTGAAATAAATAATCTAACCTATATTGCTCCAACTTCTTAGGCTCCTAACCCACTTATTGAACTAGTGATTCGATGATGTTGCCACTCTTATGTGAAGTGTTCAATATCATATACAGAAAAACAAGGACGGATTTCTAAAATTTCTTTGTTAAAGGACATTAACAATATTGGTGTAGTGTTCACAGTTTGATTAATAAATACATATTATGAAAAATATTATTAATGAGAGGGCTAAGGTCGGTGTAAGGACACTAATTTTTCAATAACTGTGTCTTATTTGTCATCAAAAACTTTAAATCATCGTGTTCCATTATTGACAATTCGTTTCTTTTCTTAGCCAATTAATTGCTGATTTGCTTAATCCTCTATTGGCTATATATGATCCCACAAAAACAATTCTTGTAAAAATAGGCCAAGTCTCGTGTTCGTGCAGTGACAAAAAGTTATGAGATCTTCTTCTGAGCCAAGTCTACACTTTACAGTGTGTATTCACTTCACTTTATGAAACAGAATGGTTTTTTTCGGTATCATAGATCGTTTATTTAAGATAAAAAATCTGATGACTTGGCCATATGCATGTCATAATTTGAACTTAAATTGAGGGAATAATATATATACTTGTCAAATTCGAATAATAGCGAGGGAAATCTTGGCTTTTACGTTTTTATAAGTTTGTGTAGGTTAGCTAAAACATGGCGTGCATAATGGCCAAGTCATCAGAATTTTTTATCTTAAATAAACGATCTATGATACAGAAAAAAACCATTCTGTTTCATAAAGTGAAGTGAATACACACTGTAAAGTGTAGACTTGGCTCAGAAGAAGATCTCATAACTTTTTGTCACTGCACGAACACGAGACTTGGCCTATTTTTACAAGAATTGTTTTTGTGGGATCTCATTTCTTTTTGTAAGTTTATCGCTTATCCTGAATCACCGATCAAATGTAATGATTCCACTTGAAAATCGGTTATTAAGAACATTTCAGATTTTAAGACATAAATATACGTTTACCAACAATGACCCAATCACTGAAAACAATTGATGTGCCCGATAGCCGAGCAATGCAGATTGCCGCTGGCTTAACTACCACCATAAATAAATTACTAGTAACTTCCAAACTAAGCATAAGACCAAAGTAAAATTTAAGATATCACTTAAACTTGCTTATCTCTTAGCATTAAAAAATTCTCAGCCATCGGGAGCAAAGCAATTAAGCCGCAAATATGTGCCAGAATTTTTCATGTTTGGGATTTTAATTAAATAAATACGGGAGAAAACTCCAATATTAGAATTTTCTCATGATATTGGGATGAAATCATATATGTATACCAAATTACTTGTTTCTGGGATGACTGGAGGTACAGTGGAATTTTGATATCGGGGTGTCGTGGTCGAAATAAAATTTTGAATTTCAGTAACTTCCAGAATAAGAAAAGCAAATAAGTAAAATTTAACACATTAGTTGAACTTAGTAAGCTCACTCTACAATTGAAATCTGAAGTGTATAAAGTTATTAGGGTAGGAAGCGATTTCACGTTAAGGGTAAGTAAGGGGTAGATATATGGAAATTTACGAGTTTGTGGGTATGTATGTGAGTAAAATTTTATCTGTGTAGCAAATTTCAGCTTTCCACAACTACGGGAAGAACCTTAGAGTTTTGATGATCATCAGTCAGTCAGTGAGTGAATGAGTGACAAAATCGCTGTAGTTTGCATCCTAACAACAACCGAACTAAGAACACTATCGAAAAAAAATTTAGTACGTTTGCTAAGATTGCTGATATCTATGCACAACAGAAATTTGATACATGTAGCATAAATACGACCGAAGAAATTGAGGTTCAAAAATGGCCCGAATCGCTTCGAGAAAAGGGTAGGCAGTGCCGCCGTTGACTCGACTTGTCGGGTGCACTGCCGTGGACTCAAATTATAAATGCGGAAGATGGTCTCTGTCTTTTTGTTACGTTTTGACGACTAAATGGCTATACCAATAATGATGGAATTTGACAAGGAAATACTATGTATCTGTAGGAAGGAAACCGGAAATATTTTTTCGGTATGAATAACAGTTGTATTCACGAAATTTTTAGAACTTATCGAATGGTGACGTGTGTTAGTTTGTAATGTTACATCGGTTGCTCAAGCTGTACTTCTCGCGCGATTTGTTAGTGTATGATTTGTTATTAAATTTCGTTTAGAGATAAATCGTATTATTTAGTATAGAGCTCGATTTGCTCTGCACTGTACTATTATTTTGTGTCTGCTTAAAAGTTTCTGGCACCAGTTTATTTTGTCTTCTTTTTTGACATTGCTTGCTGGCTTAGACCTAGCCTATAGTGTAGCTCTAGCAGAACGCGAGCAGCTAAAGTTATTAGAACCCAAGAATTGGATGCTCATGCTAAAGAAAGAAGAAAAGACCAAGCTGAAATAAAGCTGCCCTTAGTTAAACACCCCCCCCCCCTCCCACACACACACACACACACACACATCCCCGCACACCCTCCGCCCCACCTTCTTTTGTTTTTCTGTTTTTAAATATGTTGGAAATTGATTCTCTTCATGAGACACGTTCGACGGTTTGAGCATACTGATTCATCCAGAACAAAGCAATTAACCTGCAAATATGTACCGGAACGTTTCACGTTTGGGTTTCCATTGAATAAATACAAGGAAAATCAGCAACATCATTTCCAACAATGCCCCAATCTCTGGAAACAATTAATGTACGTCGTAGCCTAGCAATGAGCATTGCCGCTGGTTTATCTACCACCTCAAATAAATAACAAGTAACTTCCAAACTAACCATAGGAACAAAGTAAAATTTAAAGCTTTTTTTAAAACTTGTTTGCCTCTATATAGTATAGAATTTTCAGGTTTATAGCTTCATCCGGAGCAAAGTAATTAAGCCGCAAATATGTGCCAGAATTTTTCATGTTTGGGATTATAATTCAATTAGCTGATACCTGCGACTTCGTACGCGTGGATTAAGAATTTCTTTGCCAGAATTGAATATAGAAAGTTTTTGGTAACGAAGGATTGGTCCCAAACAACACCAAATCGGCATAATATGACAGGAAAGCCATCACTATATCATTCTACCGTCGAACCTGTCTCTTGAGGAGAAAAAGTTCCCAATATATTTAAAAAAAAAAAAAAAAAAACCGAAGGTGTTGGGATTTGGGGGGGGGGGGTGTTAACTAAGGGCAGGTTTATTTCAGATAGGTCTTTTCTTCTTTTTTCAGCATGAGCATCCGATTCTTGGGTTCTAATAACTTTAGCTGCTCGTGCTCTGCTAGAGCTACAACTAAGGCCAGTTTACGCCCGCAAGGCATGTCAAAAAAGAAGGCAAAATAAACTGGTGCCAGAAACATTTAAACAGACGCAAAGTAAGAGGACAGAGAAAATCTACATCTATACTAAATAATACGTTTTTTTTCTCTAAACGCAATTTATTAAGAAATTATTCACTAACATAATGCGCGAGAAACACACCTTGAGCAACCGACCTAACATTACAGACTAACACACACATCCGTCTCTCTGTCACCATTCGACAAGTTCTCAAAATTTCGTGACTACAACTGTCAATCATACCAAAAAAAATGTTCTGTGCTCTGCCTACAGATTTTCTTGTTCAATTTCCTCAATACCGGAATAGTCATTTAGTCGTCAAAACGTAACAAAAAGAAAGAGACCTACTTCCGCATTTATAGTATTATTACTGCAGAGCACACGCACACTGACTGCGAATCACCCTGAGGGGTCAATATAACGTAAAAAAGTGTGCACCTACAGCATTGCAAGACTACTTACGATTTTCCTCGCATTGCACCCCTAAGTTTGTGATATCTACAGTTTATCATTCAATCCGAATAACCGACGGTCCAGGCGTGACTCTTACGATCAAAAACAATTTTTAAAAATCTTTGCCTACCTTGGGATTTGATCCGGCGGTATACACATTAGTAAGCAAGCGCGTTAACCAATGGGCCACCAGCCCACAATTGTGTATGGAACTACAGAGTCTTCCACATCCTAAACGTCGGTCTATGTTCGTTTCGGTAATTTTTCAAAATTATGTGACAATATGACAGGAAATTGTTCAACCAAATGTAAACAGTATTTTTCTCCATGTTTCAAAGGATAAGTGTGCAAAGTTTCATCGAAATCGGATGAAAACTGTGGATTTGTATGAAGAATAAACAAACAAACATTCATCTTTTTATATATAGATAAATACGGGGAAAAACTCCAATATCAGATTTTTCTTATGATTTTGGGATGAAACCATATATGTGTACCAAATTACTTGTTTCTAGGATTACTGTAAGTACAGTGGAATTTTGATATCGGGGTGTTGTGCCGAAATAAAATTTTGAATTTCAATAACTTCAAAAGTAAGAAAAGGAAAGAAGTATAATTAAACAGTTTAGTTAAACATATTAAGCTCACTCTACAGTGAAAATTAGAGCTTTATAAAGTAATTAGGGTAGAAAGCGATTTCACGTTAGGGGTAGGAAAGGGGGTAGGTATATGAAAATTTACGAGTTTCAGACTTTTCTTATAATATGTGGGTAAAATTTTATCTGTGTACCAAATTTCAGCTTTCTACGGCTACGGGAAGTGCCTTAGAATTTTGATGATCATCAGTCAGTCAGTCAGTGAGTGAGTGACAAAATCTCTGAAGTTTGCATCCGAATAACTTACGAACTAAGAACAGTAATAAAATAAAATTAAGTACGTTTGCTAAGATCGCTGATATCTATGCATAACAGAAATTTGAGACATGTAGCATAAATATGACCGAAGAAATTGAGGTTCAAATAATTGCCCGAATCGCTTCGAGAAAAGGGTAGGCAGTGCCGCCGTTGACTCGACTTGGCGGGTGCACTACCGTGCACCCAAATCTTGGGAATGCAATTAAAAATTTATTTGATGCAACCCTTAAAAGAAGGGGTGTGGCGGTTGTTCCTCAACTCTACCTAAATCTGCTTTGGACCAGAAACGCCCCCTATGGTCTCTTGGGCAGTAGGAGGAAATTTTTGTGTTAAAATAATTACGCATTACGTGATGTCATTACTCTTCCATACACTTGTCGTCTCATATCTCGTATTCATAAACAGTATTTTCGTTTCAGTATAATACTTCAGGACTGCACAAAGTTCATTGCCTTGATTTTTCACTGTCTACCTTTGGATCATGATATCAGTGTGCTGTGTTGTGGTAGAATATAATTGGTCGTAAGTGAGATTTGAACACGCTGTTTTCTGTGATTGCCGAGTTCTGTGCGTTGACACAGAAACAAAGAGTCACGGCTTTATTACAGAAAGAGAGCACTGTCCTGCGTGCTAGATAGTCATTATCCAATTGCTAACGCTGTTTCAGCCGAAGTGCTAACTTCCTGGACTGCAGCTTGTCTCTTAACGCAGAACAACCACGATTTCTTCGCTTGACATATTGTTTTACTATGTTTAATACGCAGGAAAACTTACAACTAATATTGGGAAAACCAGTTCGTCACAGTGGTTTTTAACACTGTATTTTCCAACATATCTTTCTTCTTTATTTATGTTGTGCGGTTCGTTACTTGCCTTAACCATTATGAAGGAACCATCTCAGCATTTTGCTGGAGAGATGTTGGGAAACCATGATAAAGTGAAATCAGGATGGGCGACATGGGAATCAAACTTGCGTTCTTTCGAATGATACCGCTCACACACCAGAGTTGTTAATTTTCAACACCAACAACTGTGTATTCAAGAGAGATTTTCTTTTTATCTTTGCGCTGCAATGACAACATTGAATTCAGTCTCTGTAGAGCCAGATCAGGCAAATCACTAATAACTTTGCAGAAACAGATTATTATTTAGATTATTTTATCAGAAAATGGAATTTGCTAACCACGACCACTAAGTCAATTACAATTGCTGTTAACTGTTTCTATAATTGTATTTTTTCTTAGTTTTATTGCTTTGTGTTTATCTATAGGGACGTCATCAGTACAACTAACATGTTCCTCAGTACATTTCAGTTCAACTGCGTACAGAGAGCAACATGATGTTTCTGTTTTTGCAGCCGGATAGTGTGATAAATAGATGACAACATTTGGACTACGGTAGTAACGCAGGTCATCTTTGCGGATCCGGATGCGTTTGTTCAGTGCGTGACATCCGTGGGTGCTTATGTTTTGCGGAAGCGGATGTGAAAAAATAAATTTATAATTATTTAGATTTTAATATTTTTTCAAAAACAAATTTAAAATAAAAAAGTACATTTTTTATGGCAAATTCTACATTTTTTCATAATTACAGGGTGTTCGCCGGAAAACGCTACCCACTGTTAGCGCTACAAGGAAGAAACTGCTCCCGGCGAGCGAGCGGTCAGCTTCCGGCATTGTTCTACCGTCGGCCGCAGACTATTTCATAATAATTACGCTTCATAAACTTGTATGTGCTAAGCATTTAAATGTGACGTCAGTTGCGGATCAACAGTGCCATCGTGGACACCCTGCAGGTACCAGTTGCAAAATCTAATCCTAGGCCCCTGGTCTATTTCCGTAATTTTATGCACCACAATTGTTTTGTACGGCTTTAAGTGAACTAGCTTTGTTACTTTCCAAGCTGACGTCTTAGATACGCCTGCCTGCTGCCCTAACTGACTTAATGATTTTTTGGGTGACTGTTCTAATCGAAAAGCGATATCGTCAATTTTCTCCTCTGTGAGAATACGGTTGACCGACAGTCTCTTTTTGTTAAAAAATGAACCCGTTTCTCTTACTTTTTTAACCAGACGCAGAATTGTTGATTTAGCTGGCAGTAAAGCGCCAGGATATTCGCGACGAAATTTACTGCGACACTTTTTAAACGACTTCTTCTTCACATATGTATCGTAGAGAAATATTCTTTTTTGCAAACTGTAACATACCATAATTTTACTCACACTCAAACACGGTACAGATTAGTAAGAATATGAAGCCCCAAACCAGCCAAACCGCAAAGAAACGTTTATTCACAACACTGTTGGGGCAGCGGAGGTGTTAAACAGTGCGGTGATTCACGGCGCCGTGTGGCGGGAGTTGCTGGCACCACTGTCCCAGCAAGTTGCCGACGGCAACAGACTGGGAGGGTAGCGTTTCCCGGCGAACGCCCTGTATATTTCCATATAATACTGCCTTCTTGATTTATTTTTTGCCTCATCTTTAACAGCAAAAAACGCGAGATGATTTCGCAGGTGAATTAAGTTATTTACATAACTACACATGCGTCTAAAAAACAGTCTTTATCATATGGACTTTGCGGAGTTCACAGCTCATCTAATTCTAGTCTCAAGCATAAGGCCACGCCACTGCAATTCTCTGTGCCCGCCACCCACATTTCCACTGCTATACTGGCCCATTCACAGTCCAACTTGTAGGACCTATGATGATCAGATTTTCCGATAAAGGACTCTTGATTGGTCATGAAAGGCGTTACAGGGCTACTCGTAGGACGTGTTGGATGTTGTTGGATTCCCAGACAACCAACACGGGTCCTTGCCGTCCAACAAACTATGGCGTTGGATCATGATTGGAGGAAACATCCTGCGAGTGTGCTATAGGAAACCAGTGTGCGGCGAGAAAGTACGAGTGGAAAGGATTGCTTGGAACACTTTTGGACCCCTTCAAGTAACGTGAATGGGTGAGCGCATCCTACGGTAGTTCTACGCGGATGACCTATAAGTAGGACCGTGAATAGGCCGCTTTACTTTACATGCAAGTTCAAACTTGTAAATTCGTCGCTTAGGTAATAACACCGTTCAGTCGATTGTTACTTTTATTTCAAGATCGTCAGAATAAAACAAACAGGTTGTTTCTAGCTAATCGACGATGGGCAGAATCTCGTATAAAGAGAAATGAATAATATAGGCTATATTGCAATACAAACAGAACGTCTCTTATATATCCGCATTAAAAAATTTCGGAAGCGGATGTAGGATTTCACGCGAAAATTCCGCACTTGCGGATGCGAATATCCGTTACATCCCTAGTTTGGACAACGTCCTCGGTTGTGTTCATCGGGTATCTTCCAGGTATCTTTCGAAAATCTAGGTGTCAGAACGTTGTCATCTTTTTATGACACTATCCGACTGCAAACACGGGAAGACTATGCACCATTTACACGCCGGAAAAATGCTCCGTTCACATACGTGTACAGAAAGAAAATGACATAGAAAATCCTTAATTAGAATTACCTATCAATGAAGTAAAAATCAAGCCTGTTACCTGCCTAGTTATTTGAAGTCTTATATTTTTATACTATTTGTATTTAATTTCTTGCAGATTTTGTATTATGCGTATTTTATTAACATTTTAGTAAATCTTTTTCGACTTACAGACTAATATTGGAATAAGTAAAAGTTTTTTAAGATAATTCTGAAGGTACTGAAAAGTCTGCTAAAATATTTATTATCTTTAGCATTAAGAGGGAGTATATGATTGGAAAATTTGGCAATTATGGTAGATTAATGAGGGTAGAGCTATATGTCATGAGTGTGGGAGATGGTTTCACCGTGGAAATGTAGTAACGACGGAAATAGGAAATTAATGATATTCTCACGTGCTAATGCAGGGCTTCTTTTTGAATGGGAAGACCTCAGAACAGGATGAAAGGATACTGGTGCATGGCGAAAGGAGGTGATAGAGGCATATAGGGAATTAAACAGGGCAATGGAGGAAGAAGAGACAAATGTGAGATGGTAACAGGTCACAGGACAGATACACGTAAATAAATGCAGGTCAGACAGTAACTGTGGTCAAAAATAGGTATGACCTGTCACCCAAATTGCGAGAGGAGGGGGATCCTAGACCAGTGTGTGAACGGTACCGCTCGGGCCTGTGCTTACCGGAGGACTTGCGTTCGAATCCATGTCGGGTCAACCTGATTTCGGTTTTTCATTATTTCCCGAAATAATGGTGGGATGGTTCCCTTAAAATGCCATGGCCGAGTTAACTCCCGTTCCTTGTCCCCATCCTCTCCCGTCTCTAATGACTTCATTATCGACGAAGTCACAGGCAAGAGTTCGTTACTTTTTTGTAACTGCTTAACGTCTTTAACAGCGAGGTCTTTTAGAGACGAGAAAGAATGGGGGGCAAGGAATGGGAAGGAATTCGGCCATGGCCTTTTGAAGGAAGCATCCCGGCATTTGCAGTTCGTTACTGTAAATCGCACTGAACTGCAGTTTGTCATCGAAGTCGGAGGAGTTAAGGTGAAAATATAATTCATCTCTTTGTATAATTTCTGCAAGTTTAGAATAAGAATTAAATTTGGAAAGGGTGACGGCACCATATAAAAATAACTTACCGATTAAAAGTTAACTTTGGCTAAGGGACTGGATATTTTCACCTTTCCCTCTAATATCCTTTTAGTGTGTCTGTTTTGGAAGAACCAATCACTATTTATTGATAAAGAAATAGAAATTATTTCGATACACATGGTTACTTCGTTGGTGCTGTAGAAGTAAACTATTTACCGTTGTTCTGCCCTCAGTATTGGTATAACTGAATAACATATACAATAACATGAAGCTAGATGTCTTTATACATCGAATCTAATTGTAAGACATTGGCAATAACAATTCCAGCATAAAACTATAAACGTTAGAACGTAAATTCGCTAAAAATGTGACGTAACAGAGCTAAATACGAAATTTTGTGAAAATCAAGCTATTACTATGGCAGCATTCGTATAAAAAATAAATTAAAATTATTTTACATAACCGTGGAATAGTATTTCCCCAATTATGTTAGTTATTTTTTTTTAAATAAAAATTACTAACGTTTGCTGCCTATAAATCGTACACCTGTTTTCACTAGAGAAAATACCTTAACGGATGGTGTAAGTTAAATAAAGTTCTAATTGTAAAGGTTGTTTCAATAAGAGCGTAACATTAGAAATGAGCGCCATTTAGCTTTTATTATTCCATATATCGATAATTGTGACAAGTCGATAGGAGACAGATAGGAGTTAGTAAACATGGCTACAAGACACAATAAAGCGTTTTTTAAACTTACTATCAAAATGTTGAAAATTTGTATGCCACGATTCGTAAAGTGCGTTCAATTTTCGGTAGAAATAATATCCCGAATTCATTAACTGTGAAAATAACAATCAAAAAATCTTAAAGCACTGGTTCAGTTGTTGATGTAAAACACATGACAGGACCTCGTAACTGTCATTAAAAAAAATCTCTGCAGTTCAAGAGAGAGTTGCTAAGAGTCCAGGAACCTCGATTTGTCATCGGGTACAAGAAATGGTCATTTGAACAACCACTCTTCACCGTATTCTCACTGAGGATTTGCATCTCCATGCCTAAAAAATCTAGCTGACTCAAGAACTTACGCCAAGAGACCATGCAAAGTAAGAAAGTTTACCAATTGGATCATTGAACAACGAGAAGTGAATGTCGATATTGTAGACAAAATCATCTTTTAGCAACAAGGCCGATTTTCACCTCTATGGCTTCGTTAATAGGCAAAATTGCCGCATCTGGGGCTCAGAAAATCGACGAATGATCCACGACAAACAAATACTTCCACAACCTGCCACTGTTTGATGTGTAATGTGGAATAGAGGAATCACTGGGTCATTTTTCTTTAAAAAACGAGACAGGAAAAGAACGCAAAATGACTAACGTTATCGTAAAATGATAATGTAGTTCTTTGTGAATCAATTTAAAGATCTTACCCCTGAAAGCATGTGATTTCAACAGGATGGAGCCACTTACCATACTACCCGTGCAACATGGTCTTTCACGAGTATTTTCCTGATCGTGTCATCTCCCGTTTTGGCCACCAGAATTCTCCGGCACGATCTTGCAATGCAACACCTGTGAATTTTTTTCTGTGGGGTTTTCTGAAATTTCAGGTTTACGCCTTCCAAGCTTTAAAGGCTGAAGTTGAAAGCTGTATCAACGAAATACCGCGACATTTATGCAAAACCGTTACTAAAAATTTTGCCAAATGAGTACTCTTATCGCATTAAAGCCGTGGTGGCCATTTACCGTATGTATTGTTCCAGACATAATTTCCAGATGTGTACATTATAAACCAATAAATACTTTCTTACAGAAAACAATGTTTTATTTAAAATTCAAATCTGGCGCTCTTTTTGTTGCACCCTTTAGAAATAGAAACAGTCTTGTCCAACCATAAAGAAGCAGCACTTGAACAACTCAATACGAAATTCCGTGTTATTATGTTCTTTGAAACATAACTTTTATGTAGCCGTCTGCTGTGAATTGTGTAAGATTATTGCTAATGTGTATTGCATTATTTTGTTCGTATAATTGGTGTTTGTAAGATGTCTTATGTTTAAAGTGTTGAGTTTCATAAACATGCTGCAGAACAAATACGTACGTCAGTAAGTCTGATTAATGTTTCTGAATGAGATCGTTTTGTAGGACACGGCGGATCAGTCCCCCCCCCCCCCCGATTTTGTGCATAGATGTGTAGTTAGTTGTTCATAAGTGATGGTTCATTCTGGTTATTACATGGTCGGTTTTGCAGTAAGCAGCAATAGAAACAACGTCGCTTTTTGTCATGCAGATAACTAGCGTCACTCCCGGTAGATGGCAGGGGCGGGTTAACTCTTATTCTTAATCTTTCTACACATTGAAATGAAATCTTCAAGGGTGTACCGCCGGATAGCGTTGTGAAAAAACGATATTTCGACAACTAGCTACGTCGTCTTCATCAGGTGGCTGGCCGTCGGATACATTTTTCTTATCCGACGGTCAGCCGACCTGTGCAGATGTCTCGACACCTGATGAAGACGACGGAGCTAGTCGTTGAAATATCGTGTTTTCAAAACACTATCCGGCGGTACACCCATGAAGACTTCATTTCAAGCATACGCCGGGAAAATCTTCGTTCTTTCTACACATTGTTTGAAACGAAATACTGCAAGAACCTTTAAAGGAAGGTGCAACGTAGGCCACAAAGGGATCATTTTTAAAAGGTTATTTTTTTCGTCTCTAGTAAAGTTCATTAAATTTCTGAGAGCAGTCATTTATTTGCAACATATAATGACTGAGCGGATTGTTTACTATCGATCAAAGAACAATTTTCCAGGCCATAGGGCGATATTCCCAAGTAAAACTCACCGGAAATCATGACAAGAAGATAATTCTATCCATCTACAGAGATTTGGATCAATACCCCGAAGTATCCTAACTACACTTCATAAACGGAATTTCTATATTGAAAGTCAAAATTAAGTGTTTGCCATGTGCCCGAGGCGTGTGCGGTTGCTATGGAGGAGTTAAGTGTTACCGTATATTAGCAAGTGTTATTCTACGTGTAAATTGGTGCCTGTGTTGTGGACGAGAAATGTAAAAAGAGGGGGGGCGAAAGTCGACAATCTATTCAGGCCTGCTCTTGGAGTGGAAACCAGAAATAGAAAGGAAAAAGTTAAAGTACATTAAGTTGTAATATTGTAACAACTATACCAATTACTTTCCATACTTAAATCCGCCCGAAGTAGAACCGATAGCTACTTTTAAACAAATAATTAAATAAAACTGGACGTTATGAAAGAGAGAGTCTAAAGAGGTGAATGGCTCTTTCGCTTCCGTAAACTGGGCACTAGAATGTCGGTCAACACCGAAAAGACTCCGAATCGCTCCAAAATCGGAAGATGTGTTGAAAACATTAACCATAATAAGTAAATTAGATTCAGAGAGGTGGTGTGAACATAGGCCCAGCAGCTTCCTCTTTTGTGTGACTCGACGGATTTTTTTTGATTTTTTTTTTTTTTTTTTACTTATGGCTTTACGCCTCGTTGACAGCGAGGTCATTAGAGGCGAGATGGGACTGGGGACAAGGAACGGGTAGGAATTCGGCCATAGCCTTTTTTGAAGGAAGCATCCCGGCATTCGTCTGGAGTGATTTGGGGAAACCATGGGAAACCCAAATCGGGATGCCGGACGGGGATTCAAACCCACGTCCTCCCGAATGCGAGGTCAGAGCGATAACCGCTCACCCACTACACTCGGTTGACAGATTAGTGTTACGCAATTCTCAGTTGGTGTATAGCCATCAAACGAGATGGAAACGTGAATGAAGTGCGGGTATGCCTCGTTGACCTCAAAGGTCACAATATCAGCATGCGAGTTCGAACGAGGCAGAGGTATGGGTCTCTAGAAACTGGTTTGTCATGGCGTAATATTGAAACTCCTCAACGATATAGTCTATTTTTTTTTTGTTTTATCGCTTTACCCCCCGCCGAACTCGGAGGCAGGGAAAGGGAAGGAATTCTGCCACTGCTTTTTAAAGGAACTATCCCAGCGTTCGATTGGAACAACTTCCTTTAACTATGGTAAACCGAAATTTGGGTGACCGGCCGAGGATTCAAATGCATGTCCTTCCGAATGCGATGCCAGAGCGTTACTGCCCGCCAACAACGTTCCTGGTCAACATCTTGCTCTGGATTCATTACCTGGAAAATATTTCATTCATTAAACGCCTAAAACATTAATGAGCTATACAATTTCAGTGGGCTGTTTTCATATATTGTAGAAATCACATAATGAACGAGATGGCAGAATCACAGCGCTTCATAGTTATTACCTTCAGCTTCAACAATACAAAGATAGAAAATCATAACTTGCCATTTAGACATATAGCTCCTAAGTGAATGTGTCAGTCACCTCTGTAACTTTTGTGTAAATGTTTGGTTAATCGTATTTATACACTGACACAGGCTAATAAACAGTTATATGCAATGTTGTTCCAGGCCATGTTTCCACAGTTGCTTAATTAATTACCAGTTCAAAGATAACGCCAATGCAAACTGTTTAATTTATTTATTATTGCGTCGTACGCGTTTCACCTCTCATCGAGGCATCATCGGCGACGAATATTTACATTCTTTTAATACGGTATGCAGCTGCGCATCTCCGTTTCTTTATACAAAGCATGGTTCGCCTGTATCGTATTTACACTATTGTGTGTTTTTATAGTTCTGTCGTCTGTTGGGGCCAGCTAGGTGAAACGCGTACGACGCAATAATAAATAAATTAAACAGTTTGCATTGGCGTTATCTTTGAACTGGTAAACAGTTATATGTTTAAAAATCGACGGAGGAAAACATTCATATGACTCTAGTCTCGTGTTGAGTTTTATCTTCAAATATTCATTACAGAATATCGAAAAAGATAATATACTGCGTAAATGTGTTAACTTATCACCTACAGTGTATTTAGGGTTTCACAAAACAGTGTATTAAAATGAGTCAATTCATCGTCTGATTGGATTGCTTTTTTATACAAACTTTAATCCTTAATATTTTTTTGATAGGTATCAACGTCATGTCTGCTGATAACGCGCATCTGTCAACAAGTTGCGAGGGTGAAGAAGAAGAAGCCGACAAAAAGACGCAGCTCGAGGCAAAAATTAAAAAACACAAAGGTAATTCTTATTTACATCACTGTTCGTTCTTGTGCATTGCATAACTCGTTATTAGTTGCCAATCTTTGTGACAGTTGTATGCAGAAAAATACTTGTGTTTTCTATTACAGCAACCAAACTCGTACTGGCTTTGTCTTTAGTCTCGAACAGCATTTAAAAGAAAAAACAAGGATTACAACATTCAACGATAGTTGAAGTGAGATGACGTACAATTCGTTTGATCGAGATATTATTAACACTGAAAACAATCCTGGTAATACTATTGAATAAAGGCTAAATTATTAAAGTTTCCCACTCTTTTTCATGTAATTGGGTTGATGTAAATTACATCGTACTTAAAGATTAAATTCTTGAAGAAATGTGGGCATAAACTGAACACAGATCATTATAAAGGATATGTTTATTATAAACCATGTGTGTAAAGTTTGTAATCCCCGCCTATTAGTGCCATTGACTACCGCCAACAACGCTGTTGTCTGTTTACATGGAAATAACGACGTAACAGAAGTCATTTTGTGTGCTACGTGGTGTAAAAAGTGAATCTATTGTTGATATGAAGCGTGCATTCCGTCGTAAGTACAATAAAGTGCAACCTCGCCGTAAACAGATTTACGATTGGCATAAAAAAATTCGTAGAAAATGGGCGCATATGCAATAGGAAAAATCACTTGTCGTCCTCGAACATCAGATGAAGATACTGAACATATCCTAAGTGATTTCGCACAGAGCCCTCGGAAATCCACTACAGTGTAACTCCTCTATCCAGTGGTGTGTGGCATGTTATAGTTAGTGAGAAATAAAAATGCAACCTGTTCTTTCTTTTTGAACAACCCTGTATACTGACCGGAATGGCTATTAAACTTAATATATATTTTTGCCTCGCTTACAGCCCTTCTGGTGCAGTCACTTGTTAACAGAGTTTCGAATGACCGCGTTTTCTTCCATAGTCTTGGACTTTATCTTACGGTCTCGGAAATTCAGGTCGGGATGAGACTTCGTAGTTTAGCAGTATACCTACAGGGTGTCCACGCAGTGAAGTAGAAAATCTCACTAGCCAGAAGATTCCGAGAAAAAGGGCTCTAAAGTTTTACGCGCAGCGCATAAATGGTCAATTTGTACGCTATGCAACTACAGCTAAGTGGCTGAGTCTGTAGAGAACTCGCTTACCACTCGGACGGTCTGGATTCGATGCGACCTGGGATAACCTTTAATTCTTTCGGGCTTCAACTCAATGTGTCATGGAACTGATTATTGCGCACTTATAAAGTTGATTTTCACCTTTTTTAATTTCTTCTTCCCATTAGGATAAATATTCCTTCTTTTTTAAACGGCTGCATCATTTTTTTTTTTGGTAATGTTTATTGAGTTCACGTGGGGTGAGACTTTGCGATATTAACAACTTTAATTTTGTAATCCAAATAAAGATGGTTTGCCTCTTTTTTTTTTTTTCCTTCTGGTTCATTAACCGACTTCAAAAAAAGGAGGAGGTTCTCAATTCATCTGTATTTTTATATATATATATATATATATATATATATATATATATATATATGTATGTTCAGCGATATTTTCGCCAATTTTGAACCGATTTAAATGAAATTTGTATAGTGAATAGGGTATACATCCAAAGTGGTCCCATATGAATTTCATTGAGAAACTACCTCTTTACACCCCTTAATTTTTATACAAACCCACATTTTTTATCCGACTTCGATGGAACTTTGTACATGTATAGTAAAAAATAAACAGAAAAATACTGTCAACTTTTGGTTTGAAAAAATTAAACCCCTCTCCCCATATCCACCCCTCAATTTTTGCCAATATTCTTTATACAAAGCTACAGTCGACACCATTTAACTGAACTCATTTAAGTTTAAGTTGGCATATACATGTAATTTTTTCATGGAGAAGGTTTCTGACAAAAAAATAAAATAAAAACCGCCCCTCTCTCCCTTTACACCCCTTAATTTTTATACAAACTCACATTTTGTATCTGATTTCGATGGAACTTTGGGCATGTATAGTCAAAAATAAAGAGAAAAATACTGTCAACTTTTGGTTTGAAAAACTGAATCCCTCTCACCCTATCCACCCCTTTAATTTTTGCCAATGTTCTTTATACAAAACTTATGTCAACACCATCAACTGATCTCCATTAAAGTTGGCATATACATGTAATTTTTCATGGAGAAGGTTTCTGACCAAAAAATAAAAAAGCCAACCCATTTCCCCGTTTACACCCCTTAAGTTTATAGGAACCTACATTTCTTATCTGATTTTGATAGAACTTTGCTCATGTATACTTTAAAACAAACAGAAAAATCTTGTCAACATTTGGTCTGCCAAAGCTCAACCCCTCTCCCTCCATCCAAACTCTTAATATGTGTCAATGTTCTTTTTAAAAAGCTACAGTCGCAACCGTTTGACCGATTACCATGAAAGTTGGCGCTTATATGCATTTTTTAACGAAGAAGGTTTCTGACCAAAAAATCCAAAAACCACCCCCTCTCCCCTTTAAGCCGTTTAATTTTTATACAAACCCACAATTTTTATCCAAGTCTATCTAAATACAACTTAGCAAATTTTTACTATAAATCAAAAATAAAAATAAAATAATTGTTTAAAAAACATAAAAACCGCCTTCAAAAAAAGCACACTACAAATTTTAAAATAACTTTATACCTTGCTTAAAAGAAAGTAAATCTAAATGGACAATATTTTACATTACAGTTATTGAAATTTTTACATTAATTAGTTACTTTTGGAGTCGGTTCCAGCTGGCACATCGCGAAGATCGAATTACTGAACATTATTTGGTGTTAGGTGAACCAACAGTACGAAAAAAATTCCAAATATGTTACAGCATGTCATGAGGCAGATAGTATTATTGTGGGAGACAGTTTAGCGAAACAAATTAACAGAATTTTTATCTATGGATCGGCCTTATTGGTCACCCAGGCATATCTCTGGCGCTATAATGTCAGTTGGTAGACTGCATCATGCAGTAAACGCTTTAGTGTTAGTATAAAATCGGCGTATCATCTGTATGTTTCAGTTTTGTAGAAACATGTTTCTAGCATTAATTGTAGGTAAGTAGTAACATGATTTTTTATGTATTGTTATTCATTATTGTTTTTATCTTTTTGTTTTTCTTGCTTTGGCTGGCACCGACTCCAAAAATAACTAATTAATGTAAAAATTTCAATAACAGTAATGTAAAATATTGTCCATGTAGATTTTTTTCTTTTAAGCAAGGTATAAAGTCATTTTAAAAATTTTAGTGTGCATTTTTTGAAGGCAGTTTTTATGTTTTTTAAACAATTATTTTATTTTATTCATTTGATGAGCTATGATATTTAACTTTTTCAAAAGGATCTTCGTCACACTTTACATTTTTATGAGCAAGTTCTTCATGAGCCACAAGTATTTTTTCAGTCAGCATGTCCATAGTACGTTCGCTAATTTTTTTACGCATCAACATAGCTTTAAGAGAAATCGAAATTGATAATTCCAATCTAATCAAATTATTTTTAGAAAGCCAGCTTCGGTAATAAACGACCGTATCTTTTAACCTCGACTTCGACATTTCATTGCAGCTTCTGATACTTTCACGAGTTCATCATTAACAGACATTTTTAATTCACAATATTGTATAAATTCCGATAATATTTCACACTCGAATCTCTGCGAAAGTCATGAACGAATTGGCACGTTAGTTGGAGTTTCTGGGTGGAAGCAGGGTGTGTAAAACTGTATCTATCGTATTGTAGAAGGTAAGGACCATTGTTCCATTAGTACCGTCAGGGTCTTCAAAATTCCTGAGTACCTACCTATGTACAATAAGGCAGCAGCTGTACTCTACTTCTCCACATAGAAATTTATTCCTCAAATTTATAACCACTTAAAATATCTTAAGATATGTAATTACGTTTCAATGGCAATAGTAATTAAAGTTTTAATTTAACTCCATTAAAAATGCATTAGAAATTCTTCAACGTTTTATAAATAAAATATTATCTTTAATTCACATTTCATAAATAGAAATTATTTATGGTTTAATTGATAAAATTTTTGGTCATCAACTTTATTTAAAAGCTGTTATAATTTTTAAACAATTAAAAATAAGTTACCCGAGGTAGTATTCAAACCACATCGCCCACGTGGCAAGCGAATTCGCTATAGACTCAGCCACTTCACTGTGCCATCAGTATATACAAACCGACCAGTATATGAAGTGCGCGTCAAATTTTAGAGCTTTTTTTCCTCGGGATATTCTGGCTAGTGCGCTTTACTACTTTACTGCGTGGACACCCTAAAAGTATACTTCTGACATGTGAAGTTTCATCCCGAACTGAATTTCCGAAACCGTAAGGTCCCCTTGTAAGTGAAAGAAAGTAATTGGCAGGATTTACGAAACGTATATCTTTACGGTTAGCGTACATTTTGCTTGTTAAATATTCAGTTTTATTACTCGGGACTGACAATACCGTTACTGTATTCGCCTATGTGAATATGGAAAACTGCCTAAAATCCGTAAGGGGGCATCCACAAATTACGTGAGGTGTTTTTCCGGATTTCTGGACCCCCCCTTCCCCCCTGGTGAGATTTCGTGAGATCTGGCCGGACCCCCCCCCCCTTCTGGTGAGATCTGTTCCGTCAGAACCCCCCTAGAAATCGCCGTGGAAACTTTTGTAGACCTTTTTTTTTAGGTCACACCCTAACTCTTTTGACGAAATACCCTCCTAAAATCGACTTTACCGCAAATTGTAGGCCTTTTTTAAATTTTTTTCCCTCTACTGTCCCCAAATTTTTCGCAAAATCTCACGTGAGATTTCCGTAGACCCCCCCCCCTCCCCCTAGGTGAGATCTGGTGAGATTTCGGCGGACGCCACCCTCCCCTATTTCACCTCACGTAATTTATGGATGCCCCCTAATCACAACGGCAGGTACGTCATGTTTGAACCAGTGTTCTTTGTATCTCATTGAGTCCAGTATGGCGTCGCACTGGTGCGTGGTATACACACAGATTTCCACATCAATCCAAGTCGTATTAATGACCGGAGCGTTAAAGGAAACTAGATGAATTCATTGCCGAAGCTGTCTGTTGCAAGTATCAATCAGCTTACAACTGATCCCGCTAAGACTTTTCGAGTCACCAGTAATTTTATATTGTTTTAACAGCCGATTAAAGGGTAGGGATTTTTACTGCGAAAAGTAATACAGCGAGAGATGGTGCCTAAGGTATTCCGCTGCACTTTAACATGAAAGACTACCCTACCACCGAGATTTCTCCTCAAATGCTTATTTCGTTTCATTTCTACAGAGAAACAAAAACTGATCACAATTACAGTGTTACATTAAGATCAAAATTCTTCGTCTGTCTCAGAATGTTATTGGGTGGCATGTTTGAACAGACAAATAATTAATCTTGAAATGATTTCATTGTTTTGTTATTTCATTGATTAAAGTGGCCAACACATACAATATGTTAAACAGATTTGTGATCATGACGATATACTACTGCACGAAAAATAATTACGTAGTTTAATTTGATGGAAATCCAGATGGATTCCCCTTTAAACGTAATTAGTGTGCAATATGTTTTTTTTTACTAGATTACACATTTAAAAATAGGCCCGAAATTTTTAAGAAGGTATCTGATTCACTGTCTGGTGAAAGATTTTTTTTTTATCTGCTTAACGTCTCTAAGAGCGAGGTCTTTAGAGACGGGAAATGATGGGGGCAAGGAATGGTAAGGAATTCGGCCATGGCCTTTTGAAGGAAGCATCCCGGCATTTGCCTGGAGTGATTTTGGGAAAACATGGAAAACCCAAATCTGGATGCCCGGAAGGGGATTCGAACCGCCGTCCTCCCGAATGGGAGGCCAGAACGCTAGCCATTACACCACCACGCTGGTGAAAGAGTATATTCGTAACTTCAGTAATTATTTTTTTCATAAGAGGGAGGTTAATCAAAGACGCAACAGCTAATGTTAAAAATGACGTTCAGTCATTATTTATTAATGTTATCAGCCTTGTGTTTGCTTATTACAACTTTCACAAGGAAGGGTTGAGTGCCGGCCTCGGTAGCGTAGGGGCTAGAGTGCTAGCTCCGCCGGTTCGAATCCGGCCGCGGGCATGGATGTTAAGTGTTGTATGTCTGTGTGAATGTCCTGTCCGGGTTGTGGCGTCCATACACTGAAAGCAATTAAATTACCTTGAGCTGGCTGTATGGCCTCCGTTGCCAAATGCCATTAAAAAAAAAAAAAAAAAAAAGGAGGGTTGAGCCCATAGAGCAGTGGTTCCAAATTAGTGGTACGCGAGGTAGTGTCTTGGCTAAGGTATTCACTACGAAAAATAATTTAAAAAAAAAAAACAATTACGGAAACATTACTATTCCCAAAATATATTTTAAGACAAACTGTGTGTGTGTGTGTGAATTATATCACATTAATGCTGTGGTTGTGAGAAGCACTCGACTGGTATGAACGCATTTAATTATTTATCACCGAGCGTGGTGGGTGAACGGTTAACGTTCTGGTCTCGCATTCGGGAGGACGCGGGTTCGAATCCCCGTCCTGACATGCAGATCTGGGTTTTCCACGGTTTCCCCAAATCACTCCAGGCAAATGCCGGATACTTCCTTCAAAAAGGCCATGGCCGATTTCCTTCCCAGTCCCATCTCGCCTCTAATGACCTTAGCCGTCGACGAGGCGTAAAAAAATAGGATTAACTTTGCCTACGATGGAAGTTATGTGCCAGTCCCATTTCATGTTGCTTTATACTGTTACGACTAGATACTTCAGGAAATCCACCGTGTCAACAACTGAATTGTTAACTTTGTACTCGTGAGCAAACGGGGTCTTTTTATTACTTATTTGCATTGCCTTGCACTTTTTACAGTTAAGTGTAAGCTGCCATTTACGGCACCATTCCGAAATAACATCCAGATCGCGCTGTATTTCTAAGCAATCGTCAGAGCACCCCACTTCCCTATAAATAAGTGCATCATCAGCAAAAAATCGCATCCTGCAATTAACGTTGTCACCGAGATCGTTTATAAAAATTAAGAAAAGAATTGGTCCAATTACACTTCCTTGAGGAACGCCCGAAGTAACATCTAACTTTGAAGAGGCTTCCCCGTCAACAACGACATACTGCGACCGACCAGTTAGAAAATCGCGTATCCATTCGCAGATCTGATCAGATATACCGTACGCTCGAATCTTCGCCAAAAGGCGGTTATGTGGTACAGAGTCAAAAGCCTTCTGGAAATCCAAGAAAATAGCATCAACTTGTGTTCCTGCATCGATAACCTTCATTACGTCATGCGAAAATAGAGCCAGTTGCGTTTCACACGAACGGTTCTTACGAAATCCGTGTTGGTTTGCTGCAAGTAACTCGTTTTCATCCAGAAACTTCATAACGTTAGAGCATATGACATGCTCCAGAATTCTACTTCAGACAGATGTTAAAGATATGGGTCGATAATTCCTAGGATCTCTCCGATCACCTTTCTTGAAAACGGGAATCGCCTGCGCTATTTTCCAGTCAGAAGGTACATTTCTTTCTTCTAAAGATTTACGAAATATATCTGATAGAAATGGTTCTATTTCTTCCGCGTATTCCGAAAATAATCTTACTGGAATATCATCAGGACCCGGCGCCTTCCCCCACTTCAGGAGCTTTAATTGCTTTATGATACCTACACTATCAATTTGAACTGGATCGATCTTAAATTCTACCCGCCGTGCAAAAGCGGGAATGTTTTCCATGTTTTCGTCAGTGAAAGAATTTTTAAATTCGGTGTTAAATACGGTAGCCTTGTCGCGGCTGTCATCAACTTGTAGTAGAACTGGCATATTGTTGTCACAACCACTTACATTTTGCATTGCGTTGCACTTTTTCAGTTAAGTGTAAGCTGCCATTTACGGCACCATTCCGAAATAACATTAAGATCGCGCTGAATTTCGAAGCATGATGCGTTGGTGGTTTCTGGTCAATGGAAGCCGACGTACCTGTCCAGCCATAAGCAGCCGTCGACGCAGATATATCCACACACGTTGCAGTGTTCCAAAGTTAAGCCAGCACAGTGGGCTAAACTGTTTTGTCGGTTACGCAATGCGGACAAGATAGCGGTCATTCCGCGCTGTGCTTACATTGTATGGTCCAGTACCCACTTGTTGCTGTGTACGACTTTATTCTATCCACTGATTCCACACACGCATCACTGTCGTAGCAGCGTGCCCTGTATTAGTAGAAACATAACGATACGACAAATCCGTTTCCCGCAGACCAATCATTCTGCCACATTTGAACCCACCCACATGCTGATATTGCGCCGCTTAAAGTCAACGAAGCGTACCGGCACGTTTCCACTTCATTTGATGGCTCTGCACTGTCTGAGCTTAGCGTAACACTAACCTGTCCGGTCACACAAAAGAGGGCGCTGCTGGGCCTACGTGCACGCCACCTCTCTGCAATCTTAATCACTTATTATGGTCCACAGTTCTACACATCCTCCAATGCTGGAGTGATTTAGATCATTTTTTGTGTTTAATTTTCACAAACAATAGTGTGTCTGCAATACAGCATGTAACACTAAAATTTCCGGCAACTGTGGCAATAATTGAACTGCTGTCATATAGCTTAAAGGTTTTTTCTATATCATTTCCTTGATATAGCAACTATTGTTGAGAGTTCTCTTAACTAGTGGCTCCCCACACCAATACTCCTCTCATTCGGTTAGTGTAATGCGTTAAATTGATTCTGAAAGGAGTCATTTATAGCAATAATTTCTAATACGTATTCAATCATCACTACAGTCCGGAGTCTAATGGTGAAGGTTGAGATTGCCATACTTGCTGCAATATTCTACCATTATTCTAAAACCACAAACGACGTGAATGGTGCGACAATACGAATCAAAGCAAGTATCTCTCATTACGTTGTCCACTGATTCTGTGCAGTCCAGACTAACGGTTTGACTTACAGAGTAAATGATCCACTTTAATGGAGAGGTGAAATACAGACGGTTCATGTTCAAATCTTGTCACCGTTTCCATCCATACTTGTTTTCGATTATACGCAGTTTTTCTTAACTTTCTACATGCATTCCGGAATAGTACCTGATTTCCGTTTAAAAAATACATGTTCCGCAAACAGCATAAAAAAAACACACACACACGACCACAGTTCAACCTATGCAGTTTGCACACATCATGTTTAGTGGTTCTTTCACAGCTTTCTGCCAACGATGTTATTAAAGAAGCATTTACTTATACTCCAGGCTCAATCGGGGTGGCATTTCGTACAACGCAGGTTTGAATTCAGGCCCGAAATTCATTATTTTGTTTTTCACTAGTTTTCTGAAAATATTGCAGGTGAGTACCGGAAATATGCCTTCAAGCAGCGATGTCTTAATCCCCTTCATTTTCCCCAATCCTCTGCCAGTTGTAAAGACCGTAAAGACACATACGTTCATTTATATAACTCTAATTTTCCTTTATTGTATATCATCTATCGTTGATGCGATCATAAACAGTCCTATCAGGTGATACAATTTTGAATTTTAAACTGTGAACAGTAATGACAGAAAAAAAGTCTTTCTGATTGCTTCGATCCGAGACGTAACACTAGTGTGTGACCATTGCCGTAAAAATCTTTAAATAAAAAGAACAAAATATCACAAGCACTTCTTAAGTAACAGCATCTGAAAAGTAAAAATGAAGATGTTATCAGAAATGAGATAACTATTAACTTGAAGCATCATGTTTAAATTAGAAACATTTATATTTTTCTGGCTTTATATCATCTCTGTATTTATTATACAATTCGTACCATCTATTGTATAATATTAATACGTTGTTCAGTGAAACTTTTCCTTCGGTGTGTTAATTCAGGTGCTATAAACTTTCTTACCCCCATTCAGAAAAGTAAAAACACAAGTGATTGAACTTTTCGATTTGATGTTTCTGACTTCAGCACGTTATAAAATCCTGCTGGGCAGCGTCTAATCAGTATAAATCAAACAACAATAGACCAAAAAAAAAAAAAAAAGGTTACATATAAGGTGGGCACTTTTTGTGTTGTTTGGTCGAGGTCATTAGAGCCAAAAGAGGATGGAGGTCAGGAACGGGATGGAATTCGACCATGTCATTTTTAAGGAATCATCTCGGCATTTACCCAGAATGATTTTCAGAAACCATGTGAAACCCAAATCTGGATGGCCGTAGGAGGATTCAAACCCGCGTCCTGCCGAATGCGAGGCCTGAGCGTCGCCGCTCACCTTCCACTCTCGGTGGCTCCGTGGATGGGTGGTTGAACCGCATATTTGAAATATTAAACGCAAACTCAGAAACTGAACCATTAACGATTGTATCATCGTCTTTATTCATTAAAACCTATTCAAATTTGATACGCGGAATTGCAATGTTGTGGTGCGGAAATGTTTGTTGAGCTTTATAAAGCATCGCCTGACGGTTTCTTTAGCACCTACGATAGAATTTACTGAACAAACCGTCATACAATAAACTGGAGAGCTTATGAAATGCTCTCGGGTAACTAGCCGAGTTAGCGAAGTGTTATCACTCGATATTTCGGCGATCAAATACACTGTCGCCATCTTCTGGTAATTCTCAACGCCGAGAGAAACTTTGTTTTTATGAACTGAAGAGCTTTATCCAAGGACGAATCTCCATTACTTTTTCAAGCTAAAAAGTAACAATCTTCTCATACTGTGAATATTATTTAAGATTCTTACTCTTCACTTAGTTTCTGATCATAGAATAGATCCTATGAGGCTGTCTTATTCTGTAAACGGGATGTATATTCTTAATAAGCCTTAACGAACGTTGAAATAATTTCAGGCAGAACACCTCTGTATTAGAGAGTGCCTGGGAAGACGAGTCCTTCAGCAACTGGAACGCGAATGTCAAGAGTGCTTGAGAGAAGCGTGCCGAACAGGCTGTAATGAATTGCAGTTACAACGTGAAGCTGATATTAAGAGCTAACTCCCTCCAACTACAAGTCCAACAGGAAAGTCCAATGCGTTAAAGCGCACAGATAAATCGAAACTGCGGAGAGATACTACAGAATGACATCCAACTTGATTTAGATATGGTTGCAAAAAGGAAAGCTCTTTTGAATTAAATCAGATATTATGTTACAGAAATAGCTTTAAATATGCTCACGATTATCATGCCCCTTTTTACCTTGTGATCATAATCATAGACCTACTCTCCTAGTTCTCCGGTCTCTTCATATCCATATAAGTTACCATTTTAGTCTTCAGTTACCTGAATCTTATGCTGTAAATTTTGTTTTGCTGTACATTTCTTAAAACGTTGCTCACCAATCTAGCTGTTCGATTTGTGAGAGTTTTTCACACAATCATTTAATCTATCATTGTTTCCGGAAAGTGTTTTTTCTCCCCTTAATTTTCAACATCCTAACAACATAGCCTCACATTTCAGATGGTTCGATTTTCTTCTTCATTGAATTCTGAGGATCCAAAATTCACAGTGCCCCATAAATAGAGTTTTAGATTATTCAAGCTTTCATACTAAAGCTTTTAGGAGCACTATTGTCTTTATCACTAACTGTCTGAGGTGATAATAATATCGTAATTTCCTATATCAGCCAATTTTATAGATGAAAATACATACATAGCGTTATTTGGCCTCGAATTGGGGGAGACGTGGGTTCGAATCCCCTTCCGGCCTTCCAGATTTTGATCGTCCATGGTTTCCCCTCCAGGCCAATGTCGAGATGGTTCCTTCAAAAGCCTATGGCTGAATTCCCTCCCGTTCCTTGCCCCAAGTCCCTTCCCTCCTTAATGACCTCTACGTTAACTAGGCGTAAAGTCATAAGCAAAAAAAAAAAAAAAAAAAATTGCGTTATCGTTATTCGCATTAAATATGACGGGAACATTACTGGCCCGAGGGTCATACCACTGTTATCATCTATGCGTTTAACTAATGCAATTATATGTGAGTTTTAAAATCTTTTTCACTTGATCTCAAGAATTAAAGTCAGACAAACACCTTATTTTTCAAATGTATTACGTCATTACCAGCACCAAAGAAAATAGTACTACCGGCAGTATAAAGCTAAAATTAAACAACTTTTATCCCTTTTAAAAGAACCGATTATGTTTTTCTGGCGTTAATATGCTTTTGATATCATCATTACTTCGGCACCGAGCGTGGTGGGTGAGTGGTTAACGCTTTGGCCTCGCATTCGGGAGGACGCCGGTTTGAATCCCCGTCCGGCAATCCAGATTCGGGTTTTGCATGGTTTCCCCAAATCGCTCCAGGCGAATGCCAGGATGTTTCCTTAAAAATTCCATGGCCGAATTCCTTCCCCACCTCTAATCACCTCAACGTCGACGAGGCGTAAAGCCATACGTTCAAAAAAAAAAAAAAAAAAAAAAGCTTACTTTGGCTGTCGTTGCCCATCTATCTCCTACACACACAATTAATTCTCTTACGTTTTCTAGCAATCGATTGTTCGTTCCATTTATTAATTTATTTGCATCCTCACTAACAGTAGCTGCTCCCCTACCTGTCTCGTGCACTGTAGCGCCGTATGGTGGTCCACTCCAGTAAAGTGAGGGAAAGGTAAGTAATCGGAATTTTCACGTATGGGCAGGTGAGATTTCCCCCACTACGGTTGTGAAGAGGCATCAACACAGATTTCTGTAGCTCTGAGTGAATTACTCCTCGGGTTATTGAGACATGTCCCACTTGTTGTTCGGCAGAGTTGAGTGGGTTCATCATGACGGAGACCCAACTCACTTTTCATGAACACCTTGATCAGATGTCCCTAGACGTGAATGGGAAGATGCAGTCATGTTCCTTCGACACCTCGTTCACCTGATTTGACTTTATTCGATTTTATCTTGTTGGGTTATGTGAAAAGCCTCATGTATCAGACACCTATGAAGACGATTTCTTGGCAAACATTATACCTACCGGTGACATCACTTCAACGACACCGGGGCTGTTCCACCGAGTATGACAGAACTTATTGCGATTTTTTCATTCCTGCATCGGAGCCGGCGGATGTCGCTTTGAACAACTGTTACAAATTTGTTCCCAGAGAAAGCAGTGAACATAAATAAAGTTGCTATATCTGTAAAGAAATATTCTTAAGTTCTCTTATTCCACTTTCATAGGTATCCAAAAACAATAGTCTGAACCTGATGATGTACAAGTGTTTAAATGTAAACAGTAATGAAGGAATCCTTAAAATAAAATATAACAGATAATGCAAACATGATATGTAATGATATCATTTAACTTGACAACATATGAATAGTTCCTCCGTGCAACACAGAACGAAAATGAAAAATGGCGTAACGGGTATCGCCATTTCGAGTCCGGTCGAAAGCATGGATTGTTTTTACTAGGTGTTGTCTTCGCATTGATTGCCCGTACTTTGAAGCATGATTACCACATTGGCAACCTTCTTGCAGTTGACAGAACAATGAAAAAGAATAAAAAAAAACGGAAATTTTCAACGATGTCATTGTGACTGTAGTATATTACCATGACTGAGTCAGCAGGACTGTACTTCTGATGTGCATAAAAGAAGCATTTAAAAAAAAAAAAAAAGTAGAAAATAAGAAAGAGAGAAAGCAGAGGAAGAATATGAAGTGACAGGTGCAACACTATATAAAACATTCCTGCTTTTAATTCGAAGAGAAGTATGTAGAAATATTTTGTTTACCATTCTCAAGTGTGTGTGTTTAACTTGAGCAGACGTGCTTCCTTGTTCTGTTTGTTTCCTGGTAAGCCAAATTTCCGTATTACCTCAAACTTGGTTAATAATGCTTCGCCCATACACTGACAGTGACTGTTGGCTAGTAACGTGAGGAAACAGACGTAATTTATAGTTTAAGGATAGTGACCGTTTAGTTAAAATCGTCATATGAATCTCTTTAAAAAGGATGTGGATTAAGAACAATTAATGCTTTTAAACCTAACCAGCGCGTAGTTTGTTCATAATATTGAATCTTCGATATTACAGCCTTCCAGTTTTGTGTCTCAATCAGCTAACAACCTAACCCGTCAGAACATTATTATTTACTACAGCATCGAGTTGGCCGAAATTTTCCGCATAGACTCGGCGCGTTGTAACAACACCAAAAGCTCAAAATGCAGTACCAACAAAAATGTACTTCTGTGAGAACAACGAACAGTACTGAAGATGTGTCAGCAACAACCTTCTCCAAAAAAACAACAGCGACAAATCCAGTAGCAGCAACTATTACTCAGATTCCCATATTCAACTTCCGCCGGTGAGCCAGTAATAACAGCAACCGTCCTCACAGCACCAGCACCTCGCAGCCAAAGCAGTATGTGCAAACTTTATAAATAATTCAGTGCAACGACAGCGGTAGTTCCAGGCTGGGAAACTGTAATTTAAAAAAAATCCAAGATAAAAATGTTAGCAGACGCAAGTGAAAATTCCAGTGATATAAAAGTTGTCCCCTAAGAAAGTTAGGGTTTCGATCCCTTTTACTGATTCGGTGTACCAATTTCTAAAGGTCTGCTCCACTGAGAGCTTACTATGAAAACATCGAGCCTGAAGTCAGCAAAAATTCCACGATGTTATTTTTTTTTGCTGTCGTCAGTCTTTCGACTGGTTTGATGCAATCCTCCATCCTTTCCTATTCTGTGCTAACCTCTTCATTTCTACATACCCCTTACAGCCCACGTCCTCAATTAACTGCTTCATATATTCTAATCTCTGTCTTCCTCTACATTTCTTACCTTCGACTGTTCCCTCCACCAGCAAATTAACCAATCCAGCATGTCTCAAAATATGACCTACCCTCTTCTTTCTGAAAGCTTCGTCCACATATTTCTTTCCTCACCCATCATTTCCAAAACTCGTTCATTTCCTATTTTGTCTGTCCACTTAATTTTCAGCATTCTTCTGTAGCACCACATTTCAAATGCCTCTATTTTCTTTCTTTCTGGGATTCCTAAACTCCATGTTTCGCTACCATAAAGTGCTATGCTCCACACAAAGAGTATTAAAAAGTTCTTTCTAATTCCTAGATCAATATTTGAAACTAAAAGGTTTCTCTTTTTGCTAGTGCTATTCTGCTTTTAACATTTCCTGCTTCGGTCGTCGGTTGTAATTTTACTTCCCAAGTAACAGAATTCACTTACTTCTCCTATTGCATCCGATCCTATTTTTATATTTAATCTACTAGTGTTGGTATCATTTCTGCTACATTTCATCACTTTTGTCTTGCTTTGATTTATATTCAGTCCAAAATCTTCCTCCAGTATTTTGTTCATGCCATTCAGTAACATCTCAATATCCTCAGCCCTCTCTGCTAACAAGACAATGTCATCAGCAAACCGTAGCATACTGATTTTGTCTCCCTGAAAACTTATGCTACATGGAAATTTTTGTTTGACTTTCTTCATAGCTTCTTCTATCTTTCCGAAAAGTGTTCAATAATCTTATATTCACAACTAATATGGGTTCGTGACCTTTTTTTGCATATGGTCATGGGTCTAGAATAGTTCCCACTGTGCAAAACTTAAATAAAATCTCGTGAACTAGAAAGTATTAATAGTTGTATTAAACACGGACAGAGACGATCGCGCTACCGTATAATTATATGAAAGGTCGTGGTTGCTAGACTCTAATTGGCTAGAATACGAACTTCACTTGTAAACTTAATTAATGTATTCTGACAGTTAATTTCATAGCTGTTGCGCACATAACATCTAATTTCTAATAAAACCCCTGGTCGCTGTTGATTTGCGAGCGAAGGCCGACGTGTGACCTCATCGTTCTCCTGCCAATAGCTTTCGAGATGAGAGAGTGATCTTACGAAATTATGTAGTATAATGATTCAGCTGCTGTTAAATGGTTACTTGAAGTAATTCAAGAGCATAGTAGTCAAAAATAATACGACGATTTCTAAAAACTCAAAACAACTCCGTTAAGCTGAACGACCCCGACCAGGAAAAACTTGCTGTAACTATAATAAATGCACCTTATTCAATCATCAAAACAGAAATAAAAATCCAACCATATGAATGCCGTATCGTAGTATCAGCGTGGTTTGCCTACCCAAAAGTGATATATCAGCAGTGTCCCTTTGCGCACTCGAACTAACATACTCCGAATAACGTCACTAAAATTTCTCCCTGAACAGTTTGTTCCACTGTATTGTAAATGTTGAACCCCGTTGTCAGTCAAGTTTATACCGCTGTGCGTAAATTGTCCAGGCTTTGGTCACACGACAACTTGTTACAAGCTGCAGCGACAGTTCGTCAAATGCTCAGAATGTACAAAATCCCAATTTGAACCTGCAAAATTCATAAAAAAATATCCTGTCTTTGAAAGAAACTAGAAAAACGCAGAAAAGTAGATTAAACTCATATTTACAAGAATATATCAACAAAAAGATACCCAAAATCATACTTTCAATCGAATCCACCCCGTGTTACAAAAATCCAACACAAGACATCGTGTATCATCAAGTCTCAGTTATGACAGTATTCTATGTAATGATCCAAGGACACAAAACTCCTTGCCTCTGAGTAGGGATAAAACTATACCACTGAGGTATCGATACTTTTACTCGATACAGTATCGGTCGTAAAGCATCGATACTTATTCGGTATCCATTGAAAAGTATCGATACTTACTCGTATCGATTGATTTTTCGTAGTGAAATTTGGAATAAATAAAAACAAACAGTATGTAATAAGTACCTATTGATATTATATACAAAGATATTTGACGAAATATATTTATTACATTTTCACCTTATTGATCGTTACAGGACTAATACCGACTAGGACAAAATAAAACTAATTTTATGAAAAAAAGGGTCGCTTTTTGTAGTGCTCCCCAAAAATATTTGTTTTTCTGAGTGTTTGCCTGTTAGACGATTTCTGGATGTAGTCATTGTTGCGCCAGCTTTGAAAAAAGCCTTTCACAGGGTACAGAGGTACCGACAATGTTTAAATAAATTCGCGCTTGTTTGTATAAGCATGGAAATACGAGTTTTAATTCCTCCCATTCCTCTTATGGGTTGAATTTTAATGCGCAGACTGGATTAATCAAATAAATTGAAACTTCATCGGCTTTTGAGTTAGCACGGCGCCGCTTTTGTCCAACTGCAAGTTGTTTGTGGTGCAACCAAAAATCAAAATCTTTGTAGGTTGCTTCTTCTTCAGATCTACTGGTTGACACTGTCGGATCTTCTTTAATAATATTATTTAATTTTTGTATTACCCTTCCACATGCAGATGCATCTTGAAAATGGAGGTTTTTGAAACGCTGGTCTAAAATTGTTCCCAAAGCTGTAACGGTGTTAAATTCAATGAGATCAAATCTTTTTTTTACATTCAGCCAGTAGTTTTGTTTGCAACTGAGTGATAGATTCTATTGATGAAAATTTTGTTTGCTGCAACGTCAGACAGTTAATCATGGGTATGATTTTGTATAAGGTAACATAATTCTGGTCTGAAGACTCTCTTGTGACAAATTCGAATGGTTGTAACAAGGGGAGTACCTGTTTCAATATTTCAATTTCTTGTCCAGTCACCAACTCAGGACTATCTGTAGCATCGGTAAAAGCTGCGTAGCAATTTTCGACATATCTAAAAATCTATCAATCATATAATGTAGTGAATTCCAACGTGTCTTAACGTCAAGAATAAATTTTTTAGTACATTCCTCAGAAATTCCACTATCGATATGTATTTTTTCTTAATATCTCTGATTGTATAACACTGTACTTGACCCATTTAAATCTCTCAAACTTTATTTATAATGCTTTTAATTGCAGGTGTAACATTTTTCAAAGAGGAATCTACTATTCTTTCGGCCGGGCATAGACAAACAAGTTTGCCAACAACACAAACTTAGAAAAAGGATGTGTTGAAAAAAATGCAATAATGACAACCAAAAAAATATTCTTTACAGTGTAGATGAGCGTTTAATATATCAATTAACGTGTTAAATGAAATCAGGATATTCGTGATATTGGTATATACACCGATATGAGTACTTTTGACCGATACCTACTTGATACTTATTTGTAAAGTAACGATACAAAAAGTACTTGGTATCGGAAGGAATGTATCGAGTAAGTACTTGTATTTACTCGTATCGTTTTATCCCTACCTCTGAGTACAACCAGGTTATCAACACTTCAGGCTGAACTAGGGAGAAATGATTGTTTCTCTACGGCAGTGGTTCCCAAATTATCCGATTACCACTTCACGAAAGACCTCAACCTCGCAGCTAAAATGATATATATATATATATATATATATATATTACTTATGGCTTTACGCCTCGTCGACGTCGAGGTCATTAGAGGCGGGATGGGACTGAGGATAAAGAACGCTAATTCTAAACTGCTATTTGTAGGTCGTATTTTAGAAGCTGTAATGCTCATACAAAGAAAATAGCGTACAAAACACTAGTGCGTCTGCATTTGGAATACTGTTGGGGAATATGGGATCCGTATCGCAAGGGATTGATTAACACGTTAGAGAAAGTACAGAGGAGAGCCGCTCGATTCGTGACCGCTAGTTACAGTCCTTACGTAAATGTCACAGAGCTGATACGTGGGTTGGATGGGGTTGTTTGGCCGACAGACGACGTCGTTTTCGTTTGAATTTGTTGGAGAATATGCGGAAATCTTTAATTTATGAGTGCAACGAAATACTTCTTCCGCCAACCTATTTAAGTCGCAATGAGAGGAGGGATAAGATTCGAGAAATAAGATGCCGTACTGATACATTTATGTATTCTTTCTTTCCTCGTTCTGTTCGGGATTGGAATGCACAGAATTAGGATTGGTGCTCAGCACCCTCTGCCACCCAGAGTATTTGTGAATTGCGGAGTATAGATGTAGATGTAGATCATGGTGGCTTCCCACGGGCCGTGGTTTTCTAGGCCGCGCCATGCAGCTGAATTGTACGGATCAGCACGCTGCATAGGCTAGTCTTGGCCACCTCCCCATCACGTTGCCTAGTGCCGTTTTAGCTACCCGGGCGTTTGATGTTTACCTACTGGGCGCCGGATAGACGCGTGCCATCCCTGCTAGCAGACCGGCCCCCTTCCCATGGTCCGCTGTTGATAGCTGGACCGGCGCGGCCGGCAAATGCACGGGCTGTGAGAATCCACCTTCAGATTGCAAATGGTGTGCTGAATGGAAAAATGTGTTTTCGGACGAGTTCCGCTTCCACTTATCGTACTGTGACGGCCACGTACGTGTAGACGCCACCGTATTGAGCGCAATCGGACAAATTGCATTGTTTAGTAGTATAGTGGACAAACGCCAAGTGTGAAGGTTTGTGTCGCCATTGGCTATAACATGCGGTGTCGCGTTCTAGGTATTGAGTGTAATCTGAACAGTAACTGCTACATCGCGGAGGTTTTAGAGTCAAAGGCTCTGCCCCTCCTGCAGGCAGCTTCATATGCCATATTTCAACAGGACAATGTCCGGCCACATGTGGCGAGGAATGTGCAATCCTTCTTCGAAGAATGGGATTTCACAATTTCCCTAGCCTGCACGTTCGCCTGACATATCGCCCATCGAACATGTCTGGGATATGGTCGGTTGGCAACTTGTTCATTCTGGTGCTCCTCTAACCACTATGGATGCTTTGTGGACGCGCCTACAAACCACGTGGTAGTGTGTTCCCCAACAACATATCCAGGCTCTTTGATTCCATGCCACGACATATTAGGGCTCTGAATGCAGCACGTGGCATCTTTACACCATACTGAATCCTCACGTAAAACATGCACGTACAAGTCCGTAATTCTAAAAATTTATCTATTGTTCACGTATCTAATTTGTGGAGTTAATGTCATTGTAATCACATGCCACCTTCTTGATGTATCAGTTTGCACAAACAGTATTGTTTCATCTTCTGTGATCTGTAATTTTGAAAGGCATATCGCGTTCTAAAATTTAATGTCAGGAAGACAGAAGTATTATCATCACTGTAATAAACTGGTTATAGGGTAGATTGTGCTATTGGCAGATTTGTGATATCAGTCTATATCTTTTACTTATTCATCATATTTGTCGATGAAACATCTAAACACTAATATAAATTCTAAAATGTAATGTAGAACGCACTTGAAATATAGCAGGATATAATAATAATAGTTCACTTAGAAATATTCTGAGGTAAAAAAATATATATATTAAATGAGGCAGTGCTGAGAGTTTTCTGCAACTTTGGAACTTATAAAGATAGATCTCAGTTATTCTAATTTTTTCAGTGGTCTCCTTTTGGGCGTCTGTCAGTCAGATGATGACCACAAACACAGGTATTTTACGATGCCTTCAAAACCACTTTAACTCAGATTCCGGAAAATTAATGAAGTTATAGATAGTATTACCGTTCTCTTTGTAGAGGTGATAAAGAACATACATAACGCAAACTTGCAACTGTGTACTTAAATGTGATAATACTTTTTTATGTGCATGAGTTGTCATGAATAACAATAATAGTATCACTGTTTTGGAGAATCCTTGACAGCGAGGAATAAAGAGGATCAGAGGAGACTCGATGACAACGAGAAATTATGTATAATACAAGAGAGAAAAAGGTATATAGGAAGCGGCTAGAGCTGAGCTGAAAAAAAAAAGATTATATGTTAAGTAGTTGGACATTAGTTGGTCAGAAAGACGAGTGGCATAAAAAGATAAGTTAAGTGCAATATTAGGTATGTGAACTTGCGGAATATATGTGTATTTAAATGACACTTGAAGTGGAAGACGTTGGTCAAAAAGCTGCCAAATCTTTTTACGTAGACGAGACGAAGAAAGGTGAAGTATAATTTTCCCTTTCAAGTAAATGGAAATATTTGACATAATATATGGCAGAAGAGTTCACATTAGACGTTGCCTAAGGCATAACAGAGGACGCAAAATGTGGTCTCATGGTTAGGAAGAACAAGAGAAAACGATATGAGGTAAGGTTAATTATTGTATATGTAACGAGACTCTTTGTAGTAGTAATTTATGGGTGATATGCAAAGTAAAAGTTGGGAAAGGTAAAACGACTTCTAGCACATGTTAACCGGTACAAGGTGCTCTAAATATTGAACAGCGTGTCATTTTCTTTTATTTACTGCAGTTGCTATGTCATGTTTCCTGTGGATGCAATACCATTTTTTCAGTTTACTTCAGAGAACAAGTGGAGATGTCTATAAACATGCAGTGGAAGAGTCCAGTTTTGTTGGGTAAAAGTAAGCCTTTCTCTTTACGACTGAGTTTAAAGATGATTTCTCGGAAACAAATTCACTCAGACTGGTCGCAATTCACCAGTCGGCTCCGGCTTTCATTTTCAAGTGCGTCTTCGTTTTGGTTGTCAAATGGTCTGAGAGAAAAATAAAAATATGTTTTGTCTGGAAAAGATTTTCACCTCCTCCCGACTACTTCATGGACGAAAGACTGCCCGTTTTTCATTGAAACAAAAGATTCAGTGTAGTTCTGATTTTTATTCCGTCTCTCTCTCTTTTTTTTTTTACTGTGACTGCAAATCATCACCATCAGTCGTTTAAGTGATTTATGAGAGTTGTGACATTATTGAACGTACTGATAACGTCAGCAGATGACATTACTTCATCTCATAAACTTTTGTTTTTGTTTTTAAAAGGGAACGATACAGAAATACAAGCAGAAACGATAAAATTAAGCTTTATAACAACCAACGGAATACAGGTACGATCTCATGTACAGTCAGAGACAGAATTCAGGAGACCCATTGCCTTCCGGTTATGCTTCGATCTAGACACGACTACCTTACGTCTCATGTGACAGCATAACTGGTAGAAGGTACACTAAATGCATGATAAAACAGACCTTCATTACCCAGCACTTTACCCAAGACTTAAAAAAAGAGCCTGGGCACAAGAGATTCACAGACGTACAGAGGCGAAGTTCCGAGTTCTACAATTAATATAATTACCAATATCCCCATTTTAGTAATATTAATTATTGAAATAACGAAATCGATTGATTTTTGAGGAATGATACCTCTTTTGTCACACATATAATAGCTGTCGTGTTCCTTTCTTTATATATATATATATATATAAAAACAGTGGACACTTTACTAACAGTTAAATAAGGAATGTTGAAAATATTCATTAAATTACGCTCGGAAAAATGTTTGTGAACCAATAAGTAAGTTTGAATGGACTAAGTTACATATTCTAGCCCTGCAACATTGCAGAACCATGTGTGATAAATAAACACAAAGTTTAAGCGTAAGTAGAAAGGGCTTTTACGAAAGTACGCAAATGATAACCTAACCCACGAAATATAAATTAATAATATCCAGATCTTTCAATGGGTCAGAAAAATAATGATTTTTACCATAACATATTTAGAAGGCAAGCTTGTCTCAATCGCGGTAGCAACAATTTTAATAGTAATAATAATAATTAAGAACATGTAAGGTAACCTAAAAATTTTGTAACTGTATAGCAAAATTTGTTCTCAGAACCGCGAGTTAAATTGAATAAACATTGCATATCATTTTTAAAGTCAGTTACTAAGTTAACTCACGCTAAAAATCAGATTTTTACAGTTATGAGAAAGTATCTGAACAAGGCAGTATTTTCTGTTGTATCATCCTGAAGCAGCGTCTACTTTACAAATTCATAATAAATCGGAGAAAACAGGTAGAGACTCCAAATTTGCTCAGTAATCATTTTGGAATACGTAGAATTGTTTAAAGCCATTTTCAGATCGGTTAGTTTTATTTTGAACAATGGGGTTTGGTCTGGCTGGACCGTGTTAATCGTACTTGCATATACATTTCTTTGGAGACATTGTCTGATGCCAATTTAGATTTGTGTTTAAAATTGAAGACTATAGTGATCATCTATCAGCAATTACCAGTGACTTTTATTAACTGTTACCTTTCCTAATTTGGGGTTTAATCAAATTAGGTGGCGGCCAAGTTAATGTTGCAAAGCACAAACTAAAATTATCCAAGGCATGATCACGGATACATTTTTTTTACTTATGGCTTTACGCCTCGTCAACCTTGAGGTCACTAGAGGCGGGATGGGATGTGGGACAAGGAACGGGTAGGAATTCGGCCATGGCCTTTTTGAAGGAAGCGTCTCGGCATTCGCCTGGAGTGATTTGGGGAAACCATGGAAAACCCAAATCTGGATGCCAGGACGGGGATTCGAACCGACGTCCTCTCGAATGCGAGGCCAGAACGTTAACCGTTCACCCACCACGCTCGGTGATCACGGTTATATTTGAGACTGAAGGAATATGGTTAACCCCCCCCCCCCTCCCCATGAACGTTAAGGCCTCAAAAACAGTATATCCGTCTCCAATGTGAATTAGTGGTTTCAAGTTTTGAAGCTGAAAGAATGAGGGTAAGAAATCTTTTATATCTAGCTTTATTTTTAACTAATCCTAATACTTTTTTAAAGTTTTGTTCTGTGCCTTACTTATTTCCTACCATGGGTTAGAGGTAACGCTGTTGCCTTTGCGTTCGGGATTCAAACCTGTCGGACATCTAGATTTAGATTGTCCATGGTTTACCCAAATCACTCCAGGCGAATGCCACAGTGAATTCTTCAAAGGGCTATGGCCAAATTCCTTCCTGTTCCTTGCCACTTATCGTTTTCTGCCTCTAATGACATCAACGAGGCGTAAAGCCCGAAGCGAAAAAAAAGTGCTATTTGCTTCTCCTGCGATTGAAGTGAAAATATTAATAGGTTATTTAATAACAGATCTCTATCGATAAAGTAGTCGTTCTGAAGGTTCAGATGAACGGAGACTGAAATTTACAGAGAAAATAAGTATCGAGATGACTCAAAAATAAAAATCAAACTTTTTTCGGGCTGTTTGCTTTTAAAACCCAAACCAAAAACGCATTTTTTGTACTGGTGAGGAGCAAGAAGCGGTTCGTGGCAAGCAACGAGAGACGTATGTAAGGAGAGCCGACCAAGTAATATAATCCAGTTGCGGGCAACGATCCGGGACAAGGCTGTGGCCATAGCTGCGACCTCTAACCGCTACGCTATCACCTTAACTGCTTTTCTATTTCCATAGAAAAACTGATGTAATTTTTTTTCAATAAGTAAATTGTTTTTGTTTGTTGGCTGGTTTTAATGAGAAGCAAACAAGGAAGTTTCGCGCCATTAATTTCATTGTTATTCGTAACCATGTTGTGATTGTCTTCCTTTCTTTACAGTTTTCATCCGTCTGCAGAGGAAACAACCAAATATCTCCCAGTTATTAAGAATGTAAAGAACATTTCAACACATTCAGATACTACTATCAAACAGTAACGGGGGTTGTGTTTCTAAATGGAGGAAAATTTTGGAAAAGTAATTGGGTATGGCTGCATGTGTTCGCTGAAACAAAAACAAAAAGTTTGATTTCTTTCTGCTTCTCTGGCCCAGCATCACGCAAAACTATTTCACATATCTTGAAGGGTGAAATCTCATGGTCTGACTTCAAATTTATGAAACTTCTTATCACTAACTTACCTGCGGTAAATAGGGAAGTAATACCTGTTGCGAGCATTAATTTCTTTTAGCTACATTCTGAAAGGTTTCTGATAGGATTTTTGTGGACTTAAATCCTATGGTCTGATTTAATATCTAAGGAATATGTCATTATGCTACCTCACCCGAAACTAAAATTTGACCGAAAAATTAACAAAGAAATAAATAATTAATTTTGATGAATATTATACATTTTCTAAAAATATCAATGGGGTATATTTAAGTAAATAAGACTGAAATATATTTATGTTGATAGCAAGAATAAACAGATCGATCTTACTTTTTTAAGTTCTGCACCCAAATGAAAACAGAGACCGGCTGCTTTCGTTCCACGGAATGTCTGTCTATCACAGGTCCCTGGCTGCTAAACGGAATAAGTTTCAGATTTCAAATTTACACATGTGTTTCGTTTACACAAAACCGAATATCGTGTTTAAAACTTTTTAAAGTTTCAATTGAAGTGCATTGGAGAGGGCTGAAAACGTTTTATTCCTATCGCAGCTCGAACGGTATAGTCATTTAGACTCGTCAACCAAAGGGTTAAGACAGTAAAATTATAACTAATGACTAATGTTGAAAGTATAATAGCACTAGCGAGGCGATCCATCTTGAAAAAGAGGAATCTTTTAGTTTAAAATGTTGATCTAGGACTAAGAACTAAATCTATGTGGGGAGCACAGAACTTTATGGCAGGGAAGCATGGACTTTAGGAATATCAGAAAGAAATAAAATCGAAGCACTTGAAATGTGGTGCTATACACGGTTGCTGAAAATTAAGTTGACAGGTAAGGTACGAAATTAACATGGAAACGATAGCTGAGGAAAGAAGTTTGTGGAAGAGTCTTTCAGAAAGAAGAGAGGATGGTGCGTCATATTTTAAGACATGCGGTATTGGTTAATTTGTTAGCTGAGGAATCAGTCAAAGGTAAGAACTTTAGAGCAAGACAGATTAGAATACGCGAATCAGATAATTTAGGACATTCGTTCAAAGGGATATGTTGCGCTGAAGAGGTTAGCGCAAGATAGGAAAAGATTAAGGATTGAATCACACCAGTCGAGAGATTGATAGACACTGGAAAAGAATGGCGTGAGCAGACTAAAATTTTTCATTTTCATTTATATTCATCAAGTTTGTTTTGAACATTTTGTTACCTAGCAATTTTTAGTTTGTCCACTAAATCCCTTGTTTAATCGGCGATAGTTATAACAACACTTAGTTTTAAAATTAAGAGCAAAACACAAGGCCTACTACTATTTGCTATTATTTCTATTTCATTGAAAGTGCTCTTAATTCATAGCGCATTGCATCCTAATGGATGGTATAGGTACTACCTATAATACAATTCATTGTAAATGGACTTCTGCACCAGCTAAGCGAGCGACAACGAGACGTGGCATTGCAGTACAGTGCAGTCTTCCACGGAACCTGAAGTTTCGTGAGGCATTGATTTTTCCTGCAATCCCTAGTTGCAACATGCTTGACTCCCACATTACCGATTATTTTTTTCTTTTCATAACACCATCTCGTTGATAGTAATAAGAACTAAGTGTGTTTTATACTGTAGCATACTTACGGTAAGATTGAATTTTGTGAAAATAACAGGGATCTGAGATATATATTAAAATAAGCCTAACATTTATTTTCATTGCTAGCAAAATCAAACAGATTATATTCAGTTCTTTATCTACGTTTAGTTTCACCGATTCACCTACGGATCTGGACCGAGCGTGGTGGTGTAACGGATAGCGTTCTGGCCTCGCATTCGGGAGGACGGCGGTTCGAATCCCCGTCCGGGCATCCAGATTTGGGTTTTCCATGGTTTCCCCAAATCACTCCAGGCGAATGCCGGGATGCTTCCTTCAAAAGGCCATGGCCGAATTCCTTCCCATTCCTTGCCCCCATCCTTTCCCGTCTCTAAAGACCACGTTGTTAAAAAGGGACGTTAAACTGTTACAAAAAAAAAAAAAAAAAAATACGGATCTGGTCGTACATTACTAATATCATTCCTCTCTTAACAAGTAAATGTGTTCCTATTTCAATGAGAAATGTTGTGTTGATAGGAGTAGTTATTGCACCACTACAAAAGATAAATTTTGGATTTCGTAACTACCCAACTCACGTCAAATTAAAACGGATAACTGCTCTTCGATATAAATAGCATCTGAACCGGGTATTTTGCTATCGTGATTCATCCTCTAATGCTGTTAGAATCGAAAAATACTAAACAAGTACTTTTCCGTGGCTGATTTTATTATTATATATTCATTAGGGTGTACTGAAAGCGATATTAGCATGTCACTGCCATATTTAATGGGCAAGTAGAATACATCAAACACGTGTGTATTTCTTATGACATTCAGAAGATTTCTTTGTCATTGAATCATAGAATACTCGGCATCGCCATTTTTGGTTGAGTTTGAGAACTTTTCAAAGTACTATCCCAGTAAACAGTCAGACATTACCGATGACGTCTCCAAAAGCACGTTGTATTTTATCTCAGCCTTGTAATAAATGCTTCCCTAGAGAGAGCGCTCAAAATCATCGTGATGCAGAGATGAATCAAACTTATCTACAAACGAAAGGGATGGGCGCACTCTTGCCAGACCACCTGTGGACTAGGAGAGGTGGTAATAAACAGATTTTAGTCAATAGATCGTAAGCTAAGGGTCCGGATAAATACCGGACATACACTGATCAACCACAACATTATGACTACCTAGCTACTATCGGTATAAACCCGTCCAGGCGATAGCAGCGACACCTGACGAGGAATTACTGCTAGTTAGACACACGCACGGTGCATGTAGTATCAGTGAGCGTGCTATCCGTGTTTAGAATGGGGAAGGTGCGCGATCTATCTGATTTTCACCGAGGGCAGATTGTGATGGCCCGGAGGCTCAGCACGAGCATTTCGGAAACTGCACGACTTGTCGGTTGTTGAAGGAGTGCTGCGTTGAGTGACTTCAACAAGTGGTGAAACCAAGATGAAACCACGTCCAAGCATCGAGGGGTTGGGTGGCCACCCCTCATTACAGATGTCGGACATATTAGGCTGGGCAAACTGGTAAAACAGGACAGGCGGCGAACTAACATCAAACTTTAATGCTGGGCAGAGTTCAAGCGTGTCTGAACACACAGTGCACCGAACACTCCTAACGATAGGCCTCCGCAACCGTTGACCCATGCATGTGCCAGTGTTAACACCACAACATCGGCAACTACGACTGAAAAGGGCAGGTGACCAGCGTGCGGATGGGAGGGTGCAAATCCATCGTTTTCCAGGGGAATAGCTTCTTGACACTCGTACTGTGGTACGGAGACAAGCGGACGGTGGCTCAATTATGCTCTGGGAAAATTCACGCTGGAAACCATGGGTCCAGTGGAGCTCGTGCAAGGCGCCATGAAGCCCAATAAGTATTATACACTACTTGCAGACCACGTACACCACTTCATGACGACCATGTTTCCCAACGGCAGTGGCATTTTTCAGTAAGATAATGCGCCATGTCGCAAGGCCAGAGAGTGAGAAGGAGTGTTTCGAGGAACACAGTGGCGAGTTGCAATTGATGTGCTGGCTCCCCATCTCGCCAGATATCAACCCGATCGAACACATCTGGAACGTGATTGAACGTGGCGTCAAGAGCTCATTTCTCCCCTACCCGTAATTTACGTGAATTAGGTGACTTGTGTGTGTTCAGATGTGGTGCCAGCTCCCTCCAGCGACCTACCAAGGCATCATTCCTTCCATGTCAAGACGTGTCGCCGCTGTTATCCGCGCCAAAGGCGGACATACCAGCTATTATAGGGCTTCCACAAACCGCGTAACTCCATTTTGGTCTCCTGTGATCCCCTCCTCTTCCCCACATAGCCCAAAATGGCATTTGTCCCTACCGCCCCCCCCCCCTCCACATAGCACGTAGCCTTTTCACCTGCTGATTCCATAACACATTTTATACTGTCATCTCTTGTCAGACTATCATAAATTACATACGGGGATAATTAAATGGCGGAAATAACTATTCACAAGTTGTTGTGTGGTCTGTATCTCATTTTAATTGTCACAAATAATATGAATGAAAAGCTACGTGGCCTGGCATGGAAGCCCCCCCCCCAAGTAGCTATCCAGCCAACTCCTCCCCCCCCCCTTGACCGATTCACGTAGTCTATGCACACTCCCTTAAGGTCCGTTCCCACGGCGCGTGGTAGGCAGGACACGCCTTTCATCTTCTACCGCCTGACCGTGGGTCGAGGCGCTCCGTACCTGCTATGCGGCAAAGATGAGAGGAGTCCCCTAACAGGCGCCGAGGGACGCGCCGTGGGAACCCAGCTTTAGGTAGATAGTCATAAATGTTCTGGCTGATCAGTGTACCTGCAGTGCGTTTGGAGTATAATAATTAATTCGTGTGGTATTTTTGATACCTGGCTAACAGAGATTCTATCCAGGTGCACAATTCGCCTTTGTAGTAGCCGCTTATCCTAATCCGGTAATCCTACGACTACAGGGGAATGCCGGGTTGTTTCCTTCAAAAGGCCGTGGCTGAATTCCTTCCCGTTCCTTGTTCCCAGTCCTTTCCCGCCTCTAATTACCTCGACGTCGACGATGTGTAAAACCATAAGTAAACAAAAAAGAATGCTAGAGGTGACGGTTGGATTAAAGGTTTTGAAAACCCTAGCTGACACAGGGATTCGAGCCATGGACCATTCAATCTACAGTGAGATGCACTAACCACTGAGCCACCGAATCTCTCTTCGTTTGGAGCGGTAGTATACGTCACTGTCGAAGGTGAATCATCCGTCGGTTGGGGTGTTAAACCGAGTGGCCTGTTAAATGCATATGAGGAAGAGGAGGATGTATTGGGTCACCCCTACATCGGGATGAACATCAACTGTCGAGAAATCGTTACGGACACTGAACTAAAAAAATAGGACACCAAATTTCAAGTATTCTACAAAATGTCATGAGATTCGTATGCCAAGCTTGTGGAAATTATTTCTCTGTGAGCCATCAGCGAAACACAAACATAAGGAATGTTTACTGGCAGAAGAATATTGATTACATTAAGGTAAATTTTTATTACAAAACCAACATAATATTTCCACACTGTTTTTTATTCCATTTTTTCTAAATAAATATTTATGTTTCTTTCAAACAACAAAGCTAATTATAAATTAAATTTTCATAACTGTGCGAAGCGTTTTTGGTTGATGCTCGGTTAATGCAGAGAGCCATCTGACACTGAGTTCTCGTTTTCATGTTGTGAGCTTTAAGAAGTGCTGGCTGATTGAATTCTACACAAAACCGAATAGCTTGATGAACGTAATGTGTGCGGAATGCCTTTTAATTAATAGGACATAACTAGCTATTACCCGTTATGACTCCGTTATCTCACTTCCTTCATGGATTCCCGTTGCTTTCTACTTTCTGTAAATGATTTAAACCAAAGAATTTCCCTAGAACTAAGACCAAATTGTTTTAATTCAACTAAAGGAATTTTAGTCCATACAGGCAAAGGCCTTTTAAGAACACTACAAAATATTCCTGGAAATTCATATTTTACTGTCCATATGAGAACAAAATTGCAGACTCTTTTGAAACATCTTGTCTAAAACCGTCCTAAACATTTATGAACAATTCATTATTACTTAGACTTGCCGAGACGATTTTATACACTGCTTTTTCTAATCTCTTAAGTGATGATGATCCATAGCATTCAGTTAATAGTCCTCTTATTGACTGCTTGAGTTAATGTGCAAATTTCTTCAAAGTCAAAAAAATTACAGATAACTTTACTGATGTTGATGCTGCATTGTTTCAAGAATACCTGAGTAAATTACGTTGAAATTTTTGTTGATGGATTTGGTGATTTTTTGCAAGTTCGTTTTGGTTTGTGAGAGATAGTGAGATACTTTCAACGTTTCACGATAATGATCTAAATACTGTAAATCGATGAGAATTACTAATGCGTCTTTTTAATGTCATCTTTTGTTCGTCTAAAAGCCTCATTGGAACACAAAAATCGTTTGCGATTTGAAGAGCGTTCCAGCAGCAAACCAGTGATACCAATTAGATCCAAATGAGTGATTTAAGCAATGCCAGGAACGCAAGAAAGTTTCCACAATGGCCTCAAAACCTGGCAAATGTTTATGCCGCAACCGTAGCAGCCAGCAGACAAACCAGTTTTCTCAAAAATTTCTATGACGTCATAGTCCAATCCCGATCACTTTAGTGCCATTATATAGAGCAAAGGTGAATTTCTAATGTTTTCAAGGAGGGATATAAGCTGCGCAGTTTCTGCTAGCCGAATAACAGTACTGCCCCATTTGCTCTAAAATCCGTTAATGACTCAGGAAATGTGGTGTTGGGGAAGCGATAGTTACATCGAGATAACGAACTTAAAGAAGTTTCCATCGTGAAGCCCCGACAAGACTTTGAAAGACGCCGAATCATAGGAATCAGTACTGCGACATGGTGTCCCACAAGAACGACTTTGGCCAAGCTTGTGACGTGTGCAATCAACTTTTTTTTAGTAAACTACTATAATCAGTAAATACAAAGATAAACAATAATAGATGGCATGAAGTGGCGTCATTATATACCGAAACCTTCTGAACATTATTATGTGTAGGTGCTTACCTGGCAGATGCCTTAGTTCATTGCTTCAAAATGGTCAATGTAACTGCAGATGAAGAAACGATATTTGCATTGGAAACCGTTTACATCAAGCCCAAAGTTACGCAATAACCAATCGAGTATTTTGTGTTTCATGGGTTATTGCAGAATTCCCGGGTGCGAGCCCTGATGCGTGTTTTTGGTTGCACAATTTATGAAATCGTAATTCAGTTTCGCTTGCAAGATTTCCGTACCTAAGACCCTTGTCAACACGTTCATTGATCCAAAATCACCAGAACCGTTTCAGTACAGACCTAACCACAGATATCGCACTTATCGTATCATGGGCCTGTATTACACATACTGACGATATGTAATCAACAATGGGTCAGCTTGAATTAGAACCAAATTTATTTATTTCTCCACTTAAAAAAGTATTCGCGTAAGAACTAACCGTGAAGGGTGATGGAGCCTATACATCACGCTATTGCACTATATTTTTAATAGAAATCCAACTTAATAACTGGATTTCTTGTTCGCATAGGGCGCCAAGGTTTGAAGTCCGCAGGTCGTCCTCCCCAAATCGAATACTGCTACCAAGAGGGGTGGGTGAGCGGTTAACGTCTGGCCTCGCATTCGGGAGGACTCCGGTTCGAATCCCCGTCCGGGTATCCATATTTAGGTTTTTCCATAATTTTTCCATATCACTTCAGGCGAATGCCGGGATGCTTCCTTCAAAAGGCTATGGCTTAATTCCTTCCCGTTCCTTGTCCCCAACGCTTTCCCGCCTCTAATGACGACGACGTCGACGAGGTGTAAAGCCGTAACCAAAAAAAAAAAAGTCGAATACTGCTTCACGTTAACCGCTGACTGTATTGTTATTCAGGCTTCTCTTTATACGCTTTCCTGAGGTCAGTCGACTTTTCTGAAAGTAGCAGATATCTTAAATATAAATTTCGTTCCAATGTCAATCATTTAGAGAGGGTAAGTTAGCAGTAATGCCGGGCCTGGCATTTTGGAGGAATCGAGTTCGAATCCCCGTCGGAACATCCTGATTTTGGTTTTCCATGGTTTCCAGAAATCACTCAGGCAAATGTCGGGATGGTTGCTTCAGTAGGCCATGGCAGAGTTTCTTCCCGTTCCTTGTGCCCAATCATTTCCCGCTTTTAAAAACCTCGATGTCGGCAAGGGGTAAAGAACTCATAAAATTGTAAATGTTTATACGTTTTTGTTTAACTTACACTTATTAAATTCGCCTCTACTAAAATTCCATTTTATGTATATCATTTCTTTATTAACGTTTTAATCATACTGCGTCACACATAGCTGAAAATATTAAATTCTACTTTTGGTTGGAGAATACTCTGGACACGTTTAAATCTCGAAAATTAAGTTCTGCTCGCTTGCTATGCATTGCGATAATATAAATGGAGGATATTAAAAGCGGTATACCTATGAAACATGTATCACACCAGGTTATTACGCTTGCCTAGCACAGATTCTCAGTTCTGAAAAATGGAAACATGTTCACTCTGATATTTCTTTCCTGGTAAACGTTTTCTGAGGAATTATGAAATATTTACTTCCTACGTTCTGACGCAAATACGTTTTCAGAATCTTTGCAACGACCAGTCATATTACATATACAGACAGCTACATGCCTTTATAGAGCTGTCAGCATAAGTTGTAATGAAAATCTAGATTAGTCACAGTTTGGTAAACGTAAAAGTTTTAAATACGTATCATTCGTAAGATACAGCGCACAGTTTTTATGTGGGTTTATATAGCTTAGGTTCACTTAGCTGATTCAAGGGGATTCTTCCAAAATTGTTTAATTTTAAATTGAAACTTCTTTCTGGGATCTAGCGGCTTGAAAAATTGTTATTAAATTGTTGACGATTTGCTTCTAGGACGACACCGATTGCTCAACGATGCAATTTTACAAAGAATTTCCTCGGCATCTATTAGACACGTCAGATGATATTTTAAACAATATTTCCATAATTTATGTTTATATTCTATGCTATTATGTCACTTTTATTAATTAATTATAATCAGCATTATTTCAATAATAAATCCAAATTTTTAAGTGTTGTGTCTTGGAAGATGGAAGAAAAATAATCGTGGAAGGTATGTAAAACCGCGTACTCACTAGCGAGCTGTAACTGTAACAGTTGCACGTTACTGTTATCAAATACGATATTGTGTACGTGGCTCGCGAGCCTGCAGCTAGCAGAACGTGTTGCATTTGCAGCGAGCCGACGATTGTCGGTTTTTGGTGCGAATCAAAGGGGGCTCGCAGTGCGTTCGTGGACGTCGAGAGTGAAGGTTGTTGCACGCTGCGAACCTAGAAGTGTCACGAGTGAATGGACAGAAGATAAATGTCTTCAGTTGACAGACGCCTGCAACGAAAGCAGTGCCCTATGAAACCCCAAGGACAAGGAATACTACAGAAACATTTGAAAGAAGACCCTGGGTCAAAATCGGAAGTATTATGAATTAAACCGGGGAAGTATGCAAGCAAAAAAATATTATTAATTTATTGGCTTCGTACAGAAGAGAGCGTATGAAAATGAAGAAATCAATAGTTATATAGATATAGTCCTCTCGGGAGACTAGCCGAGTAATCAAGGTGTTTCCACACCAAGAAGATGGCGACGGAGTTTCAGATCGCCGAAATATCGTGTGGAAACACCTTGATTACTCGGTTAGTTCTATCTATCTTATCATTTATATATGGTGACCTTGAATTAGTTAATGGTATATATGTACTTATGAAACTGAACAGTTTTCCAAAGAAACATTGTAGGTACCTAACCCAATGACCACTCATTTTTTGATTTCTTAAAAGAAGAATTAGACATCTTCTTTCTCAATACATCCCATGAATACGCCATCTTCGCGGCCGTTTATAATACTTCCAGTAAAGCATCTACAAGTACAGTCCGTCGTCCAAACGAACACTGCGGATAGAGTCGGCTAGTCGTTACGGTTATAATGAGCGTACACATGAGAACCTCGTTACTGCATCCGTTCGGTTACATTTACAGCTCGCTAGTGAGTACGATCAGTGAGGTTGCTCGGTGTTCGTCGCGAGCGAAGTTCGTTTCACGTGTTCACACTAGAACGTGGTTACTGTATCTGATCGATTACAGTTACAGCTCGCTAGTAACTACCCGGCATAAGTCTCCGCAAATAATATAACTATCGATGTAATAGAATTTTTACAAAGAAGTTCCTCGTCAGTAGTGGAGTGATTTCTGAAGAGTGAGGAGTAAATTACCACACTTTACTGCTAATTTTGTCTGGATATTGTAAACTCTGTGTCGAATGGTACTCAGCCTTTTATGGAATTCCTTTTCGATAAATTTCAGTTGAATATAAATAGAGAACCAGAAGAATCTATAGCGAAACATGGAACAAGGGTTGATGAAGTATTTTAAAGGCATCTGTTTGAAATAAATACTCCAACTTTAATTTCATATTTCAGGTATCATAGACTATTGCTTTATTTGTTGAATCCACGTTAGAAATATGGGAAACCTGGCATAAAAACTGTGAAAAAAATTAATAAAGGTGCTAAGGAGTTGTTAAAATTGTAATTCGCAGTAATCATTCCACGTATTGATCGCATAAACAGAAACTATTTTAACAGTTCGTATAGAAGACAGACGCTCTGGCTTCGCATTTGGGAGGACGCGGGTTTGAATCCCCGTACGGCCATCAGATTTTGGTTTTCTATAGTTTCCTCAAACCACAACAGGCGAATGCCGGGATGGTTCCTTTAAAAGACCATGGCTGAATTCCTTCCCGTTCCTTGCCCCCAGTCTTTTCCCGCCTCTAATGACCGAGACATCGACGAGGTGTATGCCATAAACAAAAAATGGGACAGAATTGCTTAGCGAAATTGTAGAATCCACAGTTTTTTCTATTCACTCAGCACAGACGTTAATTTACTTATGTTTGTGCTTTTTTTATGCTGATCTTTACTTCGCCACCAGAGGTGTTGTCGCTCAGTATATGAGCGCTGTATTGTGTGCTGCGTTTTGTGTAAAAGTCATATCATTTATCTTCCTCTCTACAGGGAACGCCGATTCTTAGAATTGAATCACGTCGCCGTCTCCTATATCTCGAGATGAAATAGCTGGAATGCCATCTCGATAAATAAACAATACTCAGTAAACAACACAAGGCTTCTGGTAGCATCACCCTCTTATTTTCTGAAACATATCTGTTACTCAATTGCTTCAAGTGTTTTATGTCTTCACGTCGAATCTTAAACCATGTTACGAACGCAAATAAAAGGAATATCTTTGTGGAACGTTTAAATTGTAATTGATAGTAAGATGGAACAATCACTTAAGATTGGTTGGAAACTGTTTCTTGATGTCCAGCTTCGGTTCCAGGGACGTAATGGTTCTCATAACATACGGGACTGGAAGATTTACTGATTCATATATGTGACGAAATAGTTTACAAAAATCAACGTGGAAGGATATCACACTTTTATGTAAGAATGAAACATATCTCTTCTCAGAATTATTCAAACTAATAGTGAGATATTTTATACAGATTGAAACCGTCAAAATACATTAACAAACTCATTCCTCAATTCATTAAAGAGACGAAAAATTGGTACTTGCGATCTTTATCTAATCATCGCTTTCTTATTTTTGATTTGCGATGGAGTCTATGCCCATGTGGCAATTTACATAAAGAAACTACATTTGCATTATAAGAATTTTTATTTTCAAATCTTTCACTGTTCACCACTTCCCCGTATAATTTATTCCACTCCGTGTCTTCCTCACCTACAAATGAAAACATAGGAACTTCCTCACTCCGGAAAACAGATGCTTTTTTTTTTTTTTTTTTTTTTTTTTTTACATATTGCATTACGCCTCGTTCGGCTAAGGTCATTAGAGGCGGGATGGGACTGGGGACAAGGAACGGGAAGCATCCAGGCATGCTCCTGGTGTGATTTGGGGAAACAATGGAAAACCCAAATGCCCGGAGGGGGATTCGAACCCGCGTCCTCCCGAATGCGAGACCAGAGCGTTAACCGTTCACCCACCACGCTCGGTGTGTCGAATGGACGGAGCGAAACCGAAACTTAACTGTGATATTACCATCTATCATTCGCTTAAAAGAGGATAGCACAATGTTTATCAAAGTAAATGTGAGAAAATTCTAGGACGTATCCTCTAGAAGCCTATGTATATCTCTCTCAACATTTTAAGCGAGTGTGTTTGCAAAGAACATCTGAAAAATGCAAAAACAAATCTCTGTTTCCGCAGAAATGTGTATAGTAACATTTTTATTCTTCACTGTTTTTTGTAATATAAATTCAGTATAATTAATAATGTTGACTTGTTATTTCTTTATGGATGTGTTTTTTGCATTAATAATTTTCCCCGCTTTTAAATGTCATTACTTATTGAAAATAATTGGTATGGGGACAATAGGACGAACAGTCCTTCCTCATTCTTACTGTCGATGACTGTTTCATACCTCCAGCTTCAAAAAGCTTCCACCACTGTCATTGCTGATCAGTGAGTGATCACCGTTTAACATTTTACTACACATGATATGTTTAGCCAGATTTCACTAGAATTTAATTACTGAGCGTGGTGGGTCAACAATTACGCTCTGGCCTCGCAATCGGGTGGTCACGTATTTGAATCCCCGTCCGAGCATCCAGATTTGTATTTTCCATGGTTTCCCCAAATCACTCCAGGCAAATGCCGGGGTGGTTCCAACAAAAGTTCATGGTGAAATTTCTTCCAGTTCATTGCTTCCTGTCCTTACCCTTCTCTAATTTCCTCGAAGTCGACGAGACGTAAAGGAATGGAAAAAAAGGGTTTAATTGAGATTAATCAATGTTAGGGTAAGAGTTTTTGGCTTGTAGCATGGGATATTGTTACGTTACGTTACTTATCACCAGTGCATTTACAACATTTGGATGTTAACTAATCTTTTTTTTATTTTTTTTATTTATATGGCTTTTGGCAGCTGAGGCCATACAGCCAGCTCAATGTGTTATATTAAAGCTGCTAGTGAATCAGTTTAATCCAGTGTTTATTAAGTCCTCAAAGTGCGGACGCCACAGGACGGACAGGACACACACACAGACACACAACACTTAACATCCATGCCCGCGGCCGGATTCGAACCGGCGACGTGGAGCTAGCACTCCAGCCCCTACGCTACCGAGGCCGGCTTAACTAATCTTATAGCCCAGCATTTCACACTTCGAATATCGTACTTTGATCGTCTCTCGTACATATATTCTCTGATCATTCAGAAAGAATTTTCAACAAACAAGATCTCTCATATGCCTTCACCAATCTCTCTTGGTTGGAGTGACCAAATATAAACAAGACCCACCTGTGTGGCTTAATGCACACTGGATCGGGGCTTGGGCAAGAGCCCGTGCCACCATGTATGGACCATCTTGACTACGGTTTTTACGCGGTTTTCCGCAGTCATTAACGCGAATACTGGACGGTCCCCACTCTCCGCCTCATAATCAATTAATCTCACAAACGAAAAATACACTTACCACACAGAGAACATAGCTACACATTTCGCAGATAGATGGAAACGCTTCAGTTCTTCCTATAGTAGTTAGTACGGCCTGGCAGAAGGTATAAAAGGCGGCCACACACGCTACGGTACACCGGAGAGGTCTACCTGTACAGGTACACCTGACAGGTAGACCGAAAACCGGAGCCCACACAGGTATACCGGAGCACAGACGTAGCATGGAATCGTCACAGGATGATGCTTTGGCAGTGGTAGGCTTCTTAATAGCTTTGAAATGTAAACAATAAAGAAAAAAACGTGAAAAGTGGCGTAAAAAGTGGTTGTCGAAAAGAAAAGAATATACTCATATTAATTTGTTGAAAATGCCTAGGGTCGGCAAGGGCATGCGGTAGTAAAACCAAAGCTCCAAATATGACCATTCCAAAGATTAGTAAAACTCATTAAAGGCATCCGACTCCTAATGTTAGGAAAATGTGATGAAGAAGAAAAACAACAAATATAAACAAGAAATTTGAAATAGTATCGGAATAGTTTAAAGCTCGTTAATGTGGCAAAATTTCGTATTTGTTATGAATGCGCTGAGACGCTAGATGCTACACATGTTGTTTCTTATACTTAGGGAGCGTCCATAAACCACGTAGCTCCATTTTGACCTCCTGTGAACCCCCCTCCCCCCCCCCACCGTAGCCCTACGTGGCTGTTGCCTCTACTCCCCCCTCCCTCCACATATTTTTTTTAACTGTTTTACGTCTCTCAACAGCGAGGTCTTTAGAGACGGTAAGGATGGGGGCAAGGAATGGGAAGGAATTCGGCCATGACCTTTTGAAGGAAGCATCCCGGCATTTGCCTGTAGTGATTTGGGAAACCATGGAAAACCCAAATCTGGATACCCGGACGGGGATTCGAACCGCCGTCCTGCCGAATGCGAGGCGTCCCTCCACGTAGCACGTAGCTTTTTTCCCCTTTTGATTCCAGAAGACTTTAGACTATTGTAAATCACAGACGGAAAATGAAGGAAATATTCACATGCTGTTGTGTGTTCTATACCTCATTTTAATTGTGAATATGATATAAATGAAAAGCTACGTGGCCTGGCTTGAACCCCCCCCCCTTCCAGTCAACCCCTGCCCCCCCTAGATTGAGCCGTAGTTTATGGACGCTCCATTTTTGCGATGATTGAAGAGGAGGTTCTTGACTTCATTGCGATACGCATAATTATCAAGTATATGAAGGTGTTAGACCAACAGGAATTTTGCGCAGATTTCATGACACGTGCCATATTTCTCTTTTAAATACTCTTTTCTAAAAGTTATTGGTACTATACGGAATTTTTTAACCATCAAGAGTAAATAGTCTGGGCATAAGCGATATCAGAGTTTTATATTTCAGCTCCGTGTGAAGCCATAACCTTGTATTTCGAACACGCAGTGAACCGACATGGAGACTGAGAACCAAACTAGGATTCGCACAGAAGGTTACTAAAAACCGTGAGCGGTCTGGTGGTTCAATGGTTCAGGTGTCTGACTGGGGATCGAAAGGTCCCCGGTTCGAATCCCTGTCTCGGCGGAAATTTTCATAGGCTCTTAACCTGATCTTAATCTCTAGCACAGCTTGCTGTGTAGTCTGAAGTACGCCATAACGCTACCGTGTTCAGATTTCACGTTTTACTGTAGGTCCACTGTACCCGGTAGAACTACCGGGTTAGTTTAAGGCGGCTATGATAGGAGTGGAATGCGCAGCCAATAGAAACCCTGTCACCAGGTCATTATGACCACACGGAATTATGATTGAAAACCGTAATGTATTTGAACTAGAGATGGAGGTTTCTCTTAGTGAGATGATTAAAGCAGGAGCTTACAAACATTGATCACTAGAGAGGGATGGAAATCCACAGCTCTCTGTACTTAGAAAACCTCTCGAGGTTCTCTAGGAATGAATTCAAGAAACCATGAAATTCTGGATGGTCGGCTGGGTGTTTGCAACTATGTCCTCTGGACTGCGAAGCATAAAGCACCAGACTTGATTTTGAAGTGGTGAAGCGCTCTAGTGAAATTGAAAGATTGAAACACAGACGCGGTTCCCGCGCGGGTAAACAAGTGAGGGGAATATTTATCACATCCAGCTCAGTGCCTTCTACTTTTTATTTTTTTTATTTTTATGGCTTTTGGCTTCGAGGCCATACAGCCAACTCAAGTGTATTTTGAATCATTCAGTGTATTTCATTGCTTCACAGTGTATAATTTTTCCAAGTGGTTTTAGATACAATACGATGTACATGACATAGAGACAACACATACACTAAACACCCATGCCCTCGGCCGGACACGAACCGGCGACCTTCGGCACGTGGAGCTAACACTCTAGCCCCTACGCTACCGACGCCGACAGCTCAGTGCCTTTGATGTGAAAGCGTCATGTGATACTCCACAGTGTTTTTGAAACATAACCGCTTTTACCTGATTTCGTTGCAGGGATCTTTGTTCGAGAGAAGAAGGCGCATCTTACATTTGAAACACAAGTCAGATACTGATGGCGGAACTGGTATGTAAATTTAAAAAAAAAAAAAAAATGTGGTAATTTCTGGAAAAGGCCTTAGTCGATTTCTTTCTCTTTTGTAAATTAGAAAAGAACACAGACGATATGTGATTTAAAGGCTTTAGCAGCTAAAGGACAGGAAAAGGTGTCTATCTCAGAACTATAACAGGCCATTTTGTGCTGACATGTGACTTCAGAACGAGTTAGGATAATTAAGTTATGACTTTCATGTCAACATTAATACATATTGGTCAAATCTGCGCATATTAACTGAAGGTAAAAAGCTAGGACAGACGCAACAGTAAAGCGTATTAACATGCAGTCCACATTGAATAAGAGAAAGTAGGTTGTTACATTACGGTTCTTGATGCGTTCATTTCACTCGACGGACGATGTTGGATGAGCGGTAACGCTCTGGCCTCACATTCAGGAGAACGTGGGTTCGAATCCTCGTCCGGCCATCCCGATTTGGATTTCCTTCGTTTCCCAAAATCACTCCAAGATGGTTCCTTTAAAAATCCATGGCCGAATTCCTTCCCGTTCCTAGCCACCAGTCCCTTTCCACCTCTAATGACTTCGACGAGGCGTGAAACCATAGAAAAAAGCATTACACTTGTCGGTTGTACGATAAAAAAACTAAACTTTTTTTGTAATCTGTAAACAGTCTGATTTTCTTAAATTTTACCCAATTTTGTTGCAAGCAGTATACATATTGGTCAAAGCTACAAAAGAAAATTTTCAGAACATGTTCTTCATTTCTGGAAATTCGGTTGTAAGTTGCTTTGACTAGGTTTCACACTGCTCGAGTTGTCCCCGTAACATATTACAAGTCTGTTCAGTTATTCTTCAACCATTCGTTATTTGTTTATGTTACAGATTTTACGAATTTTAAGAACAGGTGTGCTAGATGCCCTGGCCTGCTGTTTTCTTCTGCAAAAAAATTGACGTAATGACGGATATGAAATGGTCAAACAGCCATCAAACCTGCCTGCCTTTATTCGTCACTACGTCACTATTACCTTGACTGACATGATGCAGTTCTCTACTTCTTCTCTTCTTCTTCTTAGGCCACAACCCGAAGGTTGGTTGGATCTTACCGGAGGAGGCATACTAAGCCATTGTGCCAGAGGTAGAACAGCCAGTTCCTTTCCTCTGGAACCTACAGTTTAACGTTGAATCCAAACCACGGAACGAACTGGCGTAGCTCATACTTCTTCCTATCCGGTACCAAACTCTGAGTTATGGAATTATCTGTTCTGTGTGCACAAACAAATTAAAACTCAAACAAAAATTCAACAACTCAAATATCTATTTAGTAATATTTCAGTAGTGTGACGTAGCATACACGAGAAGACAGTTTACGACAATACATTGCCTTGTTGCGAGTCGTCAGTTATCCTACCACCTGCTCAGAAGATTCGAGAAACGAGTAAACAACAACAAGCGGGGGTGCGGATTGGCAAAAGCCGTACTGACGAGTTAATATTGACTTGAGGGAGTATATTGTAATGACACATTACAGCCATGTGAAGTTGCATTAAGATGCAATCACGAAATCTTGCGGACAGTTTTCAGGGCGGCAGCTGGCTAGCAGACAGGTAGCGCGCTTCCAAGAACTTGGAAAGAACGCGGTTATGCCTCACCCTTCACATCCGCTGGACCGCTAGGCGGGAGGAGGGGTCGACTAACGCGGTTGGAGGTCACGGAAGTGTGAGCCTCGTGGAGTAGGGACGGACGTGCGAACATAATTCGCGAGTGTGAGCTTGAGTTCGCGCTCTCGCTGGAAGAGCTTTCGGAACAGAATCTCCAAGGAACAGGTTCGTCGCCAGATTGCGTCGACCTCTTCCCGTCCTAGCTCCTTGAGGGGCCACTCTACGTCTGTGCAGTGTCGATCTTGAGGCCAACACAATGCCAACCGTGAGCTGATCGGACCACTTCGCGCAGTCGTGTCGCAAGAAGCGCCACCACCGACCTGCCCGCAGCTGCCGTCGCAGAAGCCGACAATACGGTATTGTGTGTGTTAAGTGCGTTCACCACTGGCGTCCACTAGCCCAGTAAACGACCCTGATAAACAATAATGTATGCCGGACAGCTCACGCTAATTAATCTTATCTCTGAATGATGTCAATTAATTAATGCAATCCATATATTTGATTTAATAAATAGTTGTTTTAAATGGTGCCTTGATTATCAATTCATATCCCCATACTAAATATTAATTGATGAATCTTATCATGAATAAAATCAATTCTATTTCTGATGTTGTAATTAGTGTGACACTTCAATATGGACCAGGAATCGTCAGTATCGTGGAAAGCATAATATATGAGTTTAGGTTGGCACCTATTGTCGAAGCTAGCAGCACGGTATTGGTAATATTTGGATATCACCTTACTCACTTAAAAGAAGCTGCAGTTATCTTCGAAGGGTGAATTAGTTGGTAAATTGACTGTAGCAGAACAGGAATTTTATTTCTATTCAAGATTTCACATTTTCGCATAAAAGAAAAAAAACAAAAACATTTTGATCATTTGTATGAACCGTAGGCAACCGAAGAAGAATATACTGAACGAGGTTATTACTGAACATCACAGATAGAAAGTTTGTACAGGTTTCACAATCTAAAAGAATTCTGAAACACTACCATTACTTCCAACAAAACTATTTTTCAACACGATTCCTGTGACATGACTTCGAACAATCAAACGCTCATGGTAAACAAAAAGACGACACAGTGATTTCCGTGATTGGACTTTCAGGAAAGAGAATCTAAGGTTTTGCAACCAAGCTCAGTGGGTGAGAGGTAACGCTCGTACCTGGCATTCGGGAGGGTGTGGGTTCAAATCCCCGTCCGGCCATCAAGAATTAATTTTTCCACGGTTTCCTGAAATGACTTTAGATGAATGGTTCTTTGAGAAAACTATAGCCGAATTCCTTCCCGTTCATTGTCCCCTATCCTCTCACGTCTGTAATGACCGCGACGTAGACGAGGCATAAAGCCATAAGAATAGTAACTATTCCATTCTTGAAGAACAACGCTAAGATAACCATTCACACACAGCCATAAATGCAGAAATGAAAATCCTAACAGTCAACAACATCAAACACATCATTTTCAATGCAAACTTCCGCATATAAAAGACAAAAACCAGAAGAAAACATTTATTCAAGGAACACGATTAATAAAGACACAAAAACATAACCCGCAAAAAACAGCACTAGAGACTAGTTTTCTACCAACACAGGAAACCAAAACATAAGGTACGTATTTGCTGGAGGTCCGCAGGATATTCCACACAACACAACTTCTGAACTAAGTTCTGAAGGTTTAGCTTGAAGATCAGTGTTCGATCCATGGTCACTTTAAGATATTTCGTGCCCAGACTTTGAAGAAAAGCTCTCTCACAATTTTAAACTCAGTTTTGCGTTCGAAAAATGATTCGGTGAAAGCAAGACACCCCTTGTTTCTTTGCACTGGAGTAGGAGTCTCAAATTACTGCTTAATATTTCTATCAGTAGCTCCACTGCCTTCTGTGATGCCTTGTGTTTTACCGCCAACACTATATTATCTACATAATAGAAATTTCTTGATTTAGTCTCAGGCAGATCAAAAACATATCACCTGACTAATAATGAAGACAGAAACCAGTGGATCATTCAAACCATTGGTAAGATTTTCCTCCCTGCTTTTGTTGACTTCATTGATAAATGACATATGCTGTCGTTCAGTTGGGTATGCCTCGAAGAACTTTTATACATGATGTCTTCCTTCCAGATATTATTGAAGGCAACTTTGGGGTGAGCATATGCCACAGATGTTTTCAGCTTCCGGTGATGTACTGTACCTAGATCTGACACTGCACATTGGTAGTGGAGCACACTGTCGCAGGTACACTGATCAGCCAAAACATTATGACCACCTGCTTATTGGTGTGTTGATCCATCATTGGAGCGCAATACAACGGCAATTTAGCGTGGCATGGATTCGAAAAGTTCTTGTTAGATTTCCGGAGTTGTCTGGCACCAGATGTCTACGCAAAAGTCACGCAGTTCCATTTAAATTACGGGCCGGTGGTTTGTGGGCGCAGTTACCTGAGAACGAGCATCTCTGAAACGGCGAAGGCTAGTCGACTGTCCTGCGTGCTACTGTAGTGAGCATCTATGCAGAGTGGTTGAAGGACGGTGAAACCACGACTGGGCGACAAGGTGGTGCACGTCCACGCCTCATCACAGAACGCGGAGGTCGGATTCTTGCCCGTTCTGTAAAGCGCGATAGGCGGCGATGCTGTGGCAGATCTGACAGTATAGTGTGCTCCGAAACACTTGGGCCTGCACCAGCATTGTACTCTGCCGTCAGATATGCAACAGATCGCCGCCTATCCTGCTTTACAGAGCGGGCAAGCCTCCGACCTCCGCGTTCTGTGATGAGGCGTGGACGTTCACCACCTTATCGCCCAGTCGTGGTTTAACCGTCTTTCAACCACTCTGCATAGATGCCCACTACAGTAGCACGCGAACAGCCGACCAGCCTCGCCATTTACGAGATGCTCGTTCCAAGTCGCCGCACCCACAAACCTACCTGCCCGTAATTTAAGGGAACTGCATGAACTATGCGTAAACGTCTGGTGCCAGACAACTACGGAAGCCTAACAAGGTCTTTTCAAAATCCATGCCACGTCCGAATCGCTGGTGTGTTGCACTCTGATGATGGACCAACACACTAATAAGCAGGTGGTCATAATGTTTTGGCTGATCAGTGTATGCAGCTATGCTGTTATTACAGGAACCCCGCTTTATGGCATTACTTAAAGCAGAGATCAAATATTAACACTGAAGTAGTCTCATCACTGCCCTATTTTCTCTGTTGATATCGCGTTTGTAGCAAGAGAAATGCTGTACAGGCGATGGTGGGAATCTTCGTCCCAAATCGGGCCTCGAGATGCGTCTCTTGCTATCTCTCTCGTATGGTAATGGTGAAGTCACCTGAATGGGGTTAGGCGTTTCGAAGAGTAAAGCCCAGTGGTTTTAACCAGCCTCTCCCGTGTTTATCCACCTGGCAGTACTAATCACTCGAAATATTTGCTATAGAGCTATACATACATCATAAAATTATAACGTAATGACACTAGTAGGGGGAGCCAGGGTACGACAGTGTACCGAGGCAGAATGAAGTTCGACGTTTTCCGGTGTCAAAGAGATAAGGCAATAAGTAAAATAAGACCAGCCTATTACTGTTCCACTACGGCAGCCATGTTTTTTTTTAAATTTATTGGCATCTAGGCATGCGCCCATACAGCCATTTTCATATTACAGGATAGCATCATTAACGTACAAAAAATGATATATGCAACTCGTCATTTACATTTCACCGAATGACGTCGATGTTATAATAATAATAATAGCATGTCATTAGCCTTCTTCCTTTTACCGAATAACCACTATGGCATTACAATGGTAGTATACAATATACTTTACAAATCAAAGTCCATAATATTACAGTAATGATATAATGCAGTTAAAACATATTGTTTGAGTTTGTTTGAATTGTGTCACTTAAAGGAGAGGAAAACATCAATAGTATAACAACAGTGATATACCGCGATTAAAACTTCTTACTTGACTATAAACTGTGACACCCAAATGCTGGTATCCAGCAACTTGAGATTTTCATTTTTAAGAATAATTACAATAATATTCTACCAGAAGTATGATACATTTAAAACAAGTTATTTACATTTGTTGTGATTGAGTCGCCCATATGTTCAAATCACACAACCATTCATTTTCATTTTGCAGGATGTCTACAATATTATTACAATAATGATATATTACAAAATGACATCCAGAGAGTATAATTAAAACACATATCATATCAGCTTGTTTAAATTGAGACACCAATGTTGTTCAAATGTTGGTATAGGAGCTGATATATGTCGTAGTCTTCCGTTGACAAGAGGGTAGCAGCACATGTGGGGAGAGGGATTCCTTTGTTCTTGAGAGAGTGTAGTAGAAGGTCTATCTCTACTTTGTTTCGGTGGCACCCAAACAGCAAGTGGTTTGTATCCTCTATTTCCCCACATTGGCAATTAGGGGAGTCAGTGAGGTGGATTCTATGGAGGTGTTGTTTGTAGCAGCCGTGGTTGAATTTCAGTCTCGCGATACTTATAGTGAAGTTGCGGGAGCACTTATATATCTCATACCACTGGAGAGGGGGTATTTCCGGGTGGATACGACCGTAATGTAGGCCTTTTATCGAGAGTGAGCTCTTCCACGCCTTATCCCACTTGGCTGTCCAGCCATGTTACTTTAGTTTTCTCGAGCGTTAGGGTATCAAGTTTTCGTTATGTGATTTTCTTTCCTGTGTTGTCACTTCTGATGATTTTGTAACCAAGGTCAATTATGCATACCTGTTTACATTAAAAATATAGTTATCACATTGAAGCACGTTTAATTGTTTTTAGTTTAATGTAGTTACATTTTGTTTATGTGCCTTTCTAGAGTGTCCTTCTGAACGGGTGTGGCGGAATTTGATAGTACTCCATTCCGCCCCACTCTTAGGGTGCCTCTGGATGACAATTGGAAACAGGGCCTCTGAAATTATTACGCCTATTCCAAAAATTAAAGAAAACGCGAAAAGGATGAATTGGAAGGTGGGGAAGGTCGCTGCCTTAATAACAGATTCCGCATGTAAAAGAACTTTGTCAAAGAAGAAAGAGCAAGGATAAAACTATTTAAGAAAGAGAATTAAGAATGGAAAAATTTTAAAAGTGCCTAAAGATAAATGGAAAAAAGGAGGTGAAGAAAGAACTCAAAACTAGCGAGAGTATTTCTGAGAATAGTTCCGACTTTGAAAGTTTATATTGCAACCAAGTTTACTCAAACACAGTTGAAGGTTTGGTCGCTTGTTCCATGAACAAAAAATGGGTACACAGCAATATATATAGCGAAGACGATGAGGCTGCCCTAGTGTGTAAATTTTGTGAATAGGCTTAAGAAAAACACAGAATAGATGAAAACTGTAGTTAAAACTTTATAGTGACTTAAAACTAAATAAATATAGAGAAAACTAATTTTTTCTTCATTTCCAGTAGTTTTATACGTTTTTATAATTTCTTTTCCTTACCACCCTGTTCTGCTCCATTCCCGTGGTAGACCGGGCCAATTTACATTATTGTTTGTTTTTTAAAAAGAAAAATGTTACTCTTTTTTTCTCCTAATATTATTGCATTTTTTTAAATCATTATATTGTAGTGCATTCATAGAAAAATTTACAGGTCTTTTAATGAACGCTTTTGTATTTTTTAAACATAATTTCAACTTGGTACCACGTTCTACCCCGGGTTTCGCTACTAGTGCAAATTTAATTTTCATATTAATAAAAAAAATCAAGTGATATACTTTCTCATAGACCCTCAACATGATGATTATATTCATATGGTGACTGCAACAGCTACATTCTTCAGGGACTCGGCGTCTAACTAAGACTGTGTGACGATGATTCTTGATGACAATAGAGGTGCGTCTGAATCAGTTCTACTTCTGTAAGTCATGAGTAAAATCAAATACGTTTGATGAGTGTCGGAGCAAATGGCTCGCGTTACAGAAAATGGGGAATCGATCTTAAAATTATAACCGGTTGAAACACTATAGTTGTAAGGTAAAGCTCCGAACCACTAGTTGTTTTGATTGTTTAGCGCCCTACCTCAGACCATAACGCGCATGTTTCTGCCAATCTACCTGTTACATTTTGTTTTTCGAGCTGGTTTATGTTGTTCATAGCCTTTGATCTTGATCTTGATACCTGTGATTAAGTGCGGTGCTTAGAAATCTCAACTACACTGGCAGATCGATGAATAAAAAACTTCATTTATTCAAACTGTGCTGACACCTGTACATCGCAACAGAATGTCACCAGAGTTTATCCAAAGGATAGATTTTATGTTTTAAACACAGGTAGAGGAATAAAAAACTATCAAGACTGAAATGCAACTCTTTTATGGATTTACGCTTCATCGACGTCGAGGTCATTGGAAACGATTGGGGGCAAGGAACGACTAGGAATTCAAAGGAACCATTCGCTTGGAGTGATTTCAGGAAACAATGGAAAACCAAAATCTCGATGACCGGTAGGGGATTCAAACCTGCGTCCTCCTGAGTGTGAGGATGTGAACTGTTTGCGTGCCAAATGCGGCTTATGAAACGTACTGCATCAATCCAGAAACACGTTCGAAAATTTTTACAATCTGCAAAGCAGAAACCAAACAATAGAACATTCTTAATTTACCAAATAATAATTAACTAATTACAGACACTAATTGAAACTATACCAAAATGTTAAATTATTTGAAGCTTAGTAAAAGATCTTTAAATGATATAAACAATTGTAATGAATCAAACTAAGGTGAAAATGATTTCTAATGCAATTGAAATGATTTTAATGTAATTTTGGAAAGCCGGCAACATATCTGTACCGTTACCCGTTATGTTGAAGTGTTCAGGTATTAGTTAACGATAAATTCGAACTACTGATGGAGAATACGCCATTCAGTCATTCCTTTTCCATTCAGAGTTACAACATTATACACCTTGCGGCTAGTAAAACTGAATATCACGGGAATATCGCTCTGCACGACGGAATTGTACTATTAGAACAAGACCAATTTTCTCTTAGGAAACTTGGTAATAAATATATTCAAATAATGTTAGTGATTATTTAGAAAGCTCTTCTTTTACTGTACTCAGAAATAAATAAAATGGAATTTCTTTTTTATGTATGTGAAAATAAATTTTTCATTCATCCTGCTATTGAATTGTAACTACTTTGGTCTACGATTTGATGATCCTGAAAATACGTTTTACACAACAAAGTTCGAATACGTGTAGTGGTAACACGGCAGTTAGAAGTTTGGCATGTCTGTCAACGTCAGGCTCTTTCTACAGTCACTTACGCTGATGCTTCAAAAACCAGTGTCACAGAGAGAAGCTAAGCCTTTGATGACTTTTTCCTCTGGCGGACGTGACATTTCAACCACACCACAACCGCTATGAAGAAAACAAAAACACCCATTGCGCATATCCATCATGTAGTTCCTTGTGGCTTTGGATATTCTTTCTTTTTTTTGGTCCAGGAGGCACCTCATCCTTACTATCTCAATTTTGAGACAGTATATCTTGAAAACTAAGCGAGATATTGAAAAAATGTACTCTTTGCTTCCGATCTGTCGAGTTACAAAAGAATCCATTATCAAATTGCACCAACATAGCGAATCACTGCCACAAAGCACTTATGATTCCGCAATCAAGTGTTTGTTTGATGGGTGCCTTGTCATTTAAATTTTAAAACTAACAAGGTTTTTATTTCTGCGAAAAATATTTTGTTTTGAGGCTCACAAAAGTGAAGAAATGGGGATGGGAAAGGGGGGGGGGTAAGAAGTACGTGCATGGGTAACATATTGATGAAACTGAATTGAGCGAGCAATAATGGTCCGAGCGCTCACTCGCTTCTAGACATGCAACACATAATTACACCAGAGTCAAAACAAGACGGTATGGAGTAGGGAATTAAGAAAGAGGCAGCCCCATTGAAGGCAAAGACACAACCAACAGTTGCCAAGGTGCTTACAACGTTTTTTTCCCCCAAACTGATCTGTCATTAACACATCGATTTTTTTGTGTGAGCGTCACACCACCGAGGCTCCATACTTACTTCCACGTTTTGGATGATTTTAAGCTTGCTCAGCGCCGCAAAAAACATCAGCAGACGTGATTCCTCTCCACACCAGGACTCGACCCACACTGAAGTTCTCACTCGCTCAAAGTTGGAGAAAATGAGATGGACATCAACTGCAACCCTGACCTACAGCCCTGACTTATCGCCCTGTGCTTTTCATCTCTTTGGGCCACTGAACCTCTCGGTTCACAATTGGTTAGTGAAGCTACACGATGACAGCATCAAAAAGTTTCCAAAACGCTGAAAAAGTGTATTTCCAAAGTAGGAGATTGTGTTGAAAAATAGTACAGTACTTAGTTCATTAGTTAATTTAAATAATTTTTTTAAAATAAGTCTCATTTATTACGTAATTAGAAAGGTTTGTTTAAAAAAAAAGCATCCGATTTAATAATTATGAGGGCAAAATTCGTATCATACAGCTAACAAAGTAGTTACCAAGCAGAAAGGGGTGATCAGTCGCTTGATATACTCGCCACGCGAACCAATACTAGGTTACATTAGCATTTTTTTTGCAGCTGACACTGGAGTGCCAAAAGTCATAGGAAGATGCAAATATCCAGGTGGCGGTAGCACCGCGGAAGAAACGTATAAACTTGCTGTGTGGTGTCGGGGTTTTCATTTGTACTCTCGTGAATCGTGTGAAAGGTTTTCTTACGTGATTATGGCTACGCCACATGAATCAACAGACTTTGAGCGCGGAATAGTAGTTGTCGCTAGATGCAAGGGGCTTACCATGTCGGAAATTGTACGTCGATTCAACATTCCTTGATCCACAGTGTCGAGTGCCGTGAATAAGTAATTTTCGGCATTTCCTCCCACCATGGACAACGCAGTGGTTGACCAAGTCTCAATGATCGAGACCAGCGACGTCTGCGTCTAGGTGTCAAAGTTGTCAGACAGGCAAAGAATAGCAACACTCAATGTAGGACGTACGACAGAAGTGTCCGTGTGGAAAGTGCAGCGAAATTTGTCGTTGGTGGGGTAAGATTGCAGATACCGATGCGAGTGCCCCTGCTGACAAAACATCATTGGGAGCCACGTCTCTCTTAGGCTTGTGAACTTATCGGTTGGACTATAGTTGACTTGGAATAGGTTGCGTGGTCAGATGACTCACGATTCCTATTGGTAGGACCCCACGAAGCTGTCAGGAAGGCGTTGTGCAAGCTGGTGGTGGTGCCATCCTGGTATGGGCTGTATTTATATGAAATGGACTGTAATCCATGGTCAAACTAAACCGACCGTTAACTGGAAATGGTTCTATTTATCTACTTAGAGACCATTTTCAACCATTCATAGCCTTCATGTTCCCAAAAGACGATGCACTTTTCCTGACAACCTGTCACTGGTCCAAAATCGTTCTCGATTGGTTTGAGGAACATTCTGGACAACTCCAGCGAGTAATATGGCCTCCTAGATCGACAGACATGATTCCAGTAGAACATACCTGGAATATGATCGTGCGCAACGTCATGCACCTGCAACACTTCCGCAATTATACAGGGTGTCCAGGATAATACAAACAGGTCACATCATGTCCTACTATATGACGATATTTTGTGTTAGTAAAAGTCTCACGATTTTCGAAATACTGCTTTTTTTTCGAAACATGTGACTTTGTTCGGTTTATTCCATGACATTTCTACAAATTAAGACTTTTTGAACCCTGTTTCGTTTTAATTTACTCAAGGATTTTGAGTCATCTAAAACACTGTTCTATTTTTCTTAAAAAGTTAAAAAAAACTTAAAAAATCTTTTTAAAATCATTATCATCATTTTTACTATATTTTTAAACTGCACAATGGTCGTCTCTTTAGCAGATTGAACTACCATAAATGATTTAAAAAGAATTATAAAATAATTATACCATTTAAGATTTTTTTAAAGTTTTAAGAACAAAAAAGAACATTATGTTAGATTACTCAAATATCTTTGACTAAATTAAAAAAAACAGGGTTCAAAAAGTCTTAATTTGTAGAAATGGAATGGAATAAACTGAACAAAGTCACATGTTTTGAAAAAAAAATATTGAAAAAATCAGTATCTCGAAAATGGTGAGACGTTTACTAAAATAAAATTTTGTCATATAGTTGTTAATGAAGTGACCTATCTGCGGTTGCAGGATTTTCCTTTCATTTCTGGGCACCCTGTATACGTCTGCAAAGGAAGCATGGCCGAATAATTCTTCAGGAGCCTTCCGACGGCTTTTTAAACAAATGCCACATCGGCTTGCACTTTGCCAGGCAGAATGGGGTCCAATGCGATATTAGGAGATATCCCATGGCTTTGATACTTATTTGTATATACGGATACTAGCCCGTACCCGCGACTTCGTACGCGTGGATTAATAATGTTTTTGCCAGAATTAAATATAGAAAGTTGTTGGTAACGAAGGATTGGTCCCAAACAATATCGAGTCGGAATAATATGACAGGAAAGCTATCACTATATCATTATACCGTCGAGCCTGTCTCTTGAAGAGAATCATTTCCCAGAATATTTCTGTCACCATTCGATAAGGTCTCAAATTTCGTGACTACAACTGTTAATCATACTGGAAAAAATATCCTGTGCCCTTCATACAGATTTCCTTATAAAATTCCATCACAACGATATAGCCATATAGTCATCAAAACGTAACAAAAAGACAGTGACTTACTTCCGTATTTATAATAATATTACTGTGGTTCACACTCACACACTGACTGCGAACAACACCTGAGGGATCATTATAACGTAAAAAAGTGTACACCTACAACATTGCAAGACTACCTAATATTTGCCTCGTATTGCACCCCTAACTTTCTAATATCTACATTTTAACATTAAATCCGAATAACCTACGGCCAAGGCCTGACTCTTACGATGAAAAACAATTTTTAAAAATCTTAGCCTCCAAGGAGATTTGAATCGGAGACCACGACGTTCGTAAGCAAGCGCTTTAACCACTCAGCTGGCAGTCCACTACACGGAAACATGATACGTTGATGTTCACATCCAACGTGTCTGTCTATCGCCGTATTTCGAAGTTATGAGGCAAAATGTGTTATTTATACAGATAATTTTTCAACCAAATGTAGACAGTATTTTTCTCCTTGTTTCAAAGGATAAGTGTGCAAAGTTTCATCGACATCGGATGAAAACTGTGGATTTCTATGAAGAACAAACAAACAAACAAACAAACCAACAAACAAACATACATTCATCTTTATATATAAAGATATGACAAAAGCGCTCAGTGACAAAACCGCTCAACCCAAGCTCGGTTGGTAGTTATACCTGCCCTCGCCTACCTGCAGTTGAGAACTCCAAGAAAAATTCTTCCCTGACTATCCAGTATAGCTCATCTGTTTAGGCTCTAATTGTTTTCGCGTCATTCGTACAGTCGGTGATATTAGTTCTTGTTTGAAAGCTATATCATACTTACAACATCTGGGCTAGACCTGCTTTCTTAACTGCCTCAAAACAAGAAAAAATGCAAATAATGTAAATAGAGAGACAGTGTAAATATGTAAATAAATAAATAGGCCTATTGAAGAGGCTTAATTCAAGCTGATTTTAAATAATCCTTAAAAGATTCGATCACTGAGCCAGTCCAAAGACTAGAAAAAGGGTAAAAGAAATCAGTTATTAAAATAAGTTATTGAGTATTAGAAATTTACTGATTCATATCCGGAAAATGTATGACTTCAAGAACTCTTTAGGCTAGGCGCACGCTAGCAATTTTCTGTCGCTGCGATATAAATAGGTAAAAAAAAAAAAAAAAAAAAAATGTTAAATTGCGCACATTTGCCACTAATTAGTCGCAACAGATGATGCCTGAATGCATTTTGTCGAGATACGATTTGTCGCTCTATAGTTAGGTTAAAAAAAAACGTAGACTGTACTGGGCATATATTCTTACTTGTCAAAAGTTACTTAAAGGAAGTTAAAAAAATATAATTTATTTTAACAAACAGTATTGTTTTTAATGTATAATGTTGAATATAAAAATTAACATAGATCATAGAATATTTTTTTTCTGAATTGACAAATCACATCAATATAGATGTTGTATAAACTGCTCTCGGGTGACTATCCGAGTCAAGAGTGCGATGTCACACGATATTTCGACGACTAGAATCATTGCCGCCATCTTCTCAACGCCGAGAAAGACTTCGTTCTTATATATCGTACCTCTACGGGGAGGAAATTCTTCGTCAAGTTAAGCGGCTGGAGAAACTTCGCAAAAAGAAGTCCAGGCTTCTCTGTGCGCTTGCTTTTCTCCAGCGGTGCCGGGACCAGAACATCGTCCCTCGGTTTGCCGAGATCCGGCACCCGATTGATTCTTCGGCAGCAAAACAGAAGATGGCGGCAATGTTTCTAGTCGTCGAAATATCGTGTGACAACGCACTCTTGACTCGGCTAGTCACCCGAGAGCAGTTTATACATTCTCAACGCCGAGAAAGACTTCGTTCTTAAATATAGATGTTGATTGCTGGAGTAATTTACATAATAATTTCTTGTCTTAATCCAAGCTTCACAGAACTGTAATGCATATTAGATACAGGCATTGGAAGTGTTGTGGTTGGATTAGATTAGATATGCTCGCTTTTATCGCAAGTGAAAAGAGTTTCGGGAATGCGGGACAGTACTTATATTCATTAATAAATAAACATTACCAGCTACTGATTAACAGTTAGTTATTTAAAATCCCATTAGCATGTTCAATTTCGAATGTTAACTGCTAATATGTAATATCCAATGTTTATTACTACATATGAATACGTTTTCCAGATAGCCTAATTGGTGAATTTGTAAATGGTTTCCACAAAAAGAAAATCATTCACTATTTTAGTAAATGTGAATAACTTTGAGAATTTCCACCAAGCGTGGTGAGTGAATGGTTAAGGTTCTGGCCTCGCATTCGGGAGGACGCCGGTTCGAATCCCCGTCCGGACATCCAGATTTGGGTTTTCCATAGTTTCCCCAAATCACTCCAAGCGAATGCCGGGTTGCTTCCTTCAAAAGGCCATGGCCGAATTTCTTCCCGTTTCTTGTCCCCCGTCCCATCCCGCCTCTAATTACCCCGACGTCGGCGAGGCGTAATGCACAAGCAAAAAAAAAAAAAAAAGAGATTGACTATTTTCCATTCTTCACCGCAACATACACTACTTTGTGAGTCATCTTTAGTTACTAAATCCTAATAAGAAAATTCTTTCACGGAGTGAAATGGGTACTTAAGTAAAAGCTCTTTATATATGGATTTCAGTCTGTAGGCTTCCGTAGATAACATTTTATTTTCTGTGGTAAGACAGAGAATAATGAAGCTTTAGTGAATTTATCCCTTTTTGCTAGCATTAATACTAAAGAATTTAGTATTTTCCGCTGCGAAAGTCAGTAGGGGGTATATGTATTGTGCTGACATTGTTTTTTTGTGTTTTTTTTTCTTTTTGTTTTTGTTTTTTTTGTGGTTTATTTTTTCTTTTTCTTTTTACCTTTTTTTTTTTTTTTTTACTTTATGAATCTCTCATGGTTTCGTCCATCGCCAAGGAGTATCTTTTTCGGTTATCTTAATTACTGGCTTACGAAGGAGGTGTTGGGTCGATATTTTACAATACTCGGAACTAAAAATAATAAAGAAATACAATTTATTCCGTATTTACTTGGAAGATTAGCAAATTTTCAACCTCTCAGATCAGTATTCGACAATTGTGTTGCTTGAAAAATTGGTCTTTATTCGCCTGCCTATAAATCCGAAGTGCTCACCTAGCCTTAGAAACCAGCAGGGCTTGACTGTGTGTTTCTCCCGGCGACGCCGTCCTTCCAGGAAGGTAGAGGATTATGGACCGTCCTTCCACGAAGGCGACCCTTGAGCGCAAATGTCACCTGAGCGCTTTTAGTCGGTAAACCGTATATACACAAGAAGAGCCTCTGAAGTTTTTTCTTCTGAGGTAGTAACAGGAAAGGGAGTAAGTATTTACTGAGAGAACTGATAAAAATAATATAACAAAACCCTCTGCTTTATTGATGTTTCTTGATTCGCTATCACGAAATTTGCCGCAGGCTTGATACAATTCTTAAATTCTGCTGCTATTAAAATTATTGGACCGAAATGCCCTGAAAAACAATCATCTGTCTGACCTCGTACTGCTTTTAGTAACTCTGCAATACCCATCATAATTATGTCTACTTCAAATATACGAATAATGGAATGTTTGTTTTCGATATCGCGTTGTTAACGTGATTTCCTTCGCAGCAGCCACATCTTTAATGGCTTCGGAACTGGATTCCTTCTGTCCATATTTTAAACAGCATTCGCGTTGTCAAACAGTGGGAATGTACGGTTGTCACTTTCGAGCCTGGATGGTGAACGAAAACGGCCGAAGCTAACCTTATGGAGGCTGCGGGTTCGACCCCCTTACCAACCATATACATTTTGGTTTTACATGGATTCCGGAAATAATTTATATTGAATGCCGAGATGATTCCTTCAAAAGACGTTTGCCAATTTTCTTTCCTAGCTCTAATGACCTCATTTTCGATGAAGCATAAATTCCCAATGAACGAAAAAAGGAATCAAACTTTAACTCTTTCTAGTATTTGAAACCATTTTAATGTACATAATTTGGAACACTTAAATTTTATTTCGCATACTAGTGTTGCTTTTTTCATAGCCATTTTGTAATAGCTATTGGGTGGATGTGGACCTTGTTCTTATAGTTAAGCGATTAAAAACTTTGTCTACCACCTGAAATGGAATAACACATAGATTTAAATCCTTAAACTTTCTCTAACCCTGAAGTTACTTTATATATATATATATACAGGGCGAGTCAAAAGTCCTTGGACACCATAAGTTGGAAGAGTGAAGGGAAAACTGAAAATTGATGATGGGAACAGAGGTTTGATGTGGGGTTACGATATAGCCGCCATTTGGCACTTGTAACTACTCAGCCATTTTGGATCCCTGTACGTATTTATCACTCAAATGATTAGAACAACATTTGCAGGTAATGTAATTTAAATCCAGAAATGCTTTCTCCACTATTTCAGCACTATACACAAACTCAGGTTTTAGCAGAGGCATCAGTTTGTTAATAAAATTCGTTACCACATCACTTTGTGATATGATAATCGAAAACAACAAATTACTGTAACATAAGTATAGCTTAAACCCAAAGGAAAAAAAAAAGAAGTTTAGCAATGTACCGTACGTTGTTTAGTAGTTAGAAATTCTGAAAAAAAAAATCTATGTAAACAATAACACATTCATGTTTATAAGGTACAAAAACATAGCATGTTGGAAATGCACTAGTATTTGTGAAAATTGCAACACCAAGAAGGAGACATGTGATTACAATAAAAATTATTCTACAGATTAGGGACATGAGAATACAAATTTTTTTATAATTGCAGAACTGAATATGCACACTAGCCCCGAGATTCAGCGCGGTGTAAAGCCGCCACGTCCTGCAACTTAGACGACGCTGCATGGAATCAAAGAGAGCCTGAATATGCTACTAGGAAATTGCCACGCGTATTGTAGGCACGTCTGCAAAGCATCGACAGTGGTTGCAGGAGGACCTGAATGAATAAGTTCCAGACCAGACATTTTCGATCGGAGACATGTCAGGCGAACGTGCTGGTCAGGGAGGCAGTGGTACTCGTCGTCCTTTGAAGAAGGCTTGCGCGATTCCTCTCCACAAGTGGCCATGCATTGATTGTCCTGCTAAAATATGGCACGTGGAGCTGCCTGCAGGAAGCGCAGTGTATCGTGCTGTTAAACCTCCTTGATGTAGCGGTAGCTGTTCAGATTGCCATCAAAACGTAAGAGGCGAGATCACATGTTACAGACAATGACGACCCAAATCATCACACCTGGCGTTAGTCCGCTATGTTGGCTAACAATGCAGTCTGCCGGGATATGTTCACCACAGTAGCGTCTAACAGGTGACAATCATTGTATGAAAAGTTCAAGCAGGACTCTTACGAAAATACTACATTTTGCAACTCATTATGCCAGTCACGGCATTTACGTGCCCATTACAGTCAGAAACATTGGTGGTTTCAGGTCGACGGAAGCCTTTTTTTTTTTTTTTTTTGTAACTGCTTTAAGTCTCTTTTTAACATCGAGGTCTTTAGAGACGGGAAAGGATGGGGGGCAAGGATGGGGGCAAGGAATGGGAAGGAATTCGGCCATGGCCTTTTGAAGGAAGCATCCCGGCATTTGCCTGGAGTGATTTGGGGAAACCATGGAAATCCCAAATCTGGATGCCCGGACGGGGATTCGAACCGCCGTCCTCCCGAATGCGAGGCGAGAACGCTAACCGTTACACCGCCCCGCTCGGTGACGGAAGCCGATGCAACAGCATGAATGCCACTAGCCCAGCGCTCTGTTGACGGCGTCGAGCCGTTGACCAGACATATCCACACCCATTGCAGTACTTTAACGTTGTTGTATGGTCCAGTACCCGCTCATCTCTGTGTACGACCCTCTACGACTCACTGGTTCCACACACGCATCACAGTCGTAGCATCGTGTACGAGCCGCAATGTCACGGTACGAAAAATCCGTTTTCCAGAGATCAATCATTCTGCCTCGTTCGAACTCACTCACTTGCTAATATTGCGACTTTTGACCTTGACGCGGCATACCAGGCTTTTCTTGCACGTTTCAAGTTTGTTTGACCACTTTGCACCTGCTGAGCGTGGAGTAACATTGGTCACACAAATGAGGACGCTGCTCTGCCTACTTGCACGCCATATCTATACAATCTTAATCACTTCTTATGGTTCCACTATGCTACACATACTCCAGTTTTTTGGAGTAATTCAGACCATCCTTTCTGGATGTTGCAATTTTAACAAATATCAGTAGTGTAATTTAACAAAATGAAACTTGGTTTGTCTATCTTAAGCAAAAAGCAGGTTAATCATTTACAGACTGAAATGCATTATATAATAAAAAATTGACAGAATCATAGTAATTCACTATTTAAAAAATGTGTACGTACATTGTTTTTGCGCACCGAAGATTATTTAATCAATCGAAAAAGTGAATGCCA